>LR751164.1:20000-199428 GCA_902729485.2 Mus minutoides
GACCTCTCCCTTCTTTGATGTCTGACTAGGCCATGGCCATCCTCTGCTGCATATGAAGCCGGAGCCATGAGTCCCACCATGTGTTTTCTTTGGTTGGCGGTTTCGTCCCTGCGAGCACTGGGGGTGTTGGCTAGTTCTTATTGTTGTTCCTCTTGTGGGACGGCAAACCCCTTCAACTCCTTCATTTCTCTATCTCTTTCATTGGGAACCTTATGCTCAGTCCAATGGATGGCTGTGAGCATCCACTTCTGTATTTGTCAAGCATTGGCAGAGCCTCTCAGTAGACAGCTATATCAGGCTCTTGTCAGCAAGTTCTTCTTGGCATCCACAACAGAGTCTGGGTTTGGTGATTATGTATGGGATGGATCCCCAGAATGCTTGGAGTTGGATGGGTGGAGAAGTGACCATAAGGAACAAGCATACAGTATCTTATATAATAAGCAAAGATTTTTCTATTCATGATTTAACTGTCATTACCATTATTATTAATTTTTTACTTGTGGTAGCATCAAATTTTACATACTTTTATTTTAGGACTTATAATAAAATATTTTCCGCATCGACTTGCTGCTACTCTTCCTAACTGTCACTCCATTACCTTCTTAGCCCAATTCATTCTTTTGCAAGCACTTTCTTTCTTGAATTATAATATTATTGTGATCATTTTTAATGTCAGAGTTCTGAAATGAAAGACTGTTATATTTTTCTGTTTTCTAAGGAAAGAGAGAAAGAAGGAATTGGATGGGTGGGGAGGTGAGGAGGATCTGGGAAGAAATAAGGGAGGGGAAACTGTGAACATTGTATGAAAAAAAATATTTTCAACCAAAGGCCTTTGTAAAAAGCCATTGATTAAAGAGCAATTACAACCCGGTATCTGCTGTAATCCAAGAAAAGAAATCATTATAATCCCAAGGGAAATGAATCAATTATTTATGTAATAATCTATACCATTTAAGAAAAGTTAAATGTTTATTTTAGCTAAGAGAATTGAGGTTAAATTCTTTAAAAAAAGGAAAACAGAGTGAAAAAATTTTAAAATTGGTTAAATTTGAACATAACATGTGCAATTTAATCAAAATAAAGAATACATATAGGTATTCTTTATTTTGATTAAATTGCACATGTTATTCAAGAGCTGTGCCCACCTCCAGAGATTAGGTATTCAAGCACATGGGCTTATGGGGCACATTTCAGATTCAAACCATAATGTGTACACATAGACTTATTGTCTGCTCATTTAAAAAATGCATTCTTTCATTCTGTTCTGTAGCTAAATTTACATACAGTCCAGCTGCCTTCTCAATATCTGTTGATGCCAATAGACAAATGCTCATCTCAGCCTTAATCAGAGCAGCCTGTCTTTTCAGGGAACACTAGTGAACGCAAAGATTCATAGGTGGGGGATGAGTGCTCAAAAGAACTAAGTGAGATTTTTATACCATCCTCACTAAGGTTGAGGTAACATTACAGTAAAGGGGATGATAAGAACCTTTGACAAGGAGAAGAACTGAAGAGGTCTTCTTTGTAGCAAGACGCAGTTACTAAAATCATGAACTTACAGTAGCTGCGGACATCTGTAGTAGGTCTGCTCTCAAGAAGAATGAAGACCAAAGTGTGGACACTTCGCCCCTTCTTAGAATTAGGAACAAAGCACACATTGAGGGAGTTATAGAGATCACCTGTGGAGCTGAGACAAAAGGATGGTCCAACCAGTGACTGCTGCAGCCAGGGGTCCATCCCATAATCAGCCACCAAACGCAGACACTATTGCATACTCCAGCAAGATATTGCTGAAAGGGCCCTGATATAGCTGTCTCGTGTGACTCTATACCGGTGCCTGGCAAACACAGAAGTGGATGCTCACAGTCAGCTATTAGATGGAACACAAGGTTCCCAATGGAGGAGCTAGAGAAAGTACCCAAGGAGCTGGAGGAGTCTCCAACCCTATAGGTTGAAGAACAATATAAACTAACCAGTACCCCCAGAGCTTGTATCTCTAGCTGCATATGTAGCAGAAGATGGCCTAGTGGGCCATTATTGGGAAGAAAGGCCCCTTGGTCATGCAAACTTTATATGCCCCAGTACAGGGGAATGCCAGGGCCAAGATGTGGGAGTGGGTGGGTAGGGGAGCATGGCAGGGGATGGAGAAAGGTCTAGGGAACTTTCAGGATAGCATTTGAGATGTAAATGAAGAAAATATCTAATAAAAATTGGGAAAAAAAAGAAGTGACCTGTCAAAAGTCAGACACTGATAGCAAAGTGGCTAGTGGATGAAGAGGTCCTACTCCTCATTGCTGAACTATTTTCTACTGATAGATTTTGGGAGGAAGAACCATTGTTTTGGTTGTATACACATTGATAACCTTACCATGCTCGAGTGGATAGTTCCAACACAATACTCACACAGACAATCCTGGTTAAGCTAAATGACTTACACACAAACACAAAAAGACATCCAACTAAACTACCTACCTACCTACCTACCTACCTATCTACCTACCTAACTAACTAAATAGAAAGAAAGAAAGAAAGAAAGAAAGAAAGAAAGAAAGAAAGAAAGAAAGAAAGAAAGAAAGAAAGAAAAGGGACTGGAAGGAATAAGGGCAGGGGTTAAAAGGAAAGAAAGAGAGATAAGAAAGATTATAGGGAAAACAGTAATCAAATATACTATATGTGTGTGTGTATGGGTGTGTGTGTATATGTATATGTATATCAGGTAATAAAATTGATCAATAACAAAAGAAAAATGCATTTAATCACAACCTCTATAATCCTCATAATCTTAACAATTATTGAAAATCTTTACCAACAATCTTCAAAAGCTCCAAGGGAATTTCTTAGTGATATGCACCTATGCAATAAAAAGGCACTGCCAATACAAAATAGCATAGGATAAACATTTCCATTCTATTAGAACAAAGCAAAAACAAAACCCACACAGGCAAACAGGAATTGTTATAGCTCCATGTAAAGCGTCCATTGAATGTGGTAGCATCAAATGTACTACCAACTGCTTGGGAACATCACCCCTATGGCTCTGGTATATGTAGTACACATGGCTTCTCTCTAGGAACAGAACACTTGATGTTTGCAATATTTTGGGAGAGACCTTCCATGTCTTATTGGCTTTGTTTAAACCTAGGCTTACCCTCAAAGCTTCGTTCACAGAGGTTTGAGGTCTCTGTACTGAGAATCTGTCCCCACTACATAGTAACTGAACTCATGGGAATTTTTTTTTCTGAGTTATGAAAAAGTACCACATGGACAATGCCAAACTCTACTGCCAACTCATGATGGAGTCTGACCCTTTTGGACTGTGGCTTTAGTGGCCTTGGTGTATCTGTGTGGCAGAACTAGAGAAAAGCCCCCTCTGCCAGTTCTATTTGAGTTAAGTGTCCCAAAGTAGGGCATTCATTTCAAATGGAAGTTTGTTTGTTTTTTGTTTTTGTTGTTGTTGGTTGGTTGGTTTTTGTTTGTTGTTTGTTTATTTGTTTTGTTTTGAGACAGGGTTTCTCTGTTTAGCCCTGGCTGTCCTGGAACTCACTCTGTAGACCAGGCTAGCCTTGAACTCAGAAATCTGCCTGCCTCTGCCTCCCAAGTGCTGAGATTAAAGGCATATGCCACCACTGCCCGGCCAAATGGAAATTTAATATGGGTTTGCATTTTTATACTCTAGTACACTGAGTAGACAGTCTTGCCCTTAAGGCATCATATCTATTGTCCTACTACGAAGGTCTTAGCTTCTTATTAAGGAATGCAGTTCACTGCTCTGTTCGGAGCTTTAAACATATGTAAGTTCAAAACTGCATATTCTTTATAACCTTGTGCCTCAATGTTTCCATCTCTCTTTCTATAACAAATATGCCTAAAAGAAGCCTGTAGACTTTGAGGTTGTGAGATGTTTTCTGTGGATTGCTGTCTATCTGCAGAGGAGGCAGGCAAAGATAAGGTGAGAGCTTGTGATTGGGCAGTGGAAAAGGAAGGTGGGCTGAGAATTTTAGAGAGGAGTACAGAGAGTACAGAGAGGGAGAGGAAGGGAAGGCGAGGAAGAGAAAAGATGGAACCTATAGGAGAGGAAGAGGAGCCAGAACCACACAGTCCTGAGAGCCGTAAGTGTTGGCGATTTCTTAGATAGATGATTAAATCCTAAGCGGGGTGAGTTTGCCCCATCTAGGTATGTAGCTTGTGTTTATATCAACTGAGTTTTGAGTTCATTGTGTGGGCATTTTGTCGGTTGAGAATTTACTAATATAAATATGGCTGATAAATTACAAGTCTCTAAAGTTTTGATTTTACCGGGTTACAGAGATGTGTGACTGTAAACCACAGGGGTGGACAGCTGGAAATATGAGCAGAATCTGCAGCAAGAGAAATGTGAGATGAGCAGTCACTGCATGGGGCAAGCCATGGAGGTAGCGAGACCACCGGGCCAGAGTTTAGCCGGTGGTAGCAAGGGATGGCGCCTTATTAAATTATTTCCTGCAACAGTTTTCTACTAAACAAATTCCATTTATTATTATTATTATTATTATTATTATTATTATTATTATTATTATTACTATTACTATTATTAGTTTGGTTTTTGAGACAGGGTTTCTCTGTATAGCCCTGGCTGTCCTGGAACTCACTTTGTAGACCAAGCTGGCGTCGAACTCAGAAATCCGCCTGCCTCTGCCTCCCGAGTGCTGGGAATAAAGGCGTGCGCCACCACGCCCGGCTCATATAATATTTCCTAACTCAGCCTTATTTAAAAATTTCAATGCATGAGTACATTTCTAAATAGCCTTTGGCCCAGTCCCTAATATAGTTTCTTCTATGCCCTAAAATTTTAATCCAGTCTTTACTGTCCAGGATTTCCATTCTACTTAAACAATTCTAGTGCTTCTCTAGTTGGAAGTTATATGCTCTTTCCAGTTATTTTCACAAACTAGTTCCAAAAGGCTTATGATAGAAACAACCCAATATCTTGCTATAAGTTATCTGTATAGTTATATTTCTTGTTACTATTACATAATATCATCCACCTTCAACTATAAGTCAGATAGTAAAAAGCTCTCATTTGATTCAGTTGCAAAAACTTTGACATACCTGGATCTATATCCATAAGCCAAAAACAAATCAAGAACAACAACAACACACACACACACAAAACAAGTTTTATTTCATAAACTACTCAGTCTCAGATAATCTATTATAGTAACAGATAAAAGCACAGGAATTTTCCCTTTGGTGTGAGACATCCAAAAGGAAGTGGCATTTCTGGTATTACGTAAAAACGTGCATCTTCACCTAACTGTGAAAAGCCATACAACAGGACAAATTTTCAGACAGATATAAACAGTAGTAGATGAACCTTTAATATCCTTAAGCATCCCATTGTGTATTTGCTATACTTCATCCCTTCCCTTTTGAGGGTATCAATGTGGAGAAAATATGACATCCTACCCATCAGCAGGCTGCATCATAGAACAAAAGAGAAAAGATTTTGAAGATTAAAGTTTAAAATCAACTGACTTTGTGATAATCAAAAGGGAGATGATTCAAAATGGAGCTAACTTTCACAAATACGTCATTGAAATAAGCTAGACTCTTCCTGAATTCAAAACAAACCCAAGAGACAGCTGGAAAGGTTGGCTCTGCTATGGTGTTGAAGTCCTAAATCAAGACATACACCAGCCTTAAGATGAGTCTGAAATTTATGTCTGTGAGTCTCTTGTCAACTTGAGAGGGTCTGGAACAGGGATTCTTTACTTTCATAGTATTATAATCCCTAATACAATTTTTCATGTTGTGGAGACCCCCAAACCATTAAATTATTGTTGTTGCTACTACAGAACTATAATTTTGCAACTGTTATAAATCATAATGTAAATATATGTTGTGCAGGGTATCTGGTGTGTGATCACTGTGGAAGGGTCATTTGACCCCCAAAGGGCTCATGGTCCACAGGTTTATAACTACTAACTTAGAATCATTTGTGAAGAAAGAGTCTAAGGGATAAGTTAGCTGTATTAGATAATCTGTTGGCATGCCTGTGGGGACCTTTTGATTGTTAACTGATATAAGAAGACCCATACAATTGTGGTTTGTTTTATTCCAATGGCAGAGTATCATGATGGTGTAAGAGAAGAGTGAGCTAGATAAATGCTGGCAACCAAGTAAAGAAGAGAGCAGGAAGACCTGCGTGCGAGGAACTGAGAGTGGGTGGGTTAGGGAGCAGGGATAGTGGGGAGGGGTAGGGGATTTTCAGAGAGAAAACTAAGAAAGGGGATAAGATTTGAAATGTAAATAAAACATCTAACAAACAAACAAAAAACAAAAAACAAAAAGCCAAACAAGCAAATGGAAAAAAAAAACCAAAAAACAAAAAACAAAAGACAACCTCAGAGCCCAAAAGACTTGAAGCTCTTCAGTCTCAGTAGAAGTGTTGAAGATCTTGTAGAACAACTGGAATGCTAGTCAATTGCTTATAAGATAATAAGTTTGTACAAGTTAAAAGTAAGTTTTATAAAAAGCTGCGAAATTAGTATGCTGTGTGGCACAGAAATGTATATGTATAAAGGTCCTTTGCCATATGTCCTAAGGAATATGTACATAACCATTATTGCCATTACAAAACCATGAAAAGCACAGAGGATAAAAATGTGTGTGTATATAAATTAATATATATATATATATATATATATATATATATATATATATATATGTGTATATATGTATATATATATGTGTGTGTGTGTGTGTGTGTGTGTGTGTGTGTGTACAGAGAGAGTGAGAGAGAGGAAGAGAGAGATCAGTCAATATTCATTGGATTTATAAATTATTCTTTGTGATTATGGTAAAATTATATCATTTGCATTATTCCTCTCTTCCTTTCAACCACCCCATACCTTTTTCTTTTTTGGGGGGGGGTTATTATGCTTATTTTTATTAGGTATTTTCTTCATTTACATTTCAAATTCTATCTCGAAAGTCCCCTATACCCCCCCTCCCTGCTCCCCAACCCACACACTCCTGCTTCCTGGCCCTGGCATTCCTCTGTACTGGGGCATATAATTTTAGCAAGACCAATGGCCTCTCCTCCCATCGATGGCCTATTAGGCCATCCTCTGCTATATATGCAACTAGAGACATAATCTCTGGGGGGTACGGGTTAGTTCATATTGTTGTTCCTCCTATAGGGTTGCAGACCCCTTTAGTTCCTTGGGTACTTTCTCTAGCTCCTTCATTGTGTTCCATCCAATAGATGACTGTGAGCATCCACTTATGTATTTGCCAGGCACTGGCATAGCCTCACAAGAGACAGCTATATCAGGTTCCTGTCAGCAAAATCTTTATTTCTTTCAAATTCTTCTATGGACCAGACGGCTGAAGTTCTTAGCTTCTTACATTAAAAAGAAAAAGATAAATCATCCCTCATTCTCGGGAAATCATGATCTCAGTAACATGAGGTATAAACAGGATTTAACAGTGTCTTTCATTGCTGCCAAAATGGTGACAGTCTCTGAGCATACAAATTGTCACAAAATAGGTGAGCTTTCAGTGGGGATTAGAAGTGTAATAATTTTTCAGGTGAAACAAGAAGTGTTGTAATTATTCACGAATACAAAGAAACATTTTCAAGGAAATGAGCTTTCAAATCACACACGGGGCTATTCATGAGCTATTTGTTTTTTAAGTTGTTTAGCTTTCCATCTCTAAGCTTAAAATAGGTAATTTCACAAAGAATCCTCCACTTAAAGATCACCAGGATGGGGAAAGAGGAAATACTTAAGAAGGCGTGACTTCCATCCAGCATTGATGCCTTTCTCTTGACATTGGTTTTCAAGAATATTTTCATCAGGATGTCTACCTCTCTTAAAATCTTCCTGTCCCTGTCTGTCAATGTTTGTTAATGTTATATGACAGGGATAATTTAAATATATTATTACTCACATAGAATAACACATCATCGAATTAGTAATAGTAATAAAGCCAACTGTTTAAGAAACAAGGCAACACGGAGCCTGTCCTTCTTACAGGCACAAAGAAGAGCTCCCAGAGTCAGCTTAGGCTGCAGCACTGGGACAGTACTCACTGCTTCCGTGAAGATAGAGCTGGAAACCCCTGGAACAGAGAGCCAAACCCCAAACTCATTATCTTTCCCTCTATTTCCTTCCTCTTTCAGTCCTACCAACCCCAAATTTTATATATATATATATATATATATATATATATATATATATATATATATATATATATAATACAGACATAATAGCACCATTATATTTTATAGTAATAGTGCTCACATACCTTCCAATTTTTTTTTTCTTAAACAAACCTGTTTATAAAGCTCTGTCATTTAAATTTCAGGCTGTAGTGCTCAGACAACATGTGATGGTTCTGTATAATGTCTTTATGACAAAGCTTAAGCTAAAGCTTAATTAATGAAACAGAGAGACTGAGTGGTGATACAGAAAAGTTATAAAAAGAATTAAAAAACCACGCACTCCTCTAAATAAAAGTGGAAAAATTTTGTTAGTAGAGTCTAATTTCCACACTTTAGTTTTATTCTTACATTGTTCAAAAATAGAAAGGCATTCGGTTTATTGTAGGGCATGTAAGATTTTACTCTTGGTATTTCTGGCTGAACTATTTATTTCTGCTTTTATATGTACATGAAAGAAGATTAGAGGAAATAAAAGCAACTCTTTGCTGGGTAGTCCTTGGGAAAAATCCCATAACCCATTTACTTTCTAGATAAAACCACTAATCCACCTAAGCCTTAAACTGTGGTAAATTTACATCTAATCAGTTCCCTTTTCCTTAAGAATGTGGTCACTCATGAATATTCCACTGGTTCAAATGAGTGGCAGGATAGATGGTAAGCTCCAAGGTTGCTGTTCAAAACAGGAATGCACATCCTTAGGAGCCCTAGAAGTCAGACCCACTCACTGACTGCCTTTAGGGGGAAATGCTGGCCCTCTCCTGAGTCTGCACAGGACAATGTAACTGTAGCGTGTCTTCCCTTGTCCTTTTGGATAGAAAATAATTCTTTAGATAATCCTTGATAATCCTTTATCTTGCATTCCTTTCAAAATGAAAGGGTAAGTAAAAATTAGAAAATAAAATGTTGCTCTATGTATGTTTAAATATGCAAGCCAAAAGGAAAACCACGATGTTACCCATTTTGTGACAGTTTGGACAATTTTTCTTTCCTAAATGTTTGAGAGAAATGCCTCCTCATCTCCTTTATACAGTGAGAATGGCATCTCTTTTTGTAATAGAGCAATCAAGGAGACAATGTCTATAATTTTATAAAATTAAATATGTGTAACTATAATCATGTAGAATGAAAAATCCAACCATGGTGTTGCAAATTAATTCATTTGACAATGCCATTCGATAAAATATGTATCATATTTGATAATATATGATAAAAATTTAAGAGATTTCCATAGTCATCACTGTGAAGGAATTACCCAGCTCCTGGGCTTTCTCAGAGACCTGTAAGAGTATCTGAAGAACCAGACTTCTGACTTCTCTGAGAGCCATAATCCAAGAGAGCAATATGGAAGCTGCAGTGTTTTATAACCTAACCATAAAATGTTTATGCAATGACTTTGCAAATGTTCAAGTTGGCCCTGTTTGATATGGAAGAGGACTCTGCAAAGGTGAAAGAGGCAGTATGGGTTCTGGAGCTGCTTTGGAGACTGGGCTACCCAGTCAATTGCAAACAAAAATACGAATTTAAGAATCTTTATTCTGATTTTAGGGCTGAGCACTTGGCACTGCATAGCCAACTAGGCTACGCATCCCTGGGGAGGCTGTTTCTCCTGTTGGCAGCCTTCCTTAGTTCTTCTTTATGGATGGGGCCATGTGAGATTTCCCTGTTCGGAGCTGAGGAAGCCTTGAGTGAACGTGTGAGGGATGAATGGAATCCTGAACCAATGTGTAAGGAACTGATGAAATCCTTCATGAATTTGCATAGCTGCCATAAGTCAAGGAGCCTAATGTGTCAGGGCTGTAGGAGTGGCAAAGCCTACCATGGAAGAGGCTCATAACAGGGACAAGACAAAGCCTTTCTCTAATCTGAACGCAAATGTTGATGGTGGATTTAGGAAGCATCAACCACAGTTTCCTTCTCTTGGACCTCAAGAGCTGGGACTGTTCCCCTATAAAGACCTCCTACTAAGATTAGTTAAACCTGCCTTCCTTCTTGTGAAACAGTACAGAACTAACCTGCCTCCTTATTCAGCTGTAGAGAGCAATCTGCTTCCATGATTCAGGTGTATAAAATAAACTCACAGAGTTCCCTCTCAAGCTGTGTGTTCAGTGCCTTCCCTCACAATGTGCATGGCATACCTGACCCCAGCCTCTCGGTACCTGTGTCTGTGTATATGCTGAATATCTTCCTTCTCTCATCAGACCACTCCCTGAGATGTGTGGAGGACAGCACTTCTCCTTCCATGCTAGCCTGTCTGTTGGTGGTGTGGTTTCTCAGGTCATATTTAGGCATGAAGCCTCCCTGTCATTTCTCAAATGAGACTTCCTGGCCCTCTGGCTCTCACCATCTTTCCATTGCCGATTTCTTGATGTTCTCTGAGCATTAAGGGCCAGGAGTTTGTTCTGAAGCTGTGCCAATTGGGCCTGGGTAATAACAACTAAAGAAAAGGAGCCATAATTTCAAGAGAGTAAAAGGAAGTAGATGGGAGTTGCATGGGAAAAAGTAAAGTGGGGAAATTATATAATTATATTTTAATTAAAAAATAAGACCACTGTTCAAAAAGAAGATCTCTATGGCCCCTTATGCATAGAATACATTTTTTATTATTATTAAAAACATCTCTGTCCTGTCTGTCAATGTTTTTTTTTTAAATCAGGTCTTAACCATTATATTTTATGCCCTTTCTCATCGCTTTTGATATTGTAAGTTTTCATGTAGTTTAGGAGTGAATTTTTGGACTATTTTCCTTTTGTGTATGGGATATGATTTCAGGTGATATGTACATCCTAACCTAGGTGAGGATGTACCTGTGTCCTCGCAGGCACAGTGATTCACTCAGCCTCAATTTCCACCTCTTTATAGCTGACTGGATGATATTTTGTGAAGCAGTAATCTAACCATGGTTCACAGCAGTTTCTTTGCCATTCTGTATATTGTCTAGCCCTTCAACACTGGCATTCGCTCCAGTATTTCTTTGGGATGACCTATTTGTTCAACGACCTTCCACTGTCATGCTCCTATGTGGAGCATTAATTTATTAATCTACTCTATGCTCATGGCAGGTGTGTGTGCCTTCTCTATACCTACTCAAGTGTTTTGGGTTCATGAATGAAAGACACACATACCAGCTTAGTTTTAATATGCCTTAACTGGCTCAATGGCTGAGCCATTCCTGAACCTCCATATGGCTAACACACTCTCCTCCAATATTCCTAAGTTAACATTTACTGAATCCATATTTTTTTATCCTTGCTGCCCTGGACCCTTCTGGGCAACCCTCCTATGGTCACTTTTCCCTTTGCATCTACATTTCAGCTGTCTCTTCCTCCTCCATCTTCTTGGTGTGGCCCATCTCCTACACCCTTGTCATGGTGGAATGCCCTCTTCTCTTCCCTGTTTCTTTTCCGGAAACCCTAAAAGTCCTTCCTCTGTCTCTCTGCCCAGATACCGGTTGCTGGCAATTTTATTTCCCAACGAGAACCAAGTGGGTGCAGGGACTCTCAATGCAGATGTGCAGGTTCCCAGGTGATTTCTTTAGCTTATTTAACACAAATAGCATTAGAACCAACCCACCATACCTATGGATTCATTTTTATTTTTTATTTTTTGCCTCTACATATCTCAAGGGCATTTTTATTGCTTGGCAGAAGTGTCACAGCAAAACCTTAGTTGTAAGAAAGTCTAGTTAATGTAATTTTAGCTTTCCAGCCATGCTAAGGGACTTTCCTTGAACCAATGACACATAAGGGGTTGTTTGTTAGCTGCCATGAACAGGTGAGCTCATAGATAAAAAGATTCTCTTTAGATATTTCATCTATTTGACAGAACAATCTTATGTCTATTAAATATAATAATCATAATCAGCCTATTTTTATTGTTTAGTTTCTTTCCCCACTTTTATTGAGAACAGATTCTTTTCTTATACAATATCTCTTGATTACAGATTCACCTCTCTCTCCTCCACCCAGCTCCTAGCCACCTTTCCTCCCAACTGGATCCACTCACTCCCTTTCTGTCTCTCATTAGAAAAGAACAGTGTTTTAAGAAATAGCAATACAAGGTACCAAAATAAAATATAATAAGATAAAATCAAAGACCATCACATCAAAGTTGGACAAGGAATACCTACAGAAGGAAATGAGCCCCAAGAGAAGTCACACATACCAGAGACTCACTCACTCAAACACTCAATAGTCTAATAAGAGCACTAAAATGAGAACTATAGTATATGTGCAGAGCAGTAAAAAGCACTGTATGAGCTGCCTCAGTCTCTGCGAGTTCATGAAAACTGCACTCAGTTCATTTAGAGGGCTTTGTTCTCCTGCTGTCCTTCATCCCCTGAAGTTCTTACACTCTTTCTGCCTCTTCCTCAGGGTTGCCTGAACACTGAGGGGAGGAACTTGATGATAAGACGTTATATTTAGAGTGGAGTGTTTCAAGGTCTCTCTCACTCTGTCTCTCTGTCCCTGTCTCTCTCTGTCTGTCTCTGTCTCTCTCTCTCTCTGTCTGCATAATGTCTAGGAAATGCAGGTAATAGTGTGTGGTAAATTTGAAGCGTGTTGAATGTATCTTCAGTGTCTATAACACACACAGTAGTAGCTATGTGAAGTGAGGATATATTAATTTTTTGATAGGGTATTTATAAGACATATTTACATAACATATAGTACTGAAGGGCTTAAATAAATGCATTCTTAATTTATTAATGTTTCAGTAAGTCTAGCAGAAGGGGAAAATATGTCATGTGTAGGAGGAATTCTGGGCTCTACTCTTGGTATATAGTACCAGAGTAGATGTGGTCTTAGCTCTTTTTTTTAAATTTAAATTTGTTTAGTTCATTCATTAGCAATATTAAACCAACAGAGTCTGTCCACAAAATAATTATGATCTTAATTTTATTGAAAAAAATAAGTGATTTTCAATTATATTTCATTGTTTGATTAATTGATTGGACAGTAGTATTTGGTTTTTCCTTGTGTCCATGGAGCATCTAGTCTCTGGTTCTTGGTCGCTCAAGCAGTGTTTAATGTGAGTTCCATCTCAGAGAGTAAGTCTCAAGTCAAATCAGATATTGGTTGGTTATTTTCATCAATTTTACAATCCAAGTCTTTGGTGGGGCTTCAATATAGTTTCTGTTTCATAGAAATTATTGTACTACTATTTTATTATTTGTTTATTTAATTTTCTTTTTTTATTGAAAATAGATTTTTTTTCCTCACATAATATATCTTGATTTTCCCTTGCTCTTCTCCTCCTACTTCCTACTTCCTCTCCCATATAGATCCACCACCTTTCTGTCTCTCCTTAGAAACTAAACAGGCTCCTAAGGAATAATAAAATAAAATGCAAGGGAAAACAAAAAATAACACATAGGAACAGGGCAAAACAATGGAAGGAAATTAGCCAAAGATACAGATACAGAGACTCACTCTTTGGCACACTTAGGAATTCCAGAAAAATACTAAACTTTATATATATATATTTCACATATGTGTATATAGTAAGGTGTTATATGTAAGATCCATATTAAACATTAAATAATATAATGTATTATTTTTATATACCAGTTTAGTGGGGGTATATATACACTTTTTATGTAAGGCATATTTATATTTTATTTATATATAATATACCTTATATAAAATATACCAGTTTAGGGATGGGGCATATATCCACATCTCCTTTCAGTTCTAGGTGCAGACCTCCTGTGCAGGCCTTGTGAATGCTGCTTTGTGCATCTATCCTGTTTCTGTAGAAAGACTTGTATTTTTAGTGTTCTCTATCCCCTCTGGCAGGTTTCCCTGAGCCCTAGGTGGAGGAATTTGATAGAGTCATCTGATTTAGGACTGAATGTTCCAAGATTCTTGCACTCTTGAAATATTGTCTGTATATGGGTTCTGTATTTGTTCCCATCTACAGTAGGAAGAATCATCTGGGATAATGATTTAGCAAAGCACTGATCAATGAATATAGTAGAATGTCAGGAGGAGTCATTGCATTGCTATTTTTTTGTTTTCTATAATTTTTTAATTAATTAATTAATTGGATAATAGTATCTGCTTTTCTTTTATGCCCCTGGGCTATCTAGCCTTTGGTTTTTGGTCACTCACACAGTGTCTATTGTGGGTTCCATCTAATCGAGTGAGTCTCAAGTTGAATCAGAGATTGGTTGGGTTACTCCCACAGGCTTTATGCTGCCATTGCACTAACATATCTTGCAGGCAGGAAGCAAGTCACCATTGTAGACCAAAAGGTTTCTGGCTGGGTTGGTGTTTAAATTTCTCCTTTGGTAGCATATAGAGTATCTTCCTGTACCAAAGATGCTAGAATGTAGGAGTGAAGGCCCCCGCTCAACTTCTCCATGTTCAATGAGTTGTGTAGGTGTTGATTTCAGCAATGTACCTTGCCATCAGTTTGTGGAGAGCAAACAATAGTCTTGGCAACAGCCTGGGTCATTGAAGGTTCCCTGTGGCCAAGAACTCAATTACAGCCAAATCCATATACTGAAAGTTTCATTTTGTGAAAAGAGATGGCCAATTAACCTTCTGTCTGTCCCTTTATTTAGATCATCTTCATATATGTAGTTATTTATTTTCTCTTTAAAGATCTGTATCATATCATAAAGACTATTTTAATGTCTTTGTCCATTCTTAAACTATGTTGTGTTTTTCAGGGCCTACTGTGAGAGGAATGCTGAACTCTCATGAAAACATTGTCCTGGCTGTTTTGATTTCATGCTAGGCATCTGAATTTGAGAAGATTGTAATTCTAGATGCTGATATTTGGTCTTTGCCATTTGGATGTTTTATACCTTTGTATGCTGGATAGTTTCCTGCTGACTTGACATAAGGTAAAGTCATTTGAGAAGAAGGAACCTCAATTAACGAAATGCCTCCATATGATCAGACTGTACATAACCTGTAGGACATCTTCTTAATTAGTGATTGATAGGGGAGGGCCCAGTCCAATTTGGATGGTGCAATTCTTGAGCTGGTAACCCTGACTTCTATTCTTATTAAGCAGGTTCTATTCTTTTTTAAGCAGGCTGAGCAAGCCTTGAAGGGCAAACCAATAAGCAGCCTCCATAGCCTCTCATCAGCTCCTGCCGCCAGGTTCCTACCCTATTTGAGTTCCTGTCCTGACTTCCTTCAATGCTGTGGGAGAATTAGCCTAATAAACCCTTCTCTTCTCAATGCTTCTGTTCATGGCCTTTCATCACAATAGAAACCATAGCTAGGGTACTTGATTTCTTGTTCTTAGGAAGATGGGGTGGCTGGTAGGGAATTCTTATGGGATCCTGATAGGTGTGGCCACTGTGTTTTCCAAGTAAAGCATGTTTCTAAGCATTAGGAGATGACACTTAGGAATGAGAATGTGCTGAAGAGTATGAGGGGATCCAGAGTGGGCAGGAAAGCAGGGTGTCCCACCAGGATTTGCTTAGTCTCCTGGGTTTGGGGGCAAAGACTGAGGAGAGGCTACAACAGGTATTCTGCTTCAGGGATGGGATGGACACCAGGG
This sequence comes from Mus minutoides, assembly GCA_902729485.2. NCBI lineage: Eukaryota > Metazoa > Chordata > Mammalia > Rodentia > Muridae > Mus > Mus minutoides. Next base: position 35,725 of record LR751164.1, read on the forward strand.
GATTGGATTGTGAAGAAGGGAAGTATGTGAAAATCTGAAGCTATCCTACAAGTTTTGCTGGCCTACTTGCTTCTCTGGCATGCTTGGCCACAGGGTTACCAAGAGAATACTGCTAGAGTTTGTGGCTTCGATAAGAGGATGAGTTGGGAGGAAAGTTGGAGGACAAGATTGGAGTGATCTGTTGGAAGCAGAGAGGATGCAGCAGATATTCTGTTAGGAAATGAGACTGGGGGATTGGCTTTGCGATGGGTTGGTGGATGATGATTGCAGAAGTCATGAAATAATGGGGTAATAAGAGATAACATTGAGCTTAACCTCAGCAGGAAGATGATTCTACTGCTTGCTAGGCTGGAGGGACAGAAGGAAGAAGTAGTGACATGAGAACCCAATGGACATGGGTATCAGAAATAACTGGTATTCCTGTGGCATTGGGGAACTTGATGATAAAAACCTTCACCCAACTCATAGAAGGGGAGTGTAAAAATTCTTATTCTAATGTTGTAGGTACTGCCACTGCACTCTGGAGGAAAAACCTCCATTTACCCCTAAATCCTGGAAAAACTTGAGGTCTGAGGAGAGACAAGCAATATATCTGAAAGCAGGCCAGGGCTAATATGGTTAACTTTATTTTTTTTTCTTGCTTTGTGGAACTAAAGACCTATTTCTACTGGTGTGTCCATATTTATACTTTTAAGCTTCCACTTGGCCTGAGACCACAATCAACTAAACAATTGTAAAACATTCCTACAACCCAGCCAGGAAAATCCAAGTTCCATTGGCATAGTAACTAACTCACCTTTGACATTTGCCTAGTGTAAGCAGTGCCCTTGTGAATCTTATAGGTCAAGTGGAATCAACATTTCTTTTACAAAATATTAGGGGAATTTTATTTTTAAAGATTACTATGGAGAAAATTAAACTAAACTTCATAGTTAAGATATTATTCATGTTTTTTTAATTTACGATGATGTGCAAACTTAGTAAACATTTTTAAAGTTAACTCTATGATTATTTCCCTGATGTAACTTTTAAAACACTGAGTGATTCTTTTTTTTCTCTAAAAGTCAGCTAACGATTTTTCTGCCTCTCTATGTGTCTCTGTTTCTCTCTTTGTTTCTGTCTCTTACTGAAAAATCAGATTTGAAAATTGTTGGCAAGTTTGTATTATTTTTCTATGTCAAAATTTCCATGTTCAATAGTTAGAGTAGCTATGATAGTACATGCTGGCAAGGATGTGGAGTAAGAGAAACACTCCTCTACTGTTGGTGGGAGAGCAAACTTGTACAACCACTATGAAAATCAATTTGGTGGTTTCTCAGAAAACTGGGAATAGTTCTACCTCAAGATCTAGCTATAAGATGCCTGGGCATATACCCAAACGATGTTCCAACACCACAAAAAAAGACACTTGCTCAACTAAGTTCATCACAGACCTATTTGTAATAGCCAGAATCTGGAAGCAAACTAGATGTCCTTCAACTGAATGATGGATTTAAAAATATGTGGCACATCTACACAATGGAATACTATTCAGCTATTAAAAGCAAAGACATCATGAATTTTTCAAGCAAATGGATGGAACTTGAGACTATCATCCTGAGTGCAGTAACTCAGTCCAAAAAGGACATGCATGATATGTACTCATTTATAAGTGGATATTAACCATAAAATATAGGATATTCATGCTGTACTACACAGACCCAAAGAAGCTAAACAAGAAGAAAGACCCAAGATAGGATGCTTGAATCTCACTTAAAAGGATGAATAACATAGTCATAGGAGGCAGATAGAGGGAGGGATCTGGGCTGGAGAAGGAATGTAGAGGAGAATTGGGGGATTCCAGATCAGGTGTGGGAGGAACAGGAGAGATGGCCAGATGGCCACAAGTATGAATATAACTGTCTGACAGGGATAGGGTGGGGAGGTGGCAGCCATCTCCAGGACATAACAGAGACCTGGGATAGGGGATGGATGCTCCCAAGAATCAATGGGGGTGGCCACAGCTGTGACTTACAACATTGGGTATATGGAACATGAAGAGGCCACCTCCTGTTGCCAGGGAGGAACCCCAGTGGAACAATAGAGACACCAACCCACGCACAAACTTTCCACACAAAACTTATCCTGAATACAAAAAATTCAGGGGTGAGGAATAGAGACTGAGGGAATGGCCAAGCAATAACCGACCCAACTTGAGACCCAGCCATGGACAAGCACCGATCCCTGACACTATTAATGATACTCTCTTATGTTTACAGACAATAGTCTGACCTCTGAGAGGCTCTACCCAGTAGCTGGCTCAGATGGATGCAGACACCCACAGCGAAACAGTGGATGGAGCTTGGAGACTCTTCAAAGAGTTGGGGAAGGATTGTTGAAGCCAAAGAAGATAGGACCTCCACAGGAAGACCAGCAGAGTCAACTAATCTAGACCCTTGGCGCTGTAATCAAAGAGCATGCTCTCACTGAACTTAGACCCCACCCCCACACCACACATATATAACAGATGTGCAGCTTGATCTTCATGTGGGTCCCAAACAACTGGAGCTAGGGCTATCCCAAAGCTGTTACCTGTCTGTGGGATATGTTCTTCTAGCTGGGCTACCTTGTCTCGCCTCAGTGGTAAGAGGATGTGCCTAGCCTAACAGAGTTGATGTAAAAGGGTAAGGGGATACTTGGGGGGAGGCCTCACCTTCTCAGGGAAGGAGAAAGGGTGGGGATGGGGTGGGGGAAGAGATGACCAGGAAGAAGGGCAGTGAGTGGTATATAAACTAAATAAATAAAAATCATTTTTATTGAAAGATTCAAATTCATTAAAAGATGTTAATATAAATTTCTTTAATATGAAATCTTTTTTAGTTATTTTTAGATTAGTTTTATGATTATTTTCATCTTCCTAAAATTTACCTGTTTACATATTTTTCTTATTTATAGTTTTTTATTACTATGAATTGGATTTTGTAAACTATAACTATCTTTGGCTACTTTGGGAATCATTTTTTCCCACTCTTTTCCACCCTATTTCTTACAGTTTTTCAACCCCTGCCCCCCAACACTAGATAGAAGAGAAAAAAAGGATAGAAGGGTGAGAGGAAAAAGATCCTGAATAAAGTTAGGGATTATAAAGAGGGCAGCATTGTCCATAGACTACTTCCTACAGATTAGGGGCATTAAATTCCTTGGGGGTGAATTTGAACTTTGCTGCCAGGATATCTAATTTCTTCTTACAGCTTCTTCTTTGCACACAACTATTTAACAAACCATGACTAAACAGCAACCAACAGCAGCTAACTAACCACACTCTTCTTGGGTTCCTAACATTTATATGGAACTCTCTGAAAAGTCATCAGAATTCCAAACATCACATAATTGCAGAAACTATCTGCAACTTGCAAAATCATGGTCCTTCTAGAGCACGAGGCAAATAATAGTCAACTGTTGTGGACAGTCTGAAGCAGCCCCATATCCCACACCTAGGATTAACAAAAACATTTTCTAATATTTTTGTGTTTTTAAAAGAAACCAAAATGTCTAAATTTTTACAACTATTTTAAAATACTCTTTATATGGTCTTATTGTTGGTATTTTCATTGCTATTAATCTTTGAGTTTCATGAAAAAAAATCATCTGTGAGAGGATATAATTTTTCCATGTGCTATGTCTGTAATTTCTAGATTCAGTTACTTTTGTTTTATTCATGGTAAAAATGAAACTTACTTACATTTTTTCAGTATATAATATCTGATAATATTTGGTAATTTTTAAAGTATTTGTCTAAAATAATAAAGGCATAAGGTATTAAAACTTCTATTACTTGATCTATGTTAATATTTCTGTTTACTTAATCTTTCAATTTTGTCTAATTAATGAGTAATAAAGCTATATGGATATTTTCATGTAAGAAATTTATCTTTTGGAAAAACTTAGTCCTGGATTTGAAAGTCACCAAAAGTGGAAGGTATCGAAGAGCAGACAGAGTCAATCTCCGTATTAAGTGTGACTGTTCTGGATTTGTGGGCAGAAATGTTCTCTGGGCAGTGGTGTGACTAGAGGATTCTACACCTGCACACCATAGCAGGCTGAACAGGTTGCATGATAGAACATACCTGTCTTTCCTAAAATCATTACTTTGCCCAACATTAACTGAGGAGTGTGATTGTATGATGACCAGTTAGCCAAGATGCTTGGTGGACTATCTTAACGACATTTTTCTTTATAATGGGAGATGTGTGCAAGGGTTCCCGGGTGGACAAAATGGCACTGATGATTGTGATTGTCATAGGCATGCAGTCCTGTATCTCTCCACTTTCTCTAAACTTCACATTTCGTATCATTCACATCCGTATCCTAAAATGCCAAACAGTGGGGCCAATATTTTACTGTTTTCCATTGTATTCATGTCAGGGGTTCTTGAAAGGTTTGTGGGAATGGAGAAAGGGAAAGCAGAACTCTGTAGGTATTATTAGCGGCTTACTCTTGTTTTCTAAAGTCTTCAAAATGAATATAATTTTACAATCTTCCAGAATGTATTCATTGAGAAGCGTCATGGCTGACTTAAACTCTATTTGGAATAACAGATGTTAATTTATTTACCAAGAATAAAGAAAAATATTCAGTATGGTTTTTCATAAACTGTCTCATATAGATGGCAAAACATTATTAGTCAAAACAAACTTCACACTTTATTTAAAAGAATATTTTGCACATACATTTTATATTCAAATACTGTACCTTGGTAGAATATTGAAACAACAGTAAAAGGTGAATGTGACCATCTACTATGAACCCAAAGTTCTTATTGTGTTTAATTTTTTCTTCTCCTGTCTTTTCTTTCTTCTCTCTTTTTACCTTTTTTCTTCCTTCATTCTATCTTTTAAATCATCCTTTTTTAAATATTTACTTATGTATTACCAAGGTCTCCTATATTCCAGGCTAGAGTTGAACTCAGTACATTGTAGCGTGTCATTCTGTTTACTTGGCTTTGAGTTTCTAATGAGTCACAGGAACGCACTGCCCAGGAGATATCTTGGTTCCACAGATGAATCACACACACACACACACACACACACACACACACACACACACTCACACAGGTTCATTTTTTTACCTGCCTTATTGGTTATATGGCTTGGTAAGCCTTCTGTGGCTAGCACACTCTAATCAACGCCTCCAAATTTACCCTCAACTTAGTTGCCCAATTATCCTCTTTGAAGACAATTGGTCTTGTTGCCCAAGATGATTTTGGGCTGCCATTCCATGGGGCACTTTCCCTTTCTTCCTCCAATTTGGAAGATCTCTCCTGTAGCCCTCAGTCTGTTCCATCTCTCCCCAAAGTATCTCAACTCTCTTCCTCGTTCTCTCTCCTCTTTCCTACCCAGGGGTAACCTGGAAGTCCCGCCTCTTTCTTTCTCCCCAGCCATTGGCCACTGGCATCTATTGATAGATCAAGAACCAATTGGGGGCAAGGACTTTCAGCATCTGCAGAGATTTCAGATTAATTAAAGCATCAGAACCACTCTTCTACAGTACATAATCAATATGACTTTGAACTTCTGATCTTCACCTCCCCAGTGCTGGGATTAGAGGATTATCACCATGTCCAGTGTTATAAACAGTGCTAGGCGTCTAAGCCAGAGCTTGGTAAGGGTTAGGCAAGCACACCACAATCTGATCTGCTTCTCCAGGCTATATTCAATTCATTTCAAATACTGGTGGAGTTGAAGAAGTGCTTTCTTAGTTTAATAGGAAAACTCTAGGACAAAATTGTGCAAGATATCTTAACTATCGGTCTCTCACTGGATGCGTGACTTTGGGCAACTTTCTTAACATATTTGAGGAATAATTTACCAATTTAAGAAGGCAATAATAAACAATTATTTTAAAGACAATTTTGAAATTGAAGCGCTTGTATGACTTTTACAATAGTTTGTACCAAATCAAGTGTTAAATTTATGTTGATTGAGATTTGATATAAAAAACTTATAATACTCAAAATAAATGTTTTACCTTGACTTCAAATTCCAAAAACAAGCCAGTGTGCTAGGAGAACTCTTAGTCTCCAAATTGCCAGCTATGCAAGCATGAGAACCTGCGCTTGTAATCCGAGCATCTATGTAAACAGCCAGACTGTATTCTCGGGCCTAGGAGGAGGTGAAGACAAGTTACAAATTTATCATGGGGGCTCACTGGCCATCAAATATAGTCAATTCATGAGCTGCAGGCTCAGGGAGAAACTCTGTCCCAACAAACAATGTTGAGCACAAAAGAGAAAGCATCTATTTATTGTCTCATTCTTCTGAATACTTCTTGCTCTGGTAAACACTCATCTTTGTAGTAAGATGAGCTTTCTTTGGTAATCTGTTTTCATTTATCTTCCTTAATCTGGGACATATATAAAAGGGCATTCTGTAATCATCTGTTGACTAATTGAAGGGGAGATCCTTCTTTACCATTCTTTGATACCCTTGACCTCTAGTGCCCTTGAGCCTCATGTGGCCCAGTGAGCATGTAAAAATGACATAAATGTGTATATGAGCTTGCAGCTTCCTCTACCTTTGCTTTTAATAGTCTCCTACTTCTTGAGAACAGGAATATACAAATACACTGATGGCTCTAGCTGCAAGTGCCTATCTCTGCTTGTGTTCTTTTCTTCCTTGTTCCATAGTTGCATATGTCTGGACTCCCTTCAACCAACTACAGTTAGGTGATGACTTCTGGTTACTGGTAAGAAATGTCATAAAATGTCCTTTATGCTAATCGCATTTTATAAATGCTGAAATGTCTCCATGATGAATATGAGGTCACTTTAGGGGTTTAGATGTTATGTAACTTGTACTCTAGGAGCGTGTTATGAAAATCAGATGCTGTAGCATGGCTGTAAGTGCTTTCTTTTTGAAGGTCTTCTGAACAGCTTATGAAGTAGATAACTGTCATGTTAGGCTTAAGTGAATATACCAGATTGGGAAAGTGGATATTAGAGAAAGAACATACACAAAAATGACCATCTCTAATGACTCTGCATAAGCAATACATGTGTAGGAAAGTTCAAGGCACAGTAGGAGAATAGCAAGCTGCCTAACTTCTGAGAAAGCACAAGTTGAGAAATGGGTAAGACTGAGAGGTAAAGATAGGAATAAGCAAGGGGAAAGAGGGATCACACTTGAGCAACTAGAACTTATATGATTTAAAGTCATACTGGTGTCTATTCTGTCAAAGTGCATTTCAAGAAAGAGCATTTAGACACCAAAAGAAACTACTACTCACAGGAGAGAACATTTAGAGGAACTATAAATGTGTCATTAAAATGGTTAAAGATGGAGGCTACTGATTAGCAGGATAAAATAAGTGGTAGAAATCTGTAGGTGTTGTCGTTGGGAGCAAAATTGAACAGAGCTGGCTAGCTGTCTTTCATTAAACACTTGGTCACTTTGTGCAATGCAGAATGGCTGTGGTTCTCCCATTTTTCAGACCTGTAACATGTGCTGCTCTAAGGGGCTGGAATATGTAGGCAGAGGAGATTGTTCCTCAGAGATAATAAATGTGAATGTACAAGACATCCACATGATGAGAAGCAGGCATGCTTGAGCATGGGTCCACACAATAAGAGGAGGAAACAGTGAGAAAATCTTCAATTCAGAGGACTGATAGATAGGAAAGGATAGGTCTTAGAAGAAACAGTTATCACAGAAAAGCCTTTGGTGGAGGAAGTACAACAAAGAGAAGGAGCCAAAACCATGTCTTTGAAGTTAAAGAACTTGGACATAAGGTCAAATCTAAAAAGAGGGGGTCAGACTTGGAGCTCAAGAGAATAGAAAGGTTTGACACAATATCTGGGAAGAGTGCCTACAATGATTGCAGTCAATTTGAATCCATCAATCACTAAATAGTTATGGAATATCTAGTCTTTGTCCAGTTGTATATGATGTATTATATTACAGCTCTCCAAATGCTGGCAATTACTGCCAACTTGACAGTATAACAAATGTAGTCAAATGTGTACTCTATTCTACCACAACAGCCATTAATAAAAGTAAGGAGCATTTAGCATTCTGACCCATAGACATCCATCTCATTCTCTTTTTAGCTTAAGACCAAAATACTGTGGGCTACATTTTAAGCTAATATTTATAGTGCCATTTCATCATGACCTTTATTTGAACATGGTGGTCTGTGTATCCATTTTCTAAAATTTTCATCAAACCAGGCACATAATCTTCTATGATTTCACAGGTTTTTTTTGTCTCATTATAAAAATCTATGAAGTTATGGGTGTAGTATGGCATAGAAATTACTATTCGCACTTGGAAGCCAAAGGTCGTGTATATTTCATTCAAATATAGAAATAAAAAGAAGCTGAGATATGAATCAGAAGTGGAAATTGCAAAAGGATCAGAGAGAATAAACTTAGAAAAATTGATAAATTTAAGAGGTTAAATTGCAAAAGGATCAGAGAGAATAAACTTAGAAAAATTGATAAATTTAAGAGGTTGAATATTGAAAGATGACTCAATTGGCAAGAGTGTTTCCTGTACCAGCATGAGACACTGAGTACCCACCCCTAGGGCCCATGTAAAAATCTGGTATGCCATACATACCTGTAAACCCAGAGCTTGTGGGTAGGGTTGGTGATGGCAGGATGATAGTGCCTTGGTGGACACCAACCTAGTTGAAAACAAAAGCGTACTCAGGTTTAGTGTGAGACTGTCTCAGAGTAAGAGAGATATCTGACGTCTTTCTCTGGCATCTGCATACTATGGCATGTGCATCCATGAATGTATGAACACACATATGCATGTGTATAAGCTCTGTATAAACAGACATATGGACAGACAGACCAACTGGCATTCAGACACATACACATACACACATCTGTAGAGGGCAAGAAATTGAGACCAATAGACACTATACATGCTCTGCCAAATTGCTTCATCATTGACCTCATCATTGAACCCCTTGTCTCATTGGAGAAACCTGAGTATTTTGGGTTTCTAGAGTTAACACTGGCTAAAGCACAGCTCATACCAGAAGTGACTCAAGCTATTACCCATCAGTGATTATTCAAACATTACAGGTTATGATTTTAGCATATATACTTTTCATATTCATCAACACCAGGTTACAGAACTCAAAACTTTGTTTAAAACTACCTTTTGGAGTCCTCCAATAGAAAGACCATTGGTTCCTTTTAGTATTTATTGAATTTCTATCCATTTGCTTTGTATTTCTCTTATTTTTTATTTCATATAATATCCCTTACTTATTTTTTACAGTTGCTTTCCCAAAACAGTACTTTGCATTAAATTTGTCTTAGGACTTGCTTCATTGGCATTGAGCTTAATACAGAGTAAAGTAAAATTCTTTAGCAGAAGAAGGGGAAAATAGAATCCACCAACATGTCCTATATTCTCCCTATAAGCCACGTCCTGTTAAACCATATCCACCAGATTTTCCAAGATAGAAACCCTAAAATTAACTTTGACTGTTGCTTCTTTATATTCAAACCTTAAGAAAGTCTGAAAATAAAGTCTAAGTATTTCTCCAATATGTTTCTTTCCCTTTGTGCATGACCCTTTCCCAGAGTAATGTATCTCTCAGTTGGACTTTTACATGAACTTCTTGGCTGTCCTGCATGCATTCTCTGCCTCCATCCACACTCTCTACTCAATATACCAAAGCAAAATCCTTTTACACTTGCTTAATCATTTCTGATGACTTTCCCTTACTCATCTCATAATACAGTCAACACTCCTCTAGCAGCCTGGAAGATTTTTTTTACATGATCTAGATGCTTTCTACTCTCCATATTTCCAGTGTCACCTTAAACAACCCTGTGTTTTGCTTTCAACCTTCCAGCCTCCCTATTTCTTACATTCAATTCCTCTCAAATTTTCATTTTGTCACAGCACTAGATGTTTTTTTTTGTTTTTTGTTTTTTTTTTTTTTGCAATCTTCCCCTTGTACGGCCTTGTATTCTTAATGACTAGTTTTTAGATCTCTGTATCCATCATTACCTAAAAAGTGCCCATTCTTTACTAGATTAAACATTCATATCATGGGGCTCACATAGAACTATGTAATTCTACTTCACTTTCCATAATTGTACGTTTTATATTATATGTCTTTTATTGAAGTAGACATCACTGTTTATACTTCATTTTAGTGATGCTCAATTTTACTTATCCTTTATCATTCTATTTTTTCTTTTCTACTCCCAGCACAGCAATGTGTACTTAATAGCTGCTCAATACTCTGAATGCGTGAAACCAGTAAGAGTTATTGAATGCATTCTTGCTAAGGTCACAGTTTCCCCTGTGAGTAATATTTTAGTAAAAAAATGAATATAAAACAAATAAAATATGCATAAACTGCATAGGCTGGAATTGCTTTCAGCTATAGTGCCAATAAAGTCACCAAGATACACACATGTAAGGTATACATGCTTACCTGTTTGCATTTCCACAGCAGTGGATAAATAGTGTAAAAACAGATTTACTAATGCCAGACAGAGTGAATATAGAGAAAATTAGAAGTTTGAGAGCACAGGGGATGTGATCCATACAACCATTCTCTACATGTCACTAACACACCCTGATGATATTTTGTTTTCTCTTTTCCTCTCCTTAACCAGAAACATTTCTACAAGTTGTGTTTTAAAATTTCAAGCCACCTTTTTATGGCTGTTGGACTACCGAGAATCTATTGAATCAGAAGTGAGATTACGATTCTTAAAACATGAAGGAGACCAGGACAAAGCATGGATGAAAGAGACAATGTCCTATCCAGAAGGATGGACCTAGAAGACTGGATGAGAAAAGCAAACCTCTGTTGCTTACACAGCTCCATCCTCTGTGCTGATTTGTGACTGACTTTGTTTATGTAGTATTATCTTGTGCATTTCTGACTCAAAAATTAAGTTATATAATTTTAGAGATTGCATATTTTTAACTCTCCTAAGCGAATTAGTAAACTTAATGTTTTACTCTTGATTAGTATCCGAGGGAAGTTTTGAAGGACTGGGGAAGGGTCTTGATAAATTGAGTCAGGAGCTGAATTTGAAATAAACTTTTTAGAATAAATAGGAGATAAGGAAACTCTTTCCTAAGTCTTGAGGGGAACAAATTTGGAGACATTGGCAAGAGGATGATAGGCTAACTTATTTAATAAATATAAAATGGTGAATGGAGATGATTGTCTAGGATATAGGAACAATGTGATCAATATTAAAGATAATGAGGAAAAAGGCAGCTGAAAATCAGAAGTATAGTGAAAGGAGAATTTTAACTAGTCCTAAAGATTACTGTAAGCATAAACTTAGGGTTTATGAGGACAATGATTTATGAAAGTATACATGGTGAGGCTAAGTTTTGTATTTCACAAATCCTAAGTTACATGTTGTCATCAGGTCATTTACATTGTTTAGTGTGATTCACATTAGAAAGATTATTGTTTCTAATCATTGACAAACATTAATTCCAAGGTGCCTGTAAATGAACCTTTAATGAATTTCTCACGAACCTTCTCAAGTACCAGGTCATACTACCCAGTTTCTCTTTCTTTTAGGAATTTGAGATTTTCAAAACCAAGAGAATTTTTTTTTAATCTTCTCTTCCTATGAGGAAGCCAAGGCATAACAAATCTAAAGCTAAGTCATGAGGGAAAATGGTTTCTTGGGTTTGAAATAATATTCTTGCAAAGAAGATCATTGGTGCATTATGGCAGAGAGAACTGTTCGGTGTCACATGGTACAGCTCCATCTGGTCTCCTTTAGCAAATGTCCAGATGGATTCCATTTCTGGCTTCCAGAAAGCCTGGCCAATCATCATGAAAAAGCTGTGCCTCTGATTTTTCATCACAATCATCCAAGGAGGTTCACAGATCTTTTTGTTTCCACCCATATTTTTTTAAAGAGACCTATGCTTTTATTTTTAACCATGAAATCTGCTTCTGATTTTCTAAGTGAAAACAATGCCAGCAATGTTTTTCTCCTTAGGTTCCTCTCTCCTCTCTCTCTCTCTCTCTCTCTCTCTCTCTCTCTCTCTCTCTCTCTCTCTCTCTTCTTTCTCTCAGAAGAACTGACCTTGAAAATATCTCTCCTGTTTTTATTCAAAAATATTTCCTTCATTTTTCGGTGGTTGTTGTAGGACCTGAAAATGTTTATCACTTGAGTGATAATCTCAAGAGTTCCTGCAATTTGGTAGCCAACAAAATAGCGTGATTTGGAGGTCAATATGGAAATGATTGCATGTATTAAAATTTTTCCCTATGTACTCACCTTTTATCCACACAGGTAAAATATCTACATAACATATCTGATATAAAAAAAAGAACCCTGTAACAGGATTCTATATTCTATGTTCGCACAACTGAATAGTACACACACATTACTAATCTGTCATAGGACTGTGTTACTTATGACCAAGATTTTTATTTTATAGCTTTATTTATTTGAATTGACACTATTTAACCACAATACGACTTTGGGGAGACAGAACAAAATACATTGGTTTCTCATTCATCAAAATAATGATTTTATTTTAAGTTAAAGCTTTCTGTTAGAAGTTACTTATAGTTTAGATTTAAAATTTTTACATATTTTGACTTACAAATAAAAATTATAACTGTTGCTTTCTACTTTTTCAGAAACAATACATCTATTTTTATTGGTATGTGGCTTGGAATGAAGTTCTTTTATAAGCCTCCATTGCAGCTAGGTCTGGTCACATGTGCAAGTCCTTTTTAATGGTATGCAAAATGAAGTAAAGTATGCAACTTCTTAGAAATGTCCTACAGGTACATTTCTTCAAGGAAACTGCATCTCTCTTTTAGGCAATGACAGAACTCCAGCAGCAATTCTATACTCTATAGTGACTTTGAGAGCAGGAGCTATATTTAACAGGATAGCAAAATAACCAGTCTTATAGTATTAAGCACCATTTTTGCCCTGAGTTGTAACAAATTTTGATATATTTAACTTTGAGAGCAAAATAAAATTGTACTTCCATAGCTTTCATATTAAAATTCTCTATCAAAGCCATGACAAACTAAAATCTAAGTAATAAAGTATCTAACTGCCATAGAGACACATTCAGAACACTACTCAGTATAATAGCAAGCAGTCGATCATCTTACATGATGAAAAGTTAAAGGAAAATGAAGTTTCGAGACTGTTACCTTGTTCTTCAATATTTTTTTTTCCTTTGTAAAGTTATTTTTCAACATTCCATCAAATCAAACTGAACTTAAATAATTTGGCACGAAGAAATTTTATTTCCAAATTGAAGCACCCATTTTTTTTTGCCCAATTTGGTGATAGAGACTGTTCTTCCTGAACTCAGTGTGTGTGTGGGGGGGAGCATTTAGAAATAAATAGAACTTTCTAACTCAGAAGAAGCCCTCCACAGTGATGGATCAATCCCCTAACTTCCTTGCATGATTAGATGAATTAACTCAGAATCACTTCTTCTACCTGGTCCCCAGGTTCCAACTATACAGCAAAAGACTAGCTCCTGAAGACTCAGTTCCTCAGTGCTCTACTCTGATCGCAAGAAACCTAGTTATCAATAAGCCTGTATATATAACCTTTATTTCTGGATCCACTTCTCTGAGTTCTGAAACCAAGATAATATACATTTTGTGAGTACCCATAGAAACATTTAATTCCAGGTACAGACTTTATTTATTCCAGTCTTCAACTATAGAATAAAACCAAGTGTGAGACTGACAGTAAAAATTGACATTGAGGCAAAAACACCCCTGAGATCACCCTTAGACCTTACCACATAGCACTGGTGGGTAGAGCAAATCTAAGACAAACCCCAGACTGATGCTATACAGCCATGGGCAGGTAGACCGTGCCCAAGAGAAACCCTGCCCACAGCTACATGGCACTGATGGGCCATAGCATTCCTAAGAGGACTCCAGATACCCATAGGTCCCTGGTATCACTAAAATGAGCTAGGAAGTGGTGGGGGGAAGAGGATGAGGAGCAAAAGGATGTGTACACAATGAAGAGAAGCAGAATAGAGACTCAAGGGTAGTGATAAATAGCCCGATACAAGTAGTCAGTGATGCCACATAAGGCCATGGTGAGGTAATGACCCATGGTGCCACAGAGGATCATGTCTGGTTCCGTGTCTCTGCAGCAGTGATAGTTGGTTACTACTAAAGGACAGGTGAACATCCCTGGTCTGGGGCCATGTTGATGTCTGAGAAGTGTGCAGAGTTGACCCCACCCCTTGCCTGGGTATCTTGGGAAAGCTGGCCCAAGGCATCAGAGAAGGAGAGCTGGCTCTGCCCATCACTAGCTGCAGTACCAAGGAAAGCACCCAGCACCTCACCCAGGACACACATTAGATCTAGCTCTGGTTACAGAGGCTGCAGGTGAGCTGGCCAGAATTCTCTGACACATATGTACCACATGATGGCATGGGCAAGGGAGAGAAACCCCACCCCCACCCCCGTTCTTGAACCTTGCTATCTTCAGCAGATGAGAAAACTGGCTCCAGGGTGTGACAGGGGGAGAATTACCCCTGCCTCTCACTGGTTACAACACTTTTTAGAGCAGGTTTGGCACCTCACCTGGGAAGCAGAGTAACGCTGGCCCTGGATGGGGCTGGGAAGCCTTGTAGGTGTACCAGCACTGAGGGTATGAGTGTGAGGGAGAGCTTGTCTTACTCCTCATTTGCCCAGAGGTGGCCTGGGCCTGGGGATGATGCCCTCCACCAGCTCATCCCTTGCCACCTAAGGCAGTTGGGAGAGCAAGCCCTGGAGTCATGAGAACAGCTGAGATGTCTCTGCCCCTCACTGGCTGCAGCATTCAGAGGTGGCACAGCTTGCCCTGCCTCCTACTCATGGCATGAGGTGGCCAGAGCAGTGCTTGAGAGCTAACTCCAGTGGTGTGGATAAAAGAGAGCCAGAAGAAAGACCCGCTTAGTTACCACTCAGGCCCACATACAGGGTTTGAGTTGGCCCACCCCTTTGGGGCAGTGAAAGGCAGCCTATTTTGGTGGAAAGAGGCTTGCTTTGGTGACCCAGTAGAAAACTCTACAAGGGATAGAAGAGTGAGTCGCGTTCCCAGAGATAGATGCCTGACACCACAGAGCCCCCAACTCCATAATTCTGTGACTATAAATCACACAGACAAGGCCCCAAGCTTTTGTCATTCTGGCTAGGCTCCACTGGCACAGTAACCTGACTATAGCCAGGTATGCTCCTCCCCACAGCTACCTGGCAACAGCATGATAGCCCAGCCCACTATATAGGGGCTGCTTGGCCCCTCCTCGCTCTCTTTAAGCTCTCACCTTTCTTACTCTCATCTCTAGCCCTCCTTCTCTCTCTCCCTCCCCCCCTCTCTTCAAGTAGCCATGGCTGGCCTCTCTCTCTTTTTACCTTCTCTCTTTCTCCCTGCCTTCCTACAATAAAGTTCTAAAACCATAGACCATCTCTGATCATCAAGGCCCTCCAAGCTTGAACAGTGGGATAGGCTTTCCCTTAAAGACCTCCTGCCAGAAGGCCTTCTTGCGCTCCACCAATGGACTGGAAGAAGGACTCTCACCTGAGTGGGAACTACCCAGCGCCCCCTCTTTCCCTGCCTTCTCCTCCCTTTGGCCCCCGGGGTCACCGAGCTGCCCCTGGTGGCTCCATTTTGTTCTCAGGTCTTCTGTGGCATCCAGTCCAGCAGTGTCTGAGATGCCCAAGACTGAGAACCTGTTACCTAGGACTGCTCCTTGGTTCCATGGGCTTCCCACAGCCAGACAACCGGCCATATGGAAAGCATGTGGCAGTCCTTCCATGTCTGCCCTCCCAGAGCACCAGAACCCACTCCCTTTATTCTCCCATGCCCACTACCCCACACACCCCCAAATCTATATCATCTGAGAACTGTTGGGGCTTGTGAAAGTGATACTGTTGATCCCAAGCTGTAGGATCTTTGAGACACAGGATAACAACATAACAACAGGATAACCACGAAGAGTCTCAGTAGGAGTCAATATTGATGATGTCACAGAAACCAGAGATCTAAAACTAGACCAATAAAACTAGACCACTGCAATGAATATTTGCAAGAAAAGAAGTATGGACAAAAGGTTATATTATGGGATACACTGTAACATACTATATCTTCCACAATTATATATATATATATATATATATATATATATATATATATATATATATGAGGTGTCAAGGGTGGAAGGCTGATAAGGAGAGGAGTGAGGTTGGAATACATGAAGTAAAATTCATAAAGAATTAATAAAAAGCTAAATTAAAAGAAACTGGCATGTAGATCTTTATCAACTACACATCCAAGAAGGGTTACTATCTAAAATATAGAAAGAACTAAAAACCAAAAAACTAAAACCAAACCTTAGACATAAAGAAAATAGATAACCCAATTAAAACTGCACTGCAGATATAAGCAGTATTCTTAAAAAGAGAAACACAAAAGGCTGAGAAACACTTAAAGAAATGTTCAGTGTACTTTGTCATCAGGAAAATACAAAGCAAAACTGCTTTAAGATTCACTGGTCAGAATCGCCAAGATTAATAAAATAAATGATAGTTAATGTTGCCAAGGACTTGGAAAAAAGGAAACATTCACCCATTTCTGGTGAGAGTGCAAAACTGTAAAGGCCCTATGGAAATCACTGTGGCAGGCTCTCAGAAATCTGGAAAAATATTTACCTCAAGATCCAGGTATATCGACTCTTGTGCATATACACAAAGGATGCTTCATCATATATAAACACTTGCTCAGCTCTGTTTATTTTAATACTCAGAAATTGAAAACAGCCAAAATGTCCAGCAATAGATGATTGGATAAATATAATGGAATATTACTCATCTGTTTTTAAAAATCATAAAGTTCATAGGTAATTGGACCGGGTTACAAAAATCATCCCGAGTAAGGTAACTCAAAAGACAAACATGATATATATTTGCTAGTATGTGGGTGTTAGCTATTAAATCCTTGACAAGCAGGCTATAATCCAAATATCTACAAAAGTAAGTATAGAGACATGTTATTAGTAGAGAGAAAAAGATATCTTTATGAAGGGGAAATAGAATAGATGCTTGTGGATAGATGGATGGATAGATTGATGACTGTAAAGGGAGAATCAAATGAGGAGGGGTATGAGGAGGGTAAGTAGGTGATACAGGGTGGAACAGCTAAAACAATGGACCATTTGAAGGATCATATGAAAACCTGATAAGTAGAAACTTCAGAAGCTTCATTCATACACATATATTCATACTGTGAACAAATATGAATGAATACATATTGACATCTACATAGGAATCACATATGTATGAAATCTAAATAGGAATCACCAAACAACTGGAAAGGCAAAGCCCTAAGTAGACATGTAATCACAAAATGAAATCCCCAGTGCTGGGAATGGGTTACATCTAAATGAATCACTGACCAAAGAGGCCCCATGGAAACCCCCTAAACAAATAATACAATTGCCAAGGCTATTGGTTGTTCTTCACAAACAGATGGTAAGGCCCTTTTGCTTTAGATAACACTGACATAATTCAGTCAACCTGGAAAAGTAGAGCCTTCACTCCTAGTGACTACTGTTCATAGTAAAAGAAGGTATGCTGCATGCTACCAGCTACAGAAAGTGAATGCCAACCCAGCTACAAACCCTGAAATAAATAGTGGTGATCTGCCTGCAAGCTATGCTGGTGTAATAGTGGCACAAAAATTGTGGGAGTAACCAACTGTTATCTGCTTAGAATTAAGGTTTACTCCATGATTTGGAACCCATGCCTAATACTGCCTGGGTGGCCATGAACCTGAAACTCCATGGGCCATGGACTCTGAGGAAAATAAATTGCTTTTGTTCTGCTAAAGAAAAGTATTAATAAAATGACTCCTAAAAAACAAACCATCTTGCTCAGCCATCATAGCAGAAGTTTCCCCCTACAATAGAGATACCCACAACTGGACAATATATAGAGAGTGAGAGACCTTGGAAAACATACTCCTCAATGGGATGTCTCCATTAAATCCTTTGCATCAGGACTCAGGGCACTCTAAAAGAACCAGGGAAGATGAAAGACACCAAGGAAACAGGCCTTGTAGACACAACAAGACTGATGCACATATAAACTTATAGAGCTTGGCAACCTGGACTGGGCCTATAAGGCTCTAAACCAGATGGAGTCCCAGCTCTGAGTGGGGAAGTAGCCCCAAGACCCCACCTCTATCTCTAGAAGCTATCTCTAGTTGATATCTGCCCACAAAGGAAACATTAGTTTTCTTCAATGGAATCTCACTGGGTATACAAGCCACACTTAAGGACAGCCCCATAAACCAGGTGTGGTGACACATAACTTTGATCCTAGCATTGAACAGGTAGGGTCAAGTTAATCTCTGAGACTCTGAGGCCAGACTGATCTACAGATTGAATTTCAGGACAGCCTGGATATAAAATTCTTTGTCTCAAACAAACAAAGAAAGAAACAAACAAACAAAGGACAGGCCTCACACTTAGCTGTAGACAATCACCAAAAAATTCATTCAATGCATTGTGAGAGTTTTTTTTTTAACTTTACAGATCAGTTGCTTATATATATGGTTTCTGATGTTGTATTTATGCATTACATACCTATGTGTGAGAGTATATGTATCTCAATGTCTTTGTGTGTGCATTTCTTGTGCTTTTCACTTCCCCATTCCTTGTTGTTCTATTTTGATTTGTTTTTTATTTTATTATAATTGTAGTTATATTATATTATATATGAAGCTTGTGAATGAAGCCATATATACATACATACATACATACATGCATGCATGCATACATACATGCATACATATATACATACATACATACATACATACGTGTGTGTGTGCATAATTTAATAAGTTTATAATTTAGTAAGTTTACAAATGGTCTTTTCAAACACCCTTAGTGTTAGCTATACTTCTCCACACACCTTGCCCTCCCCCATCCCATCTTCCTCCTCACTTAAACATCCCAGAACTTGAAGTTATATCCTTATTGCTAAAGATTCCATAGAATTTGGTCATAGCACATGTAGAAAACAAATGAGTATCGACAAGGTAGCTTCCTTCCCCCTGGCTAGCATTCATTACCAGAAGATTCAATGTAGGCTATGGAAGGGGAACATTATCACCAATCATACCCAGTTGTAAACCCTGAGAACTATTATAAGGACCATCATGGTGAAATTTGCACATGAAAACTGTGATGCTATGAATGTTATAGATACAGCCAACTGCTTTATGATGGAATTTAAAGCCCACTTCATAGGAGGAAATAGATGGCAAGTGTTGCAAATTTGATCAAAGGCTCATGGGTGGAGAACTCATGGGCCCTGGGAGTGAATGAGCTAATTCTATTATTATGCTAAATTGACATATTACCAAACTGTTCTCTATATTTTTATTT
The DNA here is from genome assembly GCA_902729485.2 of Mus minutoides. NCBI lineage: Eukaryota > Metazoa > Chordata > Mammalia > Rodentia > Muridae > Mus > Mus minutoides. The sequence goes on from LR751164.1 coordinate 55,146, forward strand.
CTTTACCTGGACATAAATGTAGATCTCAGATCTCATTAGACATATTTCTTTGTGTAGAGGAACAATGGTTAATGCAGAGATTTACAACTCGACAAAGTACAAAGCAAAAGCATCAGTGGAGTACTCAACCACAAATGGGAGATTTTATTATATTATTATGTTACTATATTTCCTGCCACCACACACCAAGGCTCAGGGAGCATCATGGAAGAAGGGATAAACAGACTGCAAAGCCAGGGGTATAGGGTGACTAGAGGAAGAAAGTAGCTTTCAGGAATGACAGAAAGTCTCCATTATAAACTCAAAGCAGGTGGCCCTTTATGTTGCCGGTCATTTGATCACACTGTTAACCCCAAGATTGTGTTATTTACTGAGAGACATGTTTTTGTTTTGTTTTGTTTTGTTTTGTTTTGTTTTGTTTTGTTTTGTTTTGTATGTGGTGTGGCTCAGCCCAAGCACACACCTTTAATCGAAGAGCTTTCTGTTTATTGAAAACAGAATTAAATAAAGTCAACTATAAGTCTAAAGATGGAGCAAGCAAACAGTTAACATGAACAGAATAATCTACCACACAGACAGTGATTGTATACTTTTCTCACTAGTCCATAGAACTCAAATCAACTCTCAACAAATACACAAAAAATTGAGATAATTCCATATATTCTATGAGACTACAATATAACAAAACTAGAAACCAAAAATAAAGGAAACTGCAGAAAGCACAAAAATATTTCTAGACTAAACAACACATGCTTAGTCTATGGGTGACAGTGGGTTACCCAAGAGACCTGAGCAAGGATTTTAAAAATCCTAATGAAAACGCATCCTCATGAGAGCCTCTTGGGGCACAGCAAAGGCAATTCTAATAGAAAAGAATATAGTTAAAAATGTTTCTAACAAAAACTTAGGAAATATTAAATAAATAACCTAATGATATACCACAATGTTCTCAAAATACATCAAGCAGCCAGTCCAAAATATTCTACACAGACAGAAATAATAAAGATGAGGACAAAAATTAATGAAATGAAGATTAAAAGAACACCTCACAAAAATCAACCAAACAGATTTGGTTCTTTAAAAATGTTAATAAAATTAATAAACCTTTAGTTAAACAGACAAAGAAAAAGGTGACAGAGAGCCAATAAAATTAGAGATAAAGGGGTGTCATTAAAACAGGTCAATGAAATACAAAACATTATTAGATATTACTATGACAATATATATGCTAAAAAACTAGATAATCCGGAAGGGATAGAACACTTTTAAATGAATATTATTTACCCAAATTAAGCCCTAAAGGTATAAAGAACTTACACAGACCTATTAAAAAATATGATTAAGTGGGCTTTTTCTCAGGAAGGAGGGATTGGTTCAAAATACATCAACAAATTTAAAGCATCATATAAATAAACCTAGGGACAGAAATCACATAATTATTTCAATTGATGCTGATAAGTTATTGGAAAATCAACATACTTTTACATAAAAGAAGTTCTGGTGACTTTAGGAATAGAAGGAGCTTAATAAAGGCTATTAACAATCCTGAGCCAACATGACATTAAATCAAGACAGAGTATTTCTTTAGACTCAGGAATGAAAGAACTCTCCTCTCTCTTATTTGATGCAGTTCACAAAGCCTTAGCTATGGTAATCAGAAAAGGGAAAGGCACAAAGTGGATAAAATTAGAAAAGGAGTTAGTCAAACTGTATTGCATATGACATGCTTCTGACTTCTTAAAGAAGCCTACTAGAACCTTCTAGAAAACTTAGGCCTAATAAACACAGTAAAGTTGCAAGATGTAAAAATCAACATAAAATGGTAGCTTTCATATATGTATCAACAATGTAATCACAGAAAGAGAAATTGGAAAAAAGTATACCATTAAAAATACCTGGAAAACAAATGTTTAAATATGTATCTAATCCAAGAAGAGAAAGACCTCTACAATGAACATTATCAGACATTTATGAAAAATAAACATCTATGCATTTCATTTGCTGCCTAATAATGTTAAAAATTAAAAGGGTTTGTTTTGGCTCCTAGTTTTGGAGCGTCCCAACACTCTGTCCTCACATGATTCAGTTCTGTTAGTTTTAACAGACATACAAAGAAATTTTTTTACAGTATTATGTCACTTGCAAGCAGTAAATATTCTAAAACACAACTATGCACTCCCTGGTGAGCCCTACAGACAGTTTATTGATGGTATTGTCCTCTTTTATTGCTAAGAAAAGGATGCAGGGAAGCCAAATACGCAGCACGTTGATAGTGGACCCTTCCTTCCCTATGCTGAGCATAAGAAGGGCATTGGGTACATGAAACAGGTTGCCTGAAGGTATATGATGCATGGGTTTTGTAAGAAAGGAGACAGCTATTGCTACTTTGATAACCTATCAGTACATATGGTATATTGTTTAAGTATAATCAAAGAGAGTTCTATATTTACTAAGACTGCTGTAGATATATACAAAACAAGTCATTGAAATAGGAAGAAGTTACTGCTTTTCCAAGTTTAGAAGCAGGTTAAGAGCCCTGGGTGAATGCCGTTGAGTCTGCTCCCGGGAAGCCTCGATATGGCTGTACTGCCCTCCTCAAGCACTACTGCCTTCCAACTTGCATTGAAGTACCCCTGCAGGGCCCAGTGACCAAGCCACAGTCAGAGAAAGAGCCAATCTCTGTGGAGACAAGGAAGTGCTTTCACCCCTATGCTCCAGTGGAAGAATATTGCTTTGGGGAAATGGTATGTCTCTCCACAGAGACTCCTATGACAGGGTTGAACTGAAGCTCCTAACCCTGATGAATGCTACCCAGAAGCCATAGCATATGAAATCTTGAAAAGGGCATGAAGCTCTCTTTAGCTGTGTAGCACCGTGAGGATCTGGTGTGTGGGATCTCCATGGAAGTGTTCTGTGAGACAGCTAATCCTAGCAAGCATGGCTTTTGGATCCTCTCCAACTGAACCACACCTACTGTGTTAAGAATAATGACAAGTGGAAGAGTGCTGAGAAATTTGAGAACCAGTTCATAGCCAGATCCCTCCCCAGCCTTCATTTGTGCTTTCTATCTTAAGGAAGAGTTGAATATTTCTTTTTGCCAACATCCAACATGAAGAACTGCATTTAGGTGCCCATATTTTATCAAGAACCTAGGTTGTCCTAATTTGGATTTCTTTCTGTACTTCAGTTAGCTGCTAGGTTGGATGCTTTATCTGGTTTATTTCAGAGGAGAAACCTTGTGTATCAATTAGTAGAATAATCATAATTTTTAAGAAGATTGTGCTCAATGGATTAAAGAGTTTAGACTCTGTGAAAAACCTTATCTAACTCTGAAAGTGTATCTTAAACTTTTACATCTTTTGCCTTCCTATTTAATCCATTAAATTAGCCAATACTCTATCATTATTTAAAAAACTATTCTCATAACTCAACATGAGCCACACAATGAAAACAGAGCAAAGTACAAGAAACAAATGTATCTAAATTAAAAAAGAGAAAACACAATGTTAACATTGCAATTGTTTAAAGACATATAATTAATACATTATAATGTCTTAGCACAGATGTATTGCACATACATTTTAATGTTCAATTCTCAATTAAAGAGATTTTTAAACATTTTAAATTATTTTGTAAGATACTAGAAGAAAGAAACACTTCACATGAATTGTCTCAAATCCATAGAATAGTCAGTACTGAAAGTAGACTATGTACTTAGGATGATGATGAACTATCAGTACAGTTTTATCAGTAATAAAATCGTTCCATTTTCATAAATAGTATTTGTGTGAAACATTAAATATTAGTATTTTCCATCAAATACTATAAAACTTGTGTTACCCCAAAATATTCAAATCTTTTCATCGCTTTTACCTTGGAAGACTTTTATGCAAATGTTTTAATTCTCCCCATCTAGTCAAACCCTTGTTTTCACAATGGCCCTGGCCCTGCTTAATTCTCAGAACTTAATTGTCTTAGTGACTGACCTCTTCCCACTGTCCTTCATTTCCTATGTGCCGCCATCCTTTAAAACTAGCCCATCATGAAAGACCAAGATTGACTTCAGCCATTGAGGGAAAGACACTGTCACTTTATCTGTTAGAATACACATCAAATAGAAGCCCTGTCTCTGTGAGGCACCACTTTATAAGAAGAGCAAAAAAACTTTTTAAGTGGACTTGATGTGAAATTTATTATTGAACATGATTTGGTAGGGTATAGGAGAGAGCACTGTGGAAGCCTTCAGGAATGCCAGGCTCTCCACTTGTCCAGAGGACCACGATTGGGGATATATTTGACACCACAGCCATTGGGAATGAGCCATTTCTCAGCAACCATGTCTTCAAATTCATCTGCATTAAACTTGGTGAAGCCCCACTTCTTTGAGATGTGCATCTTCTAGCAGCCAGGAAGCTTGAACTTGGCTCTGTGCAGAGCCTCAATAACATGTTCCTTACTTTGCAACTTGGTGAGGATGGACTTGATGACTTGGCCAATGTGAATCCTGGCCACTGTGCCCTGGGGCTTTTCAAAGGCACTACACATTTCATATCTGTCTGGAGCCTGTCAGACCCAGCACAGTACAGCATCTTGATAATATGGATGACATGGAAAAGATGGAGCCTCATTCGGATATGAAAGTCATCCTTGCCTTTCCTCTTTACCATGTATTTGTTGGCACAAATACGGGCAGCCTCCAGTGCTCCAGAAGAGAGTTGTTCATATTCATCTGACACCATGGGGCCACAAAGTGGGAATTCATCAACTTTTGCTTTCTTTTGTCCCAAGTCAAAGATGCAGGTCTTAGCATCAGGGACACCACAGCAGAAATGAGACTTTGGATATGGTTTGTTCCTACAATATTGATAACACTGGGCAAGGCGGCAGCCCAGGATGGCAATAGGATCATCCGTGGCACACCAGAGGAAAAGAGCAAAAGCAAACTTTTGATCCAGAGTAAAGTTTTGCCTTCTGAAGAGAAGATAAGAAAATGTAAAGTTGCAGACAAGGTAGCTAGGTAGAGAGCCACTGAAATTATTCTTTAAAAGATGAATATCACTAAAGAGAAACATTGGTCTGTGCAATGTTACAATAAGAAAGTTGCCCCAAGGGCAACACACCCACCCTTGGAAAGTTCCAACTTGTGGATATGCAAGTGCATTTGAAAGGAGAAAACAACACGGTGTGAGTGTAGCTAGAGAGATCCCCTTCTGGAGAATAAAAGCATTGGAAGGTGTTTTTCCACATCTGGCCACTAAGGTGTCCAGAGGTCATGTCTATTGTGGGAGAACTGGAACACAGGACATCTCAAAATTACAAAAAGAACCTGGCAGTATCAGTTATAGAATAACTAGCTTTGCAGGCATACAAAAACGTAAAACTGATATCTTCACAGAGGCTTACACCAAAGTTCTAGAAAGCAGCTCAAGGGGACACATTCATGCATAAAGCCACACAACATACACATAATTAAAAGTGAAAATAAAATCTAAAACTAAAGGTGTTATGTTTGGATGTCAATTGACAAGAGGTAAATTTGTGATAGTTAATCATCATTCTCAAGATGAATGCATTTAGACTCACCCTATGGGTTTGTCCTTAAGGGTTTGATGAGGAGGGAAAGCCCACCATGAAGATGAACGGTAACATGCCATGGTCTGGGATCATGTACTGAATAAAAGAGGAAGGGAGTAATGTTATACAAAGGCTAGCATTCCTCACATCTTGTTCTGCTTCTTCACTGTGGAAGCTGCTTACAGCACACACATGACGCTGTTACTTCCCTCTTCAAACTGTGAGACAAATAAACCTTGCATTCCTTAAGTTGCTTCTTCTCTGATATTTGGTCATAGCAACAAGATAAGTAGCTCATACTGCTTCTGTCATGAAAATATCAACTAAGGACAAAGCAAGTTGATCTAAAGCAAACATAATGTAGGTCCAGGAACTTTCTATTAAACGCACTACTTGTACACAACCTCAATTCTGGCGCTCCCACCACACCATAGATGCAGAGAGGAACATGCTTTTTCTTTTTCCTGCTTGCTGCTATCGATCCCAAGGGAGTTCACCTAACACATCTGTCTCTCCTTGCTTTTGGCTCTATTTTGGATAAGAATGAAAGAAAGAAAAGGGTCTTTGGGAATGAGAATTAAGAAACACAGGTGAGGAAATGGAACAGAAAGAAAAGTCGATACTTAAAACAGGAAGGTCTTTAGCATCTAAGGAAGAAACCTTATCCAGCAGGGTCATAAGAGGTCAGGGTATGAGGAAGAATGTGATTCAGTCTAGCTTTCTAGTTCACCTTTCCCTGATTGCAGCAAGCTGGCTTGCCCAGAAACAGACTTTGATATAGACCTTTGGTGTTGAGAATGTGCACTGAATTCTTTGTTTAGTTCTGTACCCCATTTTTTAATTAGGTTATTTGATTTTCTGGAGTTCTTTGTGTATTTTAGATACAGATCTGTCAGATATAGGGTTGGCAAAGATCTTTTCCCAAACTGTAGGCTGCCCTTTTGTCCTAACAAAAATGGGGCATAGAGCTAACCAAAGAATTCTCAACTGAGAAATCTCAAATGGCAAAAAACAAAACAAAACAAAACAAAAAACCAAAGAAATGTTAAACATCCTTACTTGACAACTCGAAATGACCCTGAGATTCCACCTTTTATCAATCAGAATGGCTAAGATAAAAAACTTGGGTGACAGCACATGTTGGCAAGAATGCAGAGGAAAAGAAACACTCTTCCATTGCTAGTAGGATTGCAAGCTAATACAAGCACTTTGGAAATGACTCTGGTAGTTCCTCAGAAAACTGGAAATAGCTCTACCTAAAGACCCAGGTATATATACCACTACTAGGCATAGACCCAAAAGATGTTCCAACATATAAGAAGGACACCTGCTGGTGGGACTGCAAGCTTGTTCAACCACTCTGGAAATCAGTCTGGCGGTACCTCAGAAAATTGGACATAGTACTACCGGAAGATCCAGCAATACCTCTACTTGGCATATATCCAGAAGAGTTTCCATCGGGTTATAAGGACACATGTTCCACTATGTTTATAGCAGCCTTATTCATAATAGCCAGAAGTTGGAAAAAACCCAGATGTCCCTCAACAGAGGAATGGATACAAAAAATTTGGTATATTTACACAATGGAGTACTACTCAGCTACTAGAAACAATGAATATATGAAATTCCTAGGCAAATGGATGGATCTGGAGGATGTCATCCTGAGCGAGGTAACCCAATCACAAAAGAACTCACATAACATGTACTCACTGATATGTGGATACTAGCCCAGAAGCCTAGACTACACAGGATACAACTTACTAAACACATGNGGGCTAGGGCCTCGGACAGGTCAGTTCTCTGGGGCTGAGGCAATACAAATGCTGAGCACACAGCCCACTCCTAGGAGCTAAGAAACAAGTCTTTCATGGAAGGGTTATCTGCATCACACATTAAGCATCTGCCACATCAAATTTACTTATTTCAAAATCACCCAGGGTTCTCTTGTGAGTTGGTAGACACAAAATATGGACAGTTTAATTTTAAATAAAACTTTTCAAATAAAAGTTTGATGCACAGAAATTTTATCACTACTTATGATTCTTTTACACATTTACTCAAATCCATTAAGAAAATATAATAGTCTAGTGCTCTGATCTTTGCCTATAGCACATTTTTTTCATCTCAAAATACCTTCCTTTGATTCTCATAAAAATTCTGTGAAATAAGCTGACCTCACATTTGTATTTTGCAGATAAGCAAAGGAGTTTAGGAGGCACAGATGGTATGTCCAAGTCACAAAGCTGCCCAGTGTTATTCACCTTAATCTTGCATGTCTAACAATCTCTCTCTCTCTCTCTCTCTCTCTCTCTCTCTCTCTCTCTCTCTCTCTCTCTCTCTCTCATACACTTATCAGCCATTATCTCATACACCTATCAGCCCTGCTGTTCTTTAAAGGAGATAAATATCCTCATGATCTTTAGAGACTTTCCAAATGTTATATTATTAACGTTTCTTAAAAATACAAAAATTTGTTCCTGTCATGAGAATAATAGTTTTTTACACTGTATTCAGACATGCATAGATGGTCACATGGTACCAGGTTTCGATCCAGGCAATAGCTTTTTCTTTAACTCACAGTACCAGAAGAAAAGCTGCTGCCCTCTTGTCTGTTTTCTCTGAATAATTCCTTCCTGAATCTTCATAGGACTAACCGGTGTTTTCTAGAAAGGGGGAGAAACATCTGCAAGTCATTCTTAAAAGACACTTGGGATGTTAGGTGGTGTCTGTGAGGATATATATTTTTTAAAGAGCAAGCTAATATGAGCACAATTTGGGCTTAGTGGACAGGGAACACGGTACTGGATGTGAGCATGTGGTATCTGCTTCAAAAGCGGTCAACTCTCTAATTCTCTTTTAACCACCAGATCTGTGCAAAGCAAGAGGGGAGCTGTGTGCCCAAAACAAGCTGGTGATGCACTCCACAATGCCAGCTCTACCACCTGAAACACTTTCATTGCCCACACATGACCCAGTGACAATCCATAGATATCAGATGAGCTTATACTTTACCTACCATCTTTGAAGAAAGAATTAATGATGTAGGAATGTTTTAGGGGACAGTCTTACATAGTAATGTTGAAAATGTTCTTCTTACAGAAAAGTCTGGTACTCATTAGTGTGCAGATTTCAGTGGGATAGAAACGCTTACATATACTTAGCATATTATCTATACATATTGGCAAGTTTTACACCAGTCAAAGGACCTGATCTCTTGACTGCCTTATCCCATACGTTCTAAGCTGTTAGACATAAGCAGTGAATGTTGTAACTTTCTCAAATGCTCCAGAGTGAGGTTTGACCTAAAGCATTCAAGGGGGTTTTATCCAGATTTTACAGACTCCCAACTGAAGTTCATGGCCTTGGAAGCACATGGGTTTTCTTCTGAGCAAGAGGATAGAGCTCACCAAATTAGATAAAATAATTTCTTGTTGCTTTAGGCCACTAGCCCTTAAGACTCAATTCTCTAGAACTTTAGCTGCTTTTAACTTGTAGTGATTCATCATCTCTACAGTGATTTATGTCACCATTCCTAGAAATGGAGTTATTATACAAATTAAGGTTAATTTCTGAACTCTTTTTTTTCCCTGATATATCATCATCTATTTTATATGCTGGAACCAAAATGTTTCCATGTTGGCTCTTTTAAAATAACGTATTGTGGATCTGAATATGGAGTTGACCCTGTAGAAGCCATCACCCCCTTTGGCTTCCCCAGTACAGCCCTGGTCTTGCTCTCTGGGCAGTTTTATGCATTTGTTATTGCCCTCTTTGTGCTAGTTACCCTCGTGTTACTATTCTGCTGGTTTATGTTTGTTAGTTGTTCTTACTCTGTACAGTTTTCCTAGGCAGTCTTGATGTTTTAGACATTGCTCTGCCTTTGACTTTTCCCTGTCTAGCTGCAGATTTATTCCTTATATCACTTAGAAATTTAAACCCTAGGAGTGTCTGAGAGCTCATTTGGTTTTGATTTTATTTCCTATTCAGAGATTTATTGAGGTAAGTCGTTAGTTACAGTACCGGGGATTGATACACAGGAGTTCCTTGGGACAAGCAAACCCTGTACCACACAGCTGAGTGTACTCATGCACAAAGTTTTGCAATCATCACCTTCTCCATCTTCAACATTTTATAACTACCATATTCTGATTGTCTATACTATTAAACCATAGATCCTCAATTCTTCCTTCTCACAGTCTCTGGTAATCTTCAATCTACTTTCTATCTCTGTCAGTTGGTCTAGGTATTTAGGTATCTCATATGAGCAGAATCATGCAGTATTTACAATATTCTCTTTTTCTTACTTTGTTTTGTAGAATGCTTCCATGGCTACTCACTGCTGTCACATGTATCGCCAGGATTTTATGCTTGCTCAGGCCTGAGGAATGGGCCCATTTCCATTCCTATCACGATTTTTGTATTCATACATCTTTCTGTGGACATTCAGGTCGTTTCCACTTTTTGGCCTGGTGCTATGAGCATTAAAATGCTTATCTTTACATCTCTTTAAGGTCATGAATATATAACCTAATACAAAATTGATGGATCCTGGAGCAATTCTCTTTAAACTGTAAGGAAACATACCACTAATTTACATAAAATGATACGACTTATTATTTCCACTACTGTTGCACAGACCTTCCAACTTCTTCACACTCCCACCAATTATTCTTACATTTTGTTCTGTTTTGGCTAATGGATTTTAGTTAGTTTAAATTATTTCATTTTTTGGTCACTTTAAATGCTTATTAATATCTATGTATCTTTTTTGAAAGTCTCATTTTCTGCCCCCTTTTGCATAAGTTTTATGTTGCTTACTTTTAGGAGACTTATATAGTCTGGATATGAATTTCTTCTTGCATCTATGATCTGCATGTCGTTTCTTCAGCTTGGTAAGTTGATTTTTCAACATTGATTGTGCTCTTTGTATAGAAGATTCCAATTTCCATGTTCTCAAGTTTAACCAAGTTTTCATTTCTTGCCTATTCTTTTGGTGTCACATTCAAGAAACAGTTGCTAACTCCAAAATCGTGAAGAAGATTTTATCATGTTTTCTCCAGTATGTTTTCTAGCTTTTACTCATTTGTGTCTTCTGTATACTTACTCTAGGGTTCAATTTCTTTATTTTGCATGTGGGTGTTCAGTTTTCCCAGCAGTATCTGTTAAAAAGATTGCTCCTTTTCTCTTCAATGGTCTTGATACTCGTGTTAACCATTAGTGGACACATGTACAAGAGTTTATTTCTGCATACTATTCCACTGATCTAGATATTGGTTTATATGTTCTCTTTGTTTTGATTATTAGATTTTTTTAAGTTTTCTAACCTTGTTCTTATTTTTCTAGATTGTTTTTGCTATTTAGGATCTCCACAGACCTCCCTCTACAAAATTTAGGATATTTTTTCCTCTTGCTGTAAAAACATTGTTCAGATTTTCTTAGGATTTCTTAGGATGGTTTATAGATTGCTTGGAGTAGTCTTTGCATTGTCTGCTGCTTCGTGAACATGGATTATCTTTATATTTCTTAATGGGTCTAGTCTTAATTTCTAAGTGTCTTATTCTTCTTGAAACTACTATTAAGCTAATTGTTTTTTTTTTTTTTAATTTTCCTTTTAGGTTTTTCACAGTCAGCATATAAAATACAAGTGACTTCTGTGGGTTAATTCTATATCCTGTACCTTTTATAAATTTTATTAATTTTAAGGTGTCTATATGTCTCTGAGTATATGCATGTACATGTGTGCACATGCATGCACACTTTAAGATTTTCTATATATAAGATCATACTCTATGAAAAAAAAATAAGTTTACTTTTTTTTTTTTCAATTCTGGACTCCAATCCTCCTGACTGTCCACATAGAATTTTGTAGTAAAGTTGATGTTTTTGGTTTCGTCCTTTTGTCCCGATCTTAGAAGAAAATGTTCACTATTTCAGCTGCGCATGCTCCTAGTTATAGAAGATTCGAGCTCTTCATTGTCCATGCACATCTTGGCGCAGCAGCGCATGGCAGGAATGCTGTTCTCTCGGAATGGCTTCTCTCAGCTGTTAATACTAATAGTTCATGTTTGTGTGAGTCTATTTCTGAATTTCTATTTTGGTATCTAAGTGTCTCACGTGATTTTCTAGTTAAGACAACTACAATCTCAATATTCTGGATAGTCTCGATACTGTTTGGATAGTATCTTTCAAAATACATTTGTGATAAAGTTGCCCAGGTCACCAAGAATTTTGAATGTTAATATAGAAATGTCACTGAAAATGTCACTTCATTTAGAAGATTACATTTTTTTGCTAGGTTGAGCCTTCTAATATATGAATGTACAATATATGTATTAGGTCTTTGATTTCATTATGTTGTAATTTAAGAATACGAGCCATACATGATTTTATTAAATCTGTAACTTAGCATTGTTTTTGTTATGTTTCACATGTCATTTTCTAAATGTTCATGGTTTATATCTAGAGATACAGCTAATTGGGGGGATGTTATAGAATTTACGTTTTTGTTCTAAGAGCTGTCTTGGAGTTTCCATGTTGGCTTTTCATGAACACAATCAGTGGAAAGCATGTAATGAGTATTTTATTTATTCCTTCATAACTTGGGGTCTTTTATTTTCCTTGTCTTATTTCAGTTGCTATAATATCTAGTAATATGTTGAAAGAGATGATGGATGAGTCTCTTCTTAGTTTTCCTGAATCTTAGGAAGAAACTATTTTACTTTCTTCTTTAAGTGGTGAGTTCTCTAGAGGTTTGTTTTTTTCCCCCCTTTATAAATAAGGCAATTTCCTTGGTTTCTATGAGCTTGAAGTCTATTCACTGATGGGTACCATTATTTTTCAAACATTTTCTTGTATAATTTGATAGGACTTTTGAGTTTGTATGATGGATTATATTGATGCCTATTTACATATTAAGGCAGCCCTGAATTCCTGACATACATCTATGTAGAGATAATATATAATTTTCTCTGTGCACTGTAAGATTAAAGGTAATTTTTTTTCTTGGTGTTTGGGATAAAATGTGGGGTTATAAGTGTTAGCTAAAAACATTTAGTACCTTCTTCATTTTGCTGGGAAGGATCCTTTAAGTCACTCTGTTGTCCAGACAAGTTTTGAATTCATGATTATCCTGTCTCAGCCTCCTGAGTAGCTGGGACCACGAGCCTGTATTGATACTCAGCCCTCCCTGCAGCTCTCAAGAATGGTTGTTTGTAGGTTTATAAGATATATTGTTTATAGGGATTCTCTTCTACTAAGTTTATTTGGTTTTGGTGTCAGGAAAATTAGAGCCTCATAAATTAGTTGAGCCATGTGTTCTTTTGCTTTCTGAGAATGAATTGTGCAAAACTAATTTTTGTTTTGTTTTGTTTTGTTTTTGTTGTTTTGTTTTTTACACGACTTGGAGCATTTCTCTAGTGAAACCATCTAAGCCTGGTAGTTTCCTTTAGAAAGATTTTCATTCACTCGGGAGGCAGAGGCAGGTGGATTTCTGAGTTCGAGGCCAGCCTGGTCTACAGAGTGAGTTCCAGGACAGCCAGGGCTATACAGAGAAACCCTGTCTCAAAAAACCAAAAGAAAATAAAAAGATTTTCATTTATGATTTTTTTATCAGTAGTTCCATGGCTATTCATGATGGCATAATTATAATATAAAATTATATTATTCAGATTGTATAGTTCACTTTGGCATTGTATGCACTTTTTATTGATGTTAAAACCAAAAGCAAACTACATCTCAATAAAATAGTTCTTGCCATTTGCATCTGTCCAAGTCCACATAGGAAAAAGTAAAGAATAGAAAATGTTACGCCAATAACCATGGGCCAGCAATCCAGTTGGTGAGAGGTGAGGTAGGGCTATTTGAGTAGTTTCAAGCATTGATGAATTTGACTTTAGTCATTTAAATGGGAAAAATAATTTTGATAGGCCAAGATACATATGTTCTTTACACTTAGAAACTTTAGTGGGGAAGAGTGACCAGCCATCTGTTCTGTGATTCTATTTTTTTAAAGATTTATTTTTATGTGTATATATGTGTCTGGATGCTTCTATGTGTAACGGGTGGACAAAGGCACCACTGATACCAGAGAAGGGTGTGGGATCCACCGGAGTCAGCTCGGACCCACCTTATACAACTGAACCTGGGACCTCTTGATGGGCAATGTGAGTTCTTAACAGCTGTGGCATATCTTTGGCACCAGCCCCTGCCATGATACTGTTTTGATATGTAAGTTACTTCAGTGAAAGTAGTGTGTGAACCGATAAGCCATGGGGGGCGGGGATGATAAGTATCTACTATTCACTAGCAAACTGTCCCTGTTTTATAACCTAGTATTCAGTTATAGGATCAGATACCATATGCTCATAAGGACACTTTAGAGATCTCTGAGGATGAAGAAGGGTGTGACTCTCTCATTTCCAAGATTAAAGGCTCTTGGTTGGTTTTGTGAATCTTTTGGTTTCATGTGGGCAGTGAATAATCTCAATATTACCGATACCGCCTGTGGTCTCTTACTCTCAAAAGACCAGTCAATCTCAACTGTGAAGCCCAGCCTTGACCTTACATCGAACCTCTCAGGTTTTGTCCCAGGCTCAGAGAAGACAGGTAGACAGCCAGGACAGACTGGTTCGGGCTTGAATTGGACAACAGGTCAACAACAGGTCAACTGAACATGAGTTTCCTAGTCTCAAGTATCAAAGCGATTGTGAATTGATCCAAGAGCCCATCGCCTCCGAAGCTCCCAATTCTAGATCAAACGAATAGTTTTATGGGCTCTTCAGTGTATGCCCTACAAAACCTCTTTCCAGGAAAGGCATGACATCCCAGGGGACATCCTCACTTGAACCGCTGCTACCATTAAAAGCTGAAGGTAACTCCTTAGGCTGATAAGTCCATTGCTGATTAAAGACTCCACGAACAATTAGAGGTTACAGAAGATGTTTCTGGATTCTTGCACCTCCTGACCTTTCAGAGGACCGCATGGCACGCAGACTCTCAGGACCAGGCAGTTGAATTCAAATCTGTATTTTAAATCATAGGCTCATTAAAGTTTGCGAAGCACAAGACCAGGTGATGCTAAAGAGGCTAACTAGCATACTGATGTAGTGCGGCTTTGCAAAGGTCCTATAGAAAATTTGGACAAACTAGGATGTTCAGGGAGGGGTATGCAGGAGTAGCCCGCGGGGGGGGGGGGGGGGGGGGGATGGTAGAAGGNGGCAGGTCGGCTTGCGGGTAGGGGCTCCAGAAGGGGCGCTTGCCAAGATGCGCACGGTTGTTACACCGGGCATCTGGCTATGCCTAGAGAGGTTGCGAAAGGAGACCTCTATGACAGCACAATTGATTTTGCATCTCCTAGGAGATGCCAAAGGCTGGGGACCTCTGAGAATGGGCAAGGGATCCAGGGTCCGCCCACTCCCCAACCCCCAATCCTTGTGATAGCATCCAGCCTGGGCTCTTCACCGGTCAAATAAAGGATAAGCGCTCTTATGCTAGGATGGAGGGCGTAGGAGATCACCCCGGATGCCAGCTCTAGGAGTCTGTTGGTACCCCGAAAGGCTAGCAAGCCCAGCAGCAGTTCTTTGTGTATGCACTCGCGCACGCCCTGCCGGTGATACGACAGTGCCTGCTGCTCCCAGGGAGTGCTGAATGCAGTGCCAGGGCAGGGTTCCCATATGGTTTTTGTCTTTTAGCAGGTGTGGACCACCAGATGCAATAGCGGAACCTTTATGGGACTGTATTTTCCTTTGTTGTTTGTCTCTGTTCGCTTAGTGGGTTGCAATGGATTGGGAAAGAACTTCTGCTTGTGAACATTGGTGGACAGAATGTGGAAGAGAATATCACTTCCAAACTCTGGTTAAAATTCTGTGCAATGTCAGTCTCCTAGAGGATAAACTTGGAAAGTCTCAGGACTGTCAAGTGTCCAGTTTGGGGCACAAATGTGAGCATCCGTTTTGAAACCGTGTGTGTCTGGAGCTTTCCATTGTGATAGGGTAGAAGTTAATTTGCCAGCATTCATATCTCAAGGGAGCCCTAACCTTTAAAAGAACTGAACAGATCTTTTAAATATCAGAGTAGTAAAGAAAAAAATATCATGGGCAATAATTGATAACGTCTTGGCAAACTGGATACGCAACTGGGGAAATGGGTACTTCACAAAACATCAGAGACCCTCTTGTGGCATTTGGTGTAAAGGCAGCATCTTTAATTTACAGATGGGCATGTTACTCCCTGAAGAAGTCCCTCCTACACAAGCCTTCTTAAAGTTGAGGTTCTATAACAACAGATGTGACACCTTACAGTTGTATCTGTTATGATTAGCAGCATAGCCCACTGAGAGGGAGGAAAGGTAAATTTAGAACATGCCTTCATCTCCTGTTTTATCTTTTCAGGCTGGGCATCTGTCTGTGAATATGAAGTTTAGATACTTTCCTCTGCACTTACACTATTTATTCTTATGATCTCCTTAGGTGGCAAGAATGAGTCAGTATTGTGATAATGAAACAGAGACTGCAGGAGGGAAATGCATTTAAGTAGAGTAAAGCTGTAAGTGTCCAATCTGATAACACCTTGACTTTGAATACACATGTGCAAAGCAGAACTTCTAATGAAAGCCGTAGAAGCTAATGGCAAGTTCATTGACAATACTCGTAGTAGAATAAACTTTGTGTTCCTCTGTGTATAAGAGATTGATTGTACTCAGTCCTTGCAACTTATCATTTAATTAACAAACGTGAGTTTCGATTGTAGGCATTGAAAACCGAGGTTGTCAATGCCTTTCCTACACCCTCAGAATATGCTGCAATGGACAGGCACCAGAAACAGATGTTCTGGGATACAGTATCATTTTAGTGATGAGATAAAGCTAAATTTGAACTCCGGTTCCTCCGTATTTAGGTTTGGGATTTTGTGGAAGTGATTTAATGTATCAGCAACACAGACTTGTGATTCACAAAGCAAAGCCCACATAAATGGGTAGATGTGGACATTAATAATAATACAAAGCACCTGGGCATGGGGAAATCTTTTTGAGAAGGACATGTATGTGTTTGGAACCCATGTTATATGTATTTGCTATACAAGTCAAATTCAAAAACATACTTTCACTGAAATACTCCAAACTGTTTTGTTTCTTAGCACTGACATAACCATACACCCCAAACTTGGTAGCTTAAAGAAGTAGAAATTTATTGATGCAGATCTGGGCATTTTCTGTCTCAGTGTTAGCATGGCAACCCTCTGATGCTCTTAGAAGAAGGTGATTCTTATAGTCTCCGCATGTCTTACCCCAATCACATTATTCTGTTTCTACCTTCATCTCCATGTGTCTGTTCTCCTGTCCATTTCAGTCTTTATGTAAGGACACTGTTTCTATATCATTTAGAGCTAACTATAGCCTTGTCTTAATTCAATTACAACTGCAAAGATCAGACATCTAAATTAGGTCACATGGACAAGTTCAGGGCTGTCACTGAGTTTAGGGGAGAGAAAATGTAACTTACTTTACTAACTGTTCTAATAACAATGATAGGGTCAAAACTATCCAGCAAGTTTCAGAATATGAAGAATGGTATGGGTTCAGAAACCTGCTGGCACGGGATATTTAATGTAAATAACTTATCTGAATTTTGTGTTCCCAATTGTGACAGTGAAGGGAAGGGTGATAGACACCTCACCATGTGTCACTTACATGGAAACTGACTTAGGCTTTCTATAGATGCTGAGGGATTTCATATAGTCTTTTCCCTTTTGGGCTATATTACTAAGTCAAAACACAACATCATCATCATCATCAACAACAACAACAACAACAATAAAACAGCAAAAAATGAAATCCTACACCTTTTCTTCTTTTTAATATATATTTTTATTTATAGATATACATTTTTATTAGCTCCTTGAAAATTTCTTATATGCACATAATGTATTTTCTTCTTACTCACTCCCTCACTTCTCTACATAAATCCTCACATGTTCCTTCTAAATTTATGCGCTCTCTCTCTCTCTCCCTCTCTCTCTTTCTCTCCCTCTCTCTCCTCTCTTTCTCTTTCACACACACACACACACAGGGATAGAGATAGACATAGAAAAACTTAGACAGACAGAGAGATACAGAGACACACAGAGAGACAGAGAGAGAGAGAGAGTTTGGGCTGCCTGTAGACTCATGGGTTTATTATGGCTATCCAATGGAGTGTGGTATTTATCAAGCATGTTTGTATATGTATATGTATTGTATATGTATGTATGTACTATGTGTCTTTGTGTGTGGGGTGCAAGTACATGTTGTAGCACATGTGAAGATGTCAGAGGCCAACTAGCAGAAATAATTTTTCTCCTTCTCTATGTATGTTCCAAGGAATGAATTAAGGTCATTAGGTCTGATGGCAAACACCTTTTACCTCCTGAGTTATCTCAACTGCTAATAGCTTTCTTTTTTTCTTCTTTTTCTTCTTCTTTTTCTTCTTCTTTTTCTTCTTCTTCTTTTTCTTCTTCCTTCTTCTTCTTCTTCTTCTTCTTCTTCTTCTTCTTCTTCTTCTTCTTCTTCTTCTTCTTCTTCTTCTTCCTCCTCCTCCTCCTCCTCTTCCTTCCTCCTCCTCCTCTTCCTCCTCCTTCTTCTTCCTTCTCCTCCTCCTCCTCTTCCTCCTTTTTTATTACTTTATTTTTTGTGGGGGATTTTAAAAAATATTTTCTTTAGGTCTTCGAGAATTCCACACACTGTCTTTTGACTATAACCACTCCTCCTAGATCCAATCCCCATAGCATTTCCACTCAGTTTTTTATCCCAAGTTTTTTTTATAACCCATGTAGTCCAATTTACACTGCCTATATATTGGGTGTGTTGCTGTGCTTTGGAGAGTTTACAGCTACCAGACAACACACCATTTAAGAAAATTACCTCCATTCTTTCAGCAATTGAGAGTTTCCAATATCTCCTGAGGCAGGGTGGGACTCTGCCTATTTCCCCACTTCATGGCTTGAGCGTTTGCAGGTCTTGTTCCTGTTNGTAGTCCAATTTACACTGCCTATATATTGGGTGTGTTGCTGTGCTTTGGAGAGTTTACAGCTACCAGACAACACACCATTTAAGAAAATTACCTCCATTCTTTCAGCAATTGAGAGTTTCCAATATCTCCTGAGGCAGGGTGGGACTCTGCCTATTTCCCCACTTCATGGCTTGAGCGTTTGCAGGTCTTGTTCCTGTTGCTGAAATAGCTGCAAGTTCATAGGTTCAACTGTCCTGTTGTGCCAGGAAAAGGGCTGTTTCCTTGTCATTCACAGCTTCTCTGTTCCCTCTTCTTCATTGATCCCTGAGGTTTAGGAGGATGAGGTGTGATATTTGGTCCTGGGTAGGAAGGTAGAACAGAAGGTATGGGGAGGAATAACTAGCAGCAAAGACCTAGAAAAGTTACATGACAACCCATTACTTCCTAAACTGTAAATACCACATCACAACACACACACACACACACACACACACACACACACACACACACACTCATATACAATGGATTTACTTTATATCAGGGCAATAATGCACCTACTAGGTACCATAGATTAAGAAACAAAGAGACCCATAACAGGATTATCTCTACTGGATTTTGTTGTCCAGTAATGTCACTTAGCTTTCCCTAATACCACAGCTTTTCTTTTCTTATTGTGGTAAATGGTATACAGTCTATGAAGATGACTTAAGCAGAATAGCAGACATCACCTTTGACACTTCCATTTCCTTTGCCCCAAACAGCCCAAAGTGCCACATAGTCTTATAAATTGAAGCTTTGGTATCTTTTTCTAAAATAGATGTTGCCATCTCTGACACTACTATAAAAGACAAAGCCATGTTCTCTTCCCTAGATCATGAGTACAACTTCCTAAGAAGATTCTTTTTTCTTGGTTGTTCCCCAACCTATTACAGAAAATAGAAAGATATCAGTTCCTTGCATAAAATTCTATCTAGACACTTGTTTCAGTTTCCAGAAATGCTAGGGATGGACCAAACTTGGCCAACTTCATTGTGGGCATCCAGAAATTCTAGAGATGGACCATACTTATCCAGTCTCATTATGGGCATCTTGTATCTGTCACCATGGCCTGCTGTCATAAGTGTCCAATATCTCATTTCTTTTGCCCTTTAAGTTCAACCTACTTTACCTCTTCCTTATCATCTTAGTTCTCACAATACTTTTTTTTTTTTTCTTGACGTTGGTAATAGTTTCTATCATAATTTATGTTTACCTACCTGGTCTTTTAATTTCTATGAACTTTGCAATGTTCATTAATTTTGTTTCTTGTGTGCAGAAGTTGTTTAATCTGTGTCTGATGGATGAGTGAAGGAAGGAGTGCTGTATCATAGCATTTTTTTCTGTGCCAATTTGAAGACATTATTTTTTTTAGAAACTATTTTTCTTGCTAGTATGAAAAGAGCAGTTTAGAACCTCTTTCTAACTTCAAAAGAGGAGTATTTTTGGCTTTAATAAATGCATCTTCTAAGAATCTGTTTTAGACTTGCTAGCAGTTAACTGGATATGAGTATTTGTTAGCAACTGAGACTTTTGTAAAAATACATCAATAAATATTTTGCAAATATGTGTCACATTGGTGTGATCTCATGCTCGGTCTCAGACAACAACAAACTAGGTCTTCAGCCTTCTAGAAACTAATAAATAATCATGTTATATGACATTAATACAATTAATTACTGATCTTGGATTGTGCACCGAGCTCTCTTAAGATCTTCATTGGAATTATCTAATCTTTCCAAGAACATACAACACGACATATATCATTAGTATGTTGATGATTTGATAAATCAATAATTAAGGATTCTTTCAAGATAAGACACTTATGCTTAGCAAAAGGAAAAAAAGGATTTTTTTTTCTTTTACAGAAGAATGTGCAGTTTCTGAAACAATCTATATGAGCTTTGTTTTTATTTTGAAACTACTTTGCTCTTTGTTGTTGGGATTGATGTAAGAGAGGAACTGATTTTTATTTGAGAAAAAGCACTTCTGTGGGAGTCAGCTATATCAGGGTCCCTTCGGTAAACATTTGCTGTCCTATGCAATAGTGTCTGAGTTTAGTGATTGATTATGGGATGGTAGGGGCCACCCAATCAGAGACATACCAGGTAGGAAAGTAGAATCGAGATTTGAAACAGAGACATTGAGGAAAGTACCCATAAAACAAAGGATAAGTTTCCTCCTTACTTCATAGGTGTGCAACCAGAAGGAAGAACTAAAAGTACACAAAACGTCTAACATAGAACCCACAAGATTCATAGACCGCTAATATCCATTTCTTATTTGTGCTTAGAAACATAAACATTATGAAATAGTGATTCTCTTCCCAAATCTATTATAGTTTTATTCCTTCCCAAATCTACGATACAGTTTTTATAGGGGAATTAGTAGAATGCAACAAAATTGTTCTATCATCATTATCATCATCATCATTGTTGAACATATTATTATACTATATATTAAAGTAGAAGATAACTATATCAAAGGGGGATGGCTGGGCCTGCAGGACTGCCATGGATGATGGAGGTAGATATATACAAAGAGACTAAAGGTTCATGAGGAGGATACTCAGAGTGTGTGATTATGGTAAAGTGAGGATCATAAATGTGCTTGAAAGTCATGGCTATTGTAGGTAGGTGTATGCAGCACAGAGGTAGAGATGGTTGTTGGTTTTGCTCTACTGAAATAATGTTAAGTACACGATAGCAGCATGGTACAATTAAAATAAATTACAAATGTATCAGTTGAAAAGAATAGCTTGTACTGGACACAGGCTCAAAACAGTTTTAGAAGAAAATGGAGAAATCATTAAAAAAATTCAACAAACAAACAAACAAACAGAGTATGTGATAAAATTTTCAAGGAAACAAGACTTCTTCTACAGAAAACATTAAGCTAAACACCACTGCTTACATGACACTCCAGGGTAAATTCCAACTATATTGAGAAGTATATAGGGAAGTTGCAAAGCAAAGCGATAAGAAAATACATAATTATCTTGATGTGAAGGAATTCTTAACCACCGAAAAGAATCACAAAACAAAATATGGATTTGAATATGTATTATGTATTTTTGGCAGAAACACACATTTAAACTATATGAGCAGCAGTGATGCCAACAATGACAGTTAATACAATACCCTAAAGTATTATTGCAAAAGTTCTAAATGATCGACATCACCCTTGTTGTCCAAATATCTAAACAAATAATTCAAAAGGAAGACATATAAAAGTCAAGTGGAATTATCTATTTTGTTTTCCTGCTATTAATAATAGAAATGAAGATAAAAATAAAAGTGAGATGTGTATCAAATATTAAAATTGTGAAAAATAACAACACTACTGACAGAGAAGGGTTGACAGAGCCACCCTCATTTGCTTGTAGTTGGAAGACTACATAAAGCCTTCTGAGAGATGAGGGCAAAAATATTTGAAAGCTGTTCAAGATTCATATTGCTTGAAAGAAACTTCTTGTTTTAATTTGTATCTCATCTTTGAGAAGGAAGTAGATGCCAACAATGTTTTAGTAATAGATTATTCATTATAGTGTATATCAAAATTAGCGGAGCATACATAATTAAATGGCAGAGGATGATAACAACATTTTAGGTTTTATAGATGATGGGTTACTATGTAGGCATTGAATGTGATCATTGTGAGGATCATGTAATGACATAATTGTACATCAAATGCTCAGGTACCTTTACTGCATAAAACACATGACTACAAATTTTATGACACTGAAATATTACGTAGGTGTATAAAAACACTGAAAAAAAAAAGAAAACAGAAAGGCAGTCTCTGGCAGATAGAAATATTGCTTTTTTTTTTCTCCTTGAATACCTTTCTGAAATTTTTGGAATCATAAAACAACCCACTATTTTGCAAATGTGATGATGATATGCACTTAGGTTGTGATTATTCATGTCACAGCACCCATTGATTATCTGTTGTGTCAGGGACTCTGCCAGGTGTATCAGCAATGACTCTAAGTTTGCATGCAAATGAAATAAATCACCTAGCTTGCGCAAAAGAAATCCATGAGCAGATATCAGAGGTCTAGAAAAACTGGCAGGGGTGGTGAACAAGATGGCTCTGTGGGTAAAAGGTGCTTCCTGCCAAGATTTAGGACCAGAGTTTAAGCCTCTTGATTGCTAGGACTCGTGTGATGAATGAAGAGAACCAAGTCTAGCAAGTTATGTTTTGACCTCTATATACACCAAATAACAACAAAGAACAAATAAATAAATTAATTTAAATAAAAAACCCTGCATTGCCCGAAATGTGGGAGTGAATTCCCCAAACCAAATCCATAAGCTCCTTTGCTCAGGGCGTGGCCACAGGACATACATGGCTATGCTTATGGGTTACCACCCTTCCTCCATGTCTAGTCTACCCTTCTGAACACCAGAGAGGACAGGTGCTGTGATTGGCAAACTCATTATTGATTTTTCCCAAAACGGAATTAAACCCAACAAGACAGAACTAAAATGCCTATCATCCAAGGGCTGGTGAAAGATAGGACTGAAGATCACCCTTTCTAATGACCATTTTCTGTGCTGTGTTTAACACAGTTCATTCACTCTGATGTGCATATGGATGATGTAGTGTGGGTTGCCTATAGCAAGGATAATTTGACATCCTCAGATACAAATAGAACTTCGAAGGGAAATTTCTATGCTCAGGAGAGAGAAGATGCAGGCAAATGGTATTCTGAAACAGTTTAGCAAAAGTAAAGGGGCAGTTTGTAAATAGATGGGGCACTAACACAACGCTAGGCATTTTTCAGGAGTACATGACATTTACTATGTCCTGTAAATCTTTAATACAACATGGATACTGGACTTTTTGTTTAAACAACTTTGGAATAAAATTCTAAACAGTAACTCTTGGATCAGTTTGTATTCTACTGAAATTCCCAAGAAAATTTAAAATTTACTGTGGGTATCCAGGAAATATAATGGTGTTAAATTTTTACAAGATTTTTTTTTTTAATGTGTGTGTATTTGCCTGAATGTATACCAGCCAGCAGAGGGCATCAAGTTCCCTCAAAGTGGAGTTACAGATGGTTGTGAGGTGTCATGTGGGTGCTTGGAATTGAGCCTAGGTCCTTGGAAGAGCAGTCAGTGAGCTATCTTTTCCAGCCCCCAAAATGGTATTTTATAATTCTTTATAAACTTCCCCTGAGAAGAGACATTTCGTAAATAAAGGGGACAAAAATAATTATTTTTTCATTGTACTATAAACCAGGCAGTTAAAACAACCTTTAACTACCTCTGGTTGCCAAATGTAACAATAGTTTGTTGTTCTACTCCCCACCCCCTACACTCTTATTCTGTCAGCAATGCCCTATGCATCATCAAAGAGCCCACGTTCCACCTGGAACCTATGGTCCCATTCATGGTCTTGCTCTTTACATCTAGGACCTTGACTTCGATGTTCCTAGGATTCTTAGTCATAATAGGACAAGATAAAAACTAATCGGAGGGATAAATGGAGTTGGGTATATAAGCATGTGTCCTTATAAAGATGCTAAGGGGCAAGGTACAAAGAAGAGGAAAGGGATGCAGGCTGGTTCTTTGTTTTGTCTTTGAATTAAATCCTTGTGTCTAGCTTGTCACAAAGGCAAATACATAACTAATAATTCATGCAACAGTGTGCAAGTTCATATAAAAACTAGACTATGTTTCTGTTTTTACAGATAACCTACTGAACAAGATCTAAACAATCAATAAAATATGTTCCCCTGAACAATGATTAATCATTATAAGAAAACTATCAAATAAGTCATTCAAGGCCAAATATGCTGCAGTTAGGCAGTATAAGAACCAAAGTGGATTCTTTGCATCCAAATTTCATAAACACAGGTGAACAAAATTTTAGGTGACATACAGAGCAGCATTGTATAATAACTGGAACATTGGGGAAATGATGCTTTACTTGATTAACAGATTTATGTGCGTTCCTCAATGTGTTCAACTCCCCAGGTTCAGTATCTCTGCGCCTTTGGATTTGCTCATTGAAAGGTTAAGTATACAGTCTCCTTGCTCTGTTCACTCATAACTAACTGCATGATCAAAAAAAAAAAAAAACAGCAGTATCTTGTTACATTTATAAGAAATAAGTTTTACTTACAATCTAAAAAAAAAAAAATGTTCCATTGTGGGAACCTATATACTGGTTTTCAATGGAACGGACATTCCTTTTCGTTGGCAATTGTTTTTTCTTCAATGCACTATACTATACTATACTATACTATACTATACTATACTATACTATACTATACTACTGCTTCTCAGCCCTCCTCTTTCAGTGCCCCACTCTGTAAATTGATCAGGAAGATGTTATACAAGCAACATTGGTTCTTTGATTCAGCAATGGATTATAAGATGTGGAGGATTGAGAAGGGGCAAAGAAAGCAAACACACTTTTGTTCCAAATAATAGATCTGATAGACAATTATCAATTTCATTTTTTTTCGGTTAAGAAGCAGGGATTACACATAACTTAGAAGTGCTTTAGCAGCTCACTAGATATCACTTTATGTGTTCATTTCTAATGATGGCTGTTAAAGTTTAAGATGAGTGAAAGGGGTAACTCAGCTAACAGTTAAAAATCCTTAGCTAGAAAAGCAGTCTTACACAAAGACTGATCTTCTAACTTCATTGAAGTTTACTGGCCCAGGAAGCAAACATCCTGGGAGAGAGTAGAACTGTTTAAAACAAAGATTCTTCTTCCAACAGGAACAATTACTACTTGGGTGTGCTTTACCCTATAAAAATAAGTACATTAAAGCAGAGGGAGAGCTAAAGAAAACGATCTGATTGAAATAGCACTTACAGCACTCCTTGTCCAGGTAGTGTTTAGGGCAATGTTATCTTAAAGGTTTTGGATATATAGAAATAAATGAGAAACAAACTTTCCAATTACATTTGACCAGCAGCTCTTCATGCCTCAAGTGATCAGTATTGCTGTCCATACATTGTGAGCTCTGTATCTGTGCTTTCAACTGTCTACAGATCAAAAGACATTTGAAAATTTCGTACTCATACTTATCATGTACAGAGAATTTTCTTGTCATTTTCCCCTAAGTTAATACATTACAACAACTGTTTACATTTATACTGTACTAAGTGCTACATGTAATCTAGAGATGGGTGTTATTTTCAGGTTGCATGCAAATATTACACACAAGACGAGCATCCACAGACTGTGCATGGGATCCTGGAATAACCTAGGGTGTAGTTTGTTTAGCCTTTCATGAATGTCTGAAAGACAATGGTTAGCTCCCTGGTATGTCCATCTCCTCATAGTTCTGGTACAGTGGTACCCTCTTTCCTCTCACAACCCTACCATCATTCAGTCTCATTAGCTGGAGGATTTCACTTGGACATATTTTGCCCACTCAATCTCACTTAGGTTTTGAGTTATACTCCTCTCTGTTTTTGTCTTCAATTCCATTATCAAAATGAACATTCAAGCCATCTGAGGACTACATATATGTCGAAAGCCCCTCCCCCCAAATTATTGCATATGGACTGGCTTACCCCAAGACATTCATCACAATATATTACAGGTCTATAGAATTTCTCTTTTGTGCTGGAATGAAAATTCTAAAACAGCTATTTATGTTTCACCTTTGCACCATGTCACCTTTCTGTCTGACAGGCCTTTAATACATGTTTGTAGATACATTGCTATTTCATAGGCTAAAAGTTTTGAGTTCAAATGGGAAGAAAATGGTGACATAAATGTAACATTCTGCAATGGGAGCTAGAAGCTAGAAAATAGCATATCCAATTTTTTTCTCCATCCTATTAATTTTCTCTTTTCTATCAATTAAAGAAAGGTAAAATTAATTACTCCCTTCTTGTTTCTCAGAGTCAAACAGAAATTCCACTATTAGATGTGCCAAGAAGGTGGAGATTTTAAACAGACTGTAAACAGAGAAAGGTGTAGTACCATATTAGCTAAGAGTCATGTTGTCAACAACAGAGAAAATAACTGAATTTCTTGAAAATCATTAAGGATAATTACTTGATTGCTAGATGTAGGGCACCCAGTGCTTTGTTGCCCCAATCCTGGTTGTGGTATGTTCCCTATTTGAACATTTATTGAGAATTATATGGAAAACTGAGGCTTTATTCAGTTCTCCCCAGTTCTTTGGCTCTACTGTTTCCATAGCAATGGTCATACTAGCAAATGAAGAGAAGTCAAGGAGGCTGGGAGAGGACATGAAGCAAGTGGTTGAAGCAAGGGCTTCTCAGTCTGGGTCTTGGGACCTTTCAGTTCTAGCTGCCTATTTGTTGAAATGTTCCTGGAGATAAAAGATTTTTACAGTGAAAATTAGAAACTTCAGTGGTAGTGTATGGATGTTCTCTGCAGCACTGGTTACTATGGACACTTTAGTTGAAGTACCAAGGCAAGTACCTATGCCTGCCAGTTATGCATCTACACTTAGTAAGTGTATTTACTGGAAGAGTTCATTAATTTGGGGAAACTGGAGACTGATGAATTTGATGGAGCCATCCTTTTAAAGCCTGAGTGTACATAGCACATGAGACCTATTAGGTTTTAACTATATTGTNCACACACACACACACACACACACACACACACACACACACACATGAGAGAGTATTGATTAATTGGCAGCATTTTCTGTATTTCTCCTGGCAACCCTCTCCTGTAGCTGAGAAGCAACTGACTTCATAAGCAGGTCAGTCTCCACTTTATCAGTCATTGCTAGTTCTTTCTAACATTGTACAATGCAATTTTCTTTATTTAAATCATCTTCTTGGTCCTCAAAGTGTTTAAATCTCTTGATTTTTGGATGAGGGGATTCCTATTTGATTTGGGACCATTTCCTCATTAAAAATTGTGATTTTTAAAATTTTACTTACTGAAAACACAGGCCATTTTACATAATTATTTATAAGATAAATTATAGTTTTAAAGGATATATCTTAAAGCTATGATAGGAAGAATTGGAAGTGTAAGTAACTTCATATGTTGATATGAAGTTCATTTTAAGAAGTAGAATTTCAGATATTTGTTGAAAAACCTTTGCATGAGTTGGCTTTAGCAATCATTTTTTCCAAGTTTTTGACAATGCATAATTATTTCTAAATTTTCTAATATATTTTACTTGAATTAAAACAAAATAGAATAGTAAATCATGTACTCTTGTGCTTGCTGGTGGAAGGGAATACCATAATTCAAAAAGATGTCAGAATAGTTCTATGATATCATCTTGTGAAAGCATAAAGCATCCATAGTACAGTTTTGTGCAGCAGTGAAGTAGAGCCTTCTGCATGATGTGCATTCTATACAATAGAATAGTGGAGCCTTGTGCATTTTATAGAAAGGTGTAGTTTAGATCTCTATATAATACAAACTCTTTAAAATGGTAAAGAGGAACTTTAATAGCTTGAATAAGATCGACCCTCCCCATAGACTCCTGTATTTGACTGCTTGGTCACCAGAAAGAGGGACTCTTTGAGAGGATTAGAAAGATTAGTAGGTGTGACCTTGTTGGAGTGGGGTATGGCCTTATGGGAGGAAGTCTGTCACTGGAGGTAAGCTTTGAGGTTTCAAAACCCCATGCAAGGCCCAGTATCTTTTTTTCCCCTCTTCTAGCAGAAAAGAATGAAGCTCTAAGCTACTTTTTCAGCACCACTCCTGCCTGATTCCATGTTCTCTTACATGACAATAATGGACTAAGTATTTGAAACCTTAAGCAAGCCTCCAAGTAAATGTTTTCTTTTACAAAGATGCCTTGATCATGGTGTCTCTTCACAGCAATAGAACAGTCACTAAGAGAGGCATCTTATATATAATGTAAATGTTTTTAAATGAAAATTTCTGCTCTGAGTATAGATTTAGCATTTAAGAAACTGATTTATTTATTTATTTTATATATATGAATACACTGTAGCTGTTTTCAGAAACATGAGAAGAGGGCATCAGATCCCATTACAGATGGTTGTGAGCCACCATGTCGTTGCTGGGAATTGTACTCAAAACCTCTGGAAGACCAGTCAGTGCCCTTAAACACTGAGCCATCTCTCCAGCCCCATAATATATATTTTAGGGACTGGAAGAATAGAGCTTTACATGAGGAACATTTTATAGAATAATCAAGTAGAACATGTACTGTACATAATTAGCATCCCAAAGAAGGTAGGGTAGGGCCTTTAACTTTATATGTATTCTATAGAATAGTGTAGTTCAGCCATTTACATGATGTAGGTTCCATAGAATGGTTAAATATGGTCTTACCAGGGCTTTATGCTATACAGAACTGATGAAAAACATCTCAACATCAACATGGGAATTATGTGAGATAACTAAGAAGAATGATATCACTGTTGCTTGCTAAATGTAATGCAAAACAAATAGGATAGAAAATTCCAGAACTGTCCCTAGAGTTTTTATTTGCTTAGAAAAGGGCAGTGTTGGATGAGCTGTCTCTTCGTTTTCTGACTTCAATTTTATTTCAAACACAAAGCACAGGCCTCCCACTATGGGGTTCTTTCTTTCCTGTGTGGTCCAGCGTTGCACTGACTATTGATTGACACCACTGTAGAACAGAAAGACCTTTGTTTCTAATTTAATTACATAAGTGATAAGAGTAAAACAAATAACTAAAGGGCTAGCAAGACAACCCAGCAAGTAAGGGCCTTTGCTGCACAAGTCCGATGTCCTGAGTTTTCTCCCTTAAACCCACATGAAGATGAAAGAAGATAACTGACTTCTCAGTTGCCATCTGAACTTGACAGGTTCACTCTAGCAGGTGTACTCCCACAATATACACATAAACAAACACACTAATAACAAATAAAAATTTAAAGTAAATAAACACAGTGAGATCTATTTATTCAGATGGTGCCTATTCATGCATGCTTTATTTTTGACACACTAGACTTAAGAAAGAAAAAAGATAAAAACCCAAATGTTATAGTTACTAACTAGTTACAGTTGCAAACAAGTCATCCATGTTTTCACTACACCAACACTGAGCTCTATTGTGTGTTTTTAGGTCATGTAGGGGCATAATAATGAACACAGTAGAGAAATCCCTCCTTTGTAAGTAAATGTGTGCAATGTAGGCAGCTGACTATGCCTTGGAAACGTAGAGAAGATTAAGGGATCAGAAAGTTTGGCATGGGTGGAAGTCATGAGTGTGCTTTTAAATTGAGTGGTCAGATTAGCCTTACAGGAATGGTGATATTTGAAGGAGGGTCAGAATCTAGTCCCGTGCTACTTGTGGATTTCTAAGAAGATACATCTATGCTGTGATTCAGTCACTACCAATATTACAGAGTTCATTAAAAAAGAGGTACATCTTTTAAAAACATTAATTTTAAACTACTATACAAAGTAACTTTCATTGTTGTGGCATTTTTATTCATAGGTCCACCTCTTGAGGTGGTCATTGATGTAAACATGAGGCAGAGTCAACACAAAATGTATGTACTGGAGGCTGGTGTCACAGTGTCACAGTAGTTTCCCAGTAAATGATTCCTCAAAAGCACAAAAGGTACTCTAAATTTAGATTATAGTTTACATAGACCAGTAGAATAGTCATTTATTAGCACTACTGCTTGTGTACTTCTATAAATATATTTGCTTGTAGAAAGATATTCCTCGGAGTTGGAGGAAAAGTAGCAACAGGAACTGAAAACCCTGTGAAGATATCACTCTTATCAATTGAGTTCTTTCTGTTCTATACTCTATCTCATTTAATTATTGCAAGAAGTTCATAAAAGTAAATAGGAAGGGGTACTTCCTTAATTTTTATCAAAATTTCCGATGGAATCAGAATGTGAGGCAAGGATGCAGGAGTGAGTTGATCATTTGGAATTTTCAGGGAGCATCATTAGAAGAGAAAGAAAACAACACAGTAAAGGACTGTGGCTTGGTTCATTGCTGCTGGATAACTAATTACACTTGGAAGACTTTATAAACAATACAAATCAGTTTCTCACAATACTAATGATCGGAAGAATAGAAAGGGAGTATAATGAGTGAGAGGGAATATTATCAGAGTACAATCATATAAGTGCATGAAGATGGCCTCTGTAAGCATGTTCGATTTTCTTTTAAGATAGATTAGTTAAGATAGATTTGTTTAAATTAAATAACTGTTTTCAAAGGTCTGTGAAGTCAAAGATCTAGAGATAAAAAGAAAAAAGAATATCAAATTATTACCACATTCATCATCCAGAAAAGGGTTGGTTTCAGGAGAGGTATTAATACATTATACTCTAGAGGATCTAGACAAAGCTACATCCTCATGGGACATTAATATAAAACAAAAAAGCTCATCTTCAGTTCTTTCAAAAGACACTGGGGCTGGAGAGATGGCTCAGTGGTTAAGAGCACTGACTGCTCTACCAGAGATCCTGAGTACAATTCCCAGCAACCACATGGTGGCTCACAACCATCTGTCATGGGATCTTATGCCTTCTTCTGGGGTGTCTGAACAGCAACAGTGTGCTCACATACATAAAATAAGTAAATATTAAAAAAAATAAGACTCTGGTCCTTTTCATGGCACCATGCTTCCATGATCACTTCCGTTAGGTCCCATCATCTTTAGGTCTAAGTCCCAATATAGAATATTATAAAGACACCTATATCCAAGTCATAGCAGAAAGGTTACCAACATTGGAGTATTAAGCTGGGAAAACTGGAAATTATGTAACATTCATGTTTCAGAATTCATCTCTACAATAATGAAAGAGCCAAAATGTTTATTGACCACTTTTTTTATCAGTCAGCAATTGAATAATGATCCCAAGATAGTTTAATTATTTGCTACCACCTTCTGAGATTTGGGGAACTCCTCAGACTCTTGGAAGTCAGTTTGGATACATGTCAGTTGGAACAAGCTTGTTAGCTCCAGGCTTGTCCCTTCTCAGAGCTTTCAATTGCTATGTAAAATGAAACAAAGGATTTATTTATCTTTTTTTGAAATTTTATTTTAATATGCAGAGTTAGCAGAGACCATTTTTATGCTAACATACAATGTACCTTGAACATATCACACACAGATTCCATTTCTTCCCATTAGCCCTGTTTGTTCTCTATATGGTTGTAATTCTACTTTCATGTCAGCTATGCATATATGATGCTATATACATATAAATCTATAGAGAAACACAGATGAGAGAAAACATATTGTACTTATCTTCCTGACTGGACCATGATGATCTCCACTTGCATTAATTTTCCTCCTAATGAAATATCTCTATTCTTCATTACTAAAAAATTAATGGTGTATGCAATCTATAACTTCTATATTTAAAAATACTTCTGTTGTTATTCCTAGATTTATTCTATAATGTTGTTATAGTGATGTGTAAGTATTCAGTGATATGTTGACTTGAAGACCTTTGGTAAATACTCAGAATGTAGAGCAGGGCCCTATGGTGTATCTACTGCTAGTCCTTAAAGGCAGATCAATACTAACTTCTATAATAACGGGACTAATCTGCATATCCTCCAGCAGCATATAAGGGTTACCATTTGTCTGTACTTTAGCTAGTACTTGTCTTTTTATCCTATGGTGACTGCAATTTTGCTGGGGTGAGATGGAATTTTGGTATAATATCTACTTGTGTTTCTCTTTTAGTAAATGAAAAGTAATTATTTTATGATTACTGGACATTAGCTTTTCATATATTAACAAATTTAATGAAACTACAATCTTCTGGACAACAAAGAAAATAGGTAACCCAGAGAAAAGACAGCCTAAATACTAGGGAAAATTTATGCTAGCTATATATCTGATAACACACACACACACACACACACACACACACACACACACACACACACTCTGAAATACTAAAAATCCAATGCACTTCATCAATAGATGGGCTAATAAAATGAACAGACTTTCTCAGATGATAAAATACAAAAGCATTTGATTGTCAACTGTCTACAGATCCATTAGGATATTTAAGAACAGCATATGCACTTTGGGTTAAAGGTCACTAAGACAGAATATGAAAGAACATTTACATAATTTCCAAATAAACAAGGCAATGTCTCTGTGGTTGCTAAACTGCAGTCATGAATGTCTAAGCACACACTATTTAATGTAATGGATCTAATGTTGAACAGTTGAATAGAACATAAGAACTGCTATGATTGACCTTGTGTTGAAAAACTAAAATGAAATTGCCCTAGGAGAAAAGCACTTGCCCATGTAATGCAATTACACTCTTGTAGGGCACTGGCCACCAGCTGGCTATCGTCCCTTCCAAGGCATTTATAGGACTTTGTGTTCCCATTAGTATGGTTCATGCTCATGACCATTTTTAGGAAGAGACATTGTAAGAGTTACAGGAAAATTACAAAAATTAATATGTAAAGTTGTACCTATTGATAAAGATAATAAAACTGATTTTGAGGCTAGATCTTTCTAAAAGACATAAAACTAAAAATAGTTGTTCATGGGGAATTAAGAGTGAATCAGGGATTCTGAGGTGCATATTCTTAGTCCTATTTACATTCAGGTAAATGTTAGCAAGTCTTTACAAGTGTTGAAATATTGTTAATTAGGAAGCAGTAAAGCATGGATGGCTATTTGCTGGTTAGAAGCCTATGGTAGGCTTTGAATTATAATAGTAGAAGTTTCTTTGATGAGAATGTATCACTTCAGGTAGTTTACAATAATAGGGCAATGTTCTTTCTTTTTTTCTTTCTTTCTTTCTTTCTTTCTTTCTTTCTTTCTTTCTTTCTTTCCTTATTTCTTTTTTTTTTTAATTTGGAGGGTTTTTTTATTCTTTTTTTTTCCTTATTAGATATTTTTTAAATTTACATTTCAAATGCTATCCTGAAAGTTCCCTAAACCCTCCCCCCGCCCTGCTCCCCCACCTGCCCACTCCCACTTCCTGTCCCTGGCATTCCCCTGTACTGGGGCATATAAAGATTGTAAGACCAAAGGGCATCTCTTCCCAGTGATGGCCAACTATGCCATCGTACTTTCACATTGCCCTTCCAAGTTAACTGTGAAGTAAGAATATGATTTCAAAGTTGACAGTTCAAATAAATGATGGACCTTAGGACCTTACATTACCATTCTTTTATATAGTAGGGTAATAAGCCTTGAATTTGTGATATGGGTAAGTTTAAGTCATCATCATTATAGAAAGAACAGTTGTAGAGAATTTCATGTCATGGAAAGAAAGGGTCAGGTGTTTACTTCTTTTCTTTTATTTATTTAGATATTTTCTTCATTTACATTTCAAATGCTATTCCAAAAGTCCCCTAAACCCTTCCCCTGCCCTGCTCCCCTACCCACTCACTCCCACTTCCTGGCCCTGGCATTCCCCTGTATTCGGGCATATAAAGTTTGCTAGACCAAGGGGCCTCTATTCCCAATAGTGGCCAACTAGGCCATCTTCTAATACATATGCAGCTAGAGACACGTGCTCTGGGGGTTCTGATTAGTTCATATTGTTGTTCCACCTATAGGGTTGCAGACCCCTTTGGCTCTTGGGTATTCTCTCTAGCTCCTACATTGGGGACTCTGTGTTTCTTCCTAGAGATGACTGTGAGCATCCACTTCTGTATTTGCCAGGTACTGACAAAGCCTCACAGGAGACAGCTATATCAGGGTCCTTTCAGCAAAATCTTGCTGGCATATGCAACAGTGTCTGGGTTTGGTGAATGATTATGGGATGGATCCCCAGGTGGGGCAGTCTCTGGATGGTCCATCCTTTCAAGTTAGCTCCAAACTTTGTCTCTGCAACTCCTTCCATGGATATTTTATTCCCTATTCTAGGCAGGAATGAAGTATCCACATGTTGGTCTTCCTTCTTGATTTTCTCGTTTTGGAAGTTGTATCTTGTGTATTCTAGGTTCCTGGGCTAATATCCACTTATCAGTGAGTGCATATCAAGTGACTTCTTTTGTGATTGGGTTACCTCACTCAGGATGATATCCTCTAGATCCATCCATTTGCCCAAGAATTTCATAAATTCATTGTTTTTAATAGCTGAGTAGTACTCCATTGTGTAAATGTACCACACTTTCTGTATCTATTCCTCTGTTGAGGGACATCTAGGTTCTTTCCTGCTTCTGGCTATTATAAATAAGGCTGCTATGAACATAGTGGAGCATGTGTCCTTATTACCAGTTGGAATATCTTCTGGGTATATGCCCAGGAGAGGTATTGCTGGATCAATTGGTAGTACTATGTCCAGTTCTCTGAGGAACCACCAGACTGATTTCCAGAGTGGTTGTACCAGCTTGCAATCCCACTAACAATGGAGGAGTGTTACTCTTTCTCCACATCCTCGCCAGCATCTGCTGTCACCTGAATTTTTTGATCCTAGCCATTCTTACTGGTGTGAGGTGGAATCTCAGGGTTGTTTTGATTTGCATTTCCCTGATGATTAAGGATATTGAACATTTTTTCAGGTGCTTCTCGGCCCTTTGGTATTCCTCAGTTGAGAATTCTTTGTTTAGCTCTGTACCCCATTTTTAATGGGGTTATTTGAATATCTGGAGTTCAGCTTCTTGAGCTCTTTGTATATATTGGATATTAGTCCCCTATCTGAGTTAGGATTGGTAAAAATTCTTTCCCAATCTGTTGGTGGCCTTTTTGTCTTATTGACAGTATCTTTTGCCCTACAGAAGCTTTGCAATTTTATGAGGTCCAATTTCTCAATTTTTGATCTTACAGCACAGGCCATTGCTGTTCTGTTTAGGAATTTTACCCCTGTGCCCAAATCTTCGAGGGTTTTCCCCACTTTCTCCTCTATAAATTTCAGTGTCTCTGGTTTTATGTGGAGTTCTTTGATCCACTTAGACTTGAGCTTTGTATAAGGAGATAAGAATGGATCAATTTGCATTTTTCTACATGTTGACCACCAGTTGTGCCAGCAACATTTGTTGAAAATGCTGGTTTTTTTTCCACCGGATGGTTTTAGCTCCCTTGTCAAAGATAAGTTGACCAAAGGTGTGTGGGTTCATTTCTGGATCTTCAATTCTATTCCATTGATCTACCTGTCTGTCGCTGTACCAGTACCATGCAGTTTTTAATCACAATTGCTCTGTAGTACAGCTTGAGGTCAGGCATGGTGATTCCACCAGAGGTTCTTTTATTGTTGAGAATAGTTTTTGCTATCCTAGGTTTTTTTGTTATTCCAGATGAATTTGCAAATTGCCCTTTCTATCTCAGTGAAGAATTGAGTTGGAATTTTGATGGGGATTGCATTGAATCTGTAGATTGCTTTTGGCAGGATAGCCATTTTGACTATATTAATCCTGCCAATCCATGAGCATCAGAGATCTTTCCATCTTCTGAGATCTTCTTTGATTTCTTTCTTCAGAGACTTGAAGTTCTTATCATACATATCTTTTACTTCCTTAAAGTCACACCAAGCTATTTTATATTATTTGTGACTATTGTGAAGGGTGTTGTTTCCCTAATTTCTTTCTCGTCCTGTTAATCGTTTGTGTAGAGAAAGGCCATTGTTTTGATTGAGTTAATTTTATATCCAGCTACTGTGCTGAAGCTGTTTATCAGGTTTAGGAGTCCTCTGGTGGAATTTTTAGGGTCACTTATATATACTATCATACCATCTGCAAATAGTGATATTTTGACTTCTTCCTTTCCAGTATGTATCCCCTTGATCTCTTTTCGTTGTCTAATTGCTCTGGCTATGACTTCAAGTACTATATTGAATAGGTAGGGAGAAAGTGGGCAGCCTTGTCTAGTCCCTGATTTTAGTGGGATTGCTTCCAGCTTCTCTCCATTTACTTTTATGTCAGATGCTTATTTCAAACCTGGAGTGGCAGAGAAGTAGAGAACAATTTCTTAGACTTTCTGTGTATCTAAAGGAATAAAAGGAAGAAACTTCTGGAACACAGTCAGGGATAGATGAAGAGTGAGCTTCTGTGGTTTGAATCAGAGACAGTAACCTCGTCTTTCTCATTTTGCATTGCCCTAATTGTTGAACCTGAGTGATATGGTGTCTGCCATATTCTAAGGAGAATATCAGGCTTCTCTATTCAATTCCTTCACATTCAGAACATTGTGTCTCAACTTTAAAGGACAACTTTCACATCTGGTCTCTGTGAATGGAACCTCCTATAATGGTGAAGCCCACAGTATGAATGATCTGTGGTGATTCCATTTTGTCCTTGATTTAGTGAACACTTTGTAAAAGGGAAATACTATATCATGTACATCTGTATGTTTTGGATTCTTCTTCTCTTTCACATTGCTCAGAAAGGCAATAGGTGTTATGCTTTCAAGATGTTTTTAAGAAAATGTATGTCATATGCTATCCACTGCTACAGTTGTGCGACACAGAACTCTGTATACATATTAACATTTAATTATATGTTAGACTCCATCTGAAGTTTCCCACCTGCTTATCTTCTTCAATCAACAGCCCCATTAGGTATAGATTGTCTCATCTCTCCTATCCACAGACACTGGGAGTACAAAACAAATAAATCCAAATGTGCAGAAAAGACAATTCCTTTAAGAATTTTTAAGTAAGAAAAATGAAGAAAGGTAAGATTGTAATTTGTGGTTTGACTGCATATAAAGCAGAAGGGAAGCAATCTGGATGAAGATCAGTGGAGTTGAGCATGCTCAAAGGTTGGTGAGCAGAATTCTGTTAGAAGAAGGAGAAGGGTAAACATAGTTGATAGAACTGATTATTAATATTGTCAAGAAGAGTCAGAGAAAGGCTAAAGTCAGGGTAGAATTACTCATCCAAGCTATCTTGACAGAGTTGCTGTAGAGACCTTCCAGAAAGAGGTCTTTATTTTTCCTGAATGTCATCTATCATGAGAAGCAAAGCCAGTAGATATGGCCAGGTCCCACAAATAAAACAAGACAAAACCAGATCATTAAAGTGGGTAAAGGCACTATTGAGAAGTGTAATTATAGTCTCTACAAAAATATCTAACCTGGTGAATTTCTTTGGCCACATTATTTTGGCAGTCCCAATGTGTTGAAATGATTGTGTTTGAAACTATCTTGTCCCTGGAAATGAATTATAAGATATTATAGATAGATTCTCTCTTCTCAGCATTTTGTTATCTTGGCTTTTCCTCTTTTTGTCCTAATTTCCCATTGTACTGATGTTTCTATTTTGGAGCTTGGTAAGAAATAGATTTGTGTTGATATACCGATTTAGACTGGAGTTAAAATGAAAATTCATTTGCATATTTGAAATCTTACTTAATGGGAGAAAAATCAATGATAAAATTGCATCCTAAATGATGTTCAGAGAAATGAACTTATAGTGAGCTAGTGAGCAAATGTCACTCAAAACTAGTATGAAATATACATACCCAGCCCTTATCCTGTGCACTTCCCCTCCCCTTAAGATTTCCCATATAGAATCTATTCTCTCAGTGACTTATGAGATATGCTATTGTAGTATTCTGCACAGACTCTTGTTCATTATAACAGTTCAAATTTGAGAAAAGACATATTATAAATTAACATTGGAGGTAGATATGTACTATTTTGATTGATATTTAATTGTGGAATAGATCATAGTTTCTGTTATTTCTGTAGTCTTGCTATTCATGTTACATATTAGAAGTGATACAACCACTGTTTTGTTTGTTTGCGTAATTTACCAATGCTTGGAAAAGTAGCAAACTTTAAATCTTCACTTGTGATTACTTTCAGGACCCCTGAGACCATGACACTTCCAGTATTCTCTGTAGACTATTATCAGCTATGTACTTTATGATAATTTCACTGATTAGGTAGGGACAATAGTCTTATCTGTCTAGGCTTATTTGCTTCCCGAAAATGATTTGCATTATTGAGTGCTGTAGAACATTAGCCTCTTTCTAGACACAGCCTTATGTGGTAATATTCTCCTGCTGATGTGTTAAAGCAGATACTTAATCTATGATACTTGTTAAGGCATTATTTAACATCTTAAAAGACAGTATTCATAGGCGTCTCAAAATGTATTAGGTCCTTGGCAATAGACATTTGCAGTGAGGAAAAGCTTTGTCTAAATATATGTTGTGAAGGTGGGACTGGAGAGGCAAAGAGCAGGGCAGGACCAATGGATGAAAATTATCAAAAGAAGGAACCTTGGTTAGCTGAAGGTAAATAAAGGTTCTAGGTCAACCAACATAGCAAAATTCCTTCTGAGGACCAAGCAGGACAATTCGAAGTATCCTTTGGGTTAGAGAAGGGTGGTCAGACATGAAGAGTAATAAGACTTACTAAGTCACTTAGTGTGGTAGTTTTCTACAGTTGGGCTTTATAAGTAAGTGCACAGAGGGGTCTTACTCATAAAAGCATAAGTACAGGTGTCTCAAGTAGATTTAGTCAAGCAAAGAATCTTGTCTTTTTGTTCTTTTGATCTCTTTCTAGGATTGCAGAGTTGCCCTTAGAAAGAATCTATAACCTTATTTTCTAGTCCATGAAAATATTCAGCCCTTCTTTCCTTCTAGAAAACTGTCTCATGAAAACTTTCTTTTGGGCCAGTCCCAGGGTGAACAGGAAATACAAAGCTATAGGAGAGGGCTACTTATTTTACATTTGTAATCTTTTCCTTTCTTTGCTTTCTTTCTATGAATGCTTTTAATAGCTCACATCCAGGGTAATTTGAAAAGGCAGCTGAATTTTGTGACAGAAGTAGATAATGAATCTCAGAATTCTGTGACTCTTCTTGGAAAGTTCTGTTGCAGGACACCAGTTACATTTAGCCTTCACCTGCTGTGATGTCTTTAATCTGAAACTGTCCGATTTGGAATCTGATATAAATTATGGGCACTATCCTTGAGATCTCTCTGTATGCAAAAGCAGTTTTTATAATGTTTGGGAAACTGGATTCCACGCTCTGTATGGACCCTTCCTAGCCATGCATGTTGACAAGCTGTCTTACTTCCTTTGAAAATTAACAATCACAGAACTCTATTGTATTCAGTTGCCACCATCCTGACCCAAATGGTCGAGCTAGTGTATATTCTTTAAGATCTGCCATATACTAGAAGATCAATAGAGAATATGGGACAAAGAGATGAGTGAGTTGTGCTGAACACAATAGATGTCTAGTATACTCTCGGTGACTATCTATAAAGATCTTTGTTGATACCCATTTGGTAGCCTTTCAATTGGATAGCACTTGTTTTTATACTGTTTAGAAGCTACCTACTAGTTGTGGTACATGCAAGTAGGATATTCTGAAGGGGTAGAGGCAGAAGGATTCTGAGTTCAAGGTTAGCCCAGTATACTCATTTAAGGGTCTGGGAAGAAGGCTCAGAAGGTAAAGGCATTTTCTGTGATTTCTAGTGATTCATGTACTCTCCCCATCCAAGCCATATAAAGTTAGAATGAAGGAACCAACTCCATGAAATTGCATGTCTTGGCATGTGTGCCTGTGTGCGTGCACCCCCTCCCCACTCATTCCACAGCCAAGTTAAACTTAAAATAAAAAAAAAAAAAACAGCATGACAATTTCAAGCTTAATGTTCTATCTACTGGAGTAACCACTTCAGTTATAAACTATCATTTTTAGAATATCCTTATTTATAGAGCTCTTACATCATAATTTTGCTTCTGTAAAGGAGACATCAGAGCACTGAGGACATTCATTAGGTCATAAACAGCAGCAGAAACAAGGCTTCATGTTTCATCTCCTATGATGTTCTCCACGCACTGCACTGCTGTTACTGTGCTCCCGACAAAGCTATAGTAGGACTGAGAAATCCAAGCAGCAGTGATAACTACATCTATACTCACCAATGTTCTCCAGGAAAAAAATGTTTATTATATGATATTTGGCCACAGATTATGGACATAAAATTCTGATGAGCATCCATCTATAAGCTGAAGACTAAAAAAGGCCAGTAGTATACCATCAATACCAGAGAATCAGAGCTGAATGTGTGATCTCAGCTTAATCTCAGTCTAAAGATCTGGGAACCTAAAGTACAGAGGAAGGAGAAGATACATTTACTAGCTCAATAAGTCAGGTAGAAACCAAAGCCCTTCTCTGCACTGTTTTTATTTTTTTTTTTCAGACACAGGTGGACTGGATGATGTAAAAGTGTATTGTTGAGGGGCATTGGCTTTCCTAAGTCTATGGGTTCGCATGCTAATCTCATCTGGAAACAGTTTCATGAACACTGAGAAATATGAGTGCACATTCTATAGTCTAATAAGAGTGATGAATCAAATTGGCATTTATTAATAATGCAGGTAACCTTTGCTTCATTCTTCCTATGTTGATACTACTTATAGTAACTCCAAGAGGATTGTACTTTGGTAACGCCTATGTTATTGGTGATGAAACAGGATGTAGAGAAGTATAATAAAAATCAACATTTTCTGACTGTAGCCAGTTATATCTATCTTCAGAAGCTGCAATCAGAATTCCAGGGCAATACTGACCCCAGACTTCTAGTCTTCTATTATTTAGCATTTTTATTTAAGCAGACTTGGCTTTACACAGCAATTCTTGAGATTTAGAGAGTTATCCTATGTGACTGAGCTCTCTCAATGGCATGTATATTTTATGTTTTCTGTTTGAGAAGCTTGTGTGTCTGGCTTCAATGACTGGAGAAGTGGCTGCCTAGTTTGAGTTATTTCAGAGTCAGGTCAGAGTGGTCATTTAGTTTGTTCAGTAGAAAGGTGCTGGATTTTATTCCTTTTAGTAATTTGGTATGATTGAGTTTATCATGCAAAAAGAAAAATGTCAAACAACAGAAACTAAGAAAATTGCTATAGTAAACTTTTTAACATTATTAAGACTAGACAGAGACCACGATGAGAAGAAAAGAAGAGTTAGCAGACACAGAACTGCAATACAGGACTCCACATGTGAAAGTGATTACTATTTCACTAAAATCTGGGGAGCATACAGCTCTGGGACCAGAACGATGAGTTTGATCTATACTTCAGTGTATGCATTTGGAGAGCCTTGTCACGGTGGAACCGTAGCCCAGTAACATAATTGATAGTCAAAGAACCTTATTTCCAAGAATTCCCAGATTTTTACTCCCTGAATTACCCAAGGAATGATGGTAAACATTCACAGTCAAATTTTCAATGCAGATATTAAATCAGATTAATATGTCCAAGAATACAGACAACAAAAGTTTCACGTGGTTTTCTGGTGACTATCTTCATGTTCTCAAGAATGTCAACAGAGTGAATGGAGTCTGAGGTCCTGAATTCAAACATAAGAGAACAATAAGACTGTGAATGAGGAAACATGTCAGGAAGAACTCAGTGCTTTTTCTCCCTTCCCCTTCCCTTTCCCTTTCCCCTTCCCCTTCCTTCCTCTCTTTCTTTCTTTCTTTCTTTCTTTCTTTCTTTCTTTCTTTCTTTCTTTCTTTCTTTCTTTCTTTCTTTGCTTATGTATTTGGTTTTGTGCATACTTAAGACGTGGCATAAGATTAGAAGCTATGAATCAGTAAATCCCCAAATCCAGGGGAACCAAAGCTTTTAAATCATTAGAGAGATTTTTTGTTTTCATTAGCATATATTAATTATATAAAATAATAGATTTCATTATGGCATTTTCAGAGTTATTTGTTTATGTAAGATACTTTTATCATATTGAGCTCCATTATCCTCTCTCATATTTATCTCCATTATAACTAACAGCATTTTAAATTTCCTATTACTCTTAAAATAA
Source organism: Mus minutoides (assembly GCA_902729485.2). Classification (NCBI taxonomy): domain Eukaryota; kingdom Metazoa; phylum Chordata; class Mammalia; order Rodentia; family Muridae; genus Mus; species Mus minutoides. Next base: position 97,393 of record LR751164.1, read on the forward strand.
TGGCACACCATCCAATTCTTGGGCTCTGAAATCCCATAAAACATGGTAATAAAACCACAGTTTTAAATAATATTTTTATATTTATTTTATATGCTTGGATGCTTTACATACTCATATGAATTACAAAACATACATATGTGGTACCTACAGAGACCAAAAGATAACACCAGACCCCTTGAAACTGGAATTATAGAAAGCCACTATATGAGCCATATGTGAGCCACTTCTGAGCGCTAGGAACTGAACCCATGTCATCTGTAAGGGCAGCAAGTGCTCCTAAACACTGAGTTTCACACCAATCTCAACATAACCATATTTCAAGTCATGTTAGATAGATGCTGTTTTAAGCCTTTTATATACAATAAATGATGAATTATTGCCATCTCACTAATGAATAAAATTGTGACTGAAATAAGTTTAAAAATATAGAAAAATGTACATTATTCAAATATTTTAAAATATTTTCCATTGGATCAATTCTCATCTCCTAGCCTATGGTAACTTTTTATGACTTGTGCCAACTTATTTCCTCTCTTCATCCCATGGCATTCTCTTTTTAATCTTCCTATGACCACATTTGCCATTCTTTCTACCTGGGTTGTCTTTGCCCAACAATTTGACTTATGTAGTTCATTCTTGTTAATTAAGATCTATTAATACTTCCAAGTTTGAAAAATGAGTATAATGTCCACCCTTAAAGCAACAAACTAACCCAACATGTGGCTTCATTGTTATTTTATTTTAAATATATTTGGTATAACAAGAGTTTCATTTTAGCCATCTAGTGTTTGTTATGATACTTTATAGCACTTGAATATACATTTTTGTCATGACTAATGATGCGTAGAATGCTTTTATGTGTTAATTGCTATTTATATTACTTTTTTGGTAGAGTAGTTATTCAAAATTTTTACTTATTTTTAAGATGAGGCTTTAAGTACATGTTCTTTGACTGCCCAACTTTGCACTGTTTCGCTTGCTTGGGGATACATGTTACATTTAAAAGTTTGAAACATGCTTAAAGATAATAGTTTGAAAGAATTACATATTTTCAAATGTACATATGAACCTATGCTTGTCTTGTTCTATGGACATGAGTCATACAGAGTTATACAGTTTTCACTACAGTGAAAATATTTGTCCCATTGTTGTAGCTCCTAACTCAGTGTTGGGCTTCTTTATCCACACATAAAAGGGACACCTTGCTCACACACACACACACACACACACACACACACACACACACACACACACCGATATGCATGATGTACATTGATTAAGTTTACGAATTCTGCAGTTAACAAAATGCATGCTAATAGAATTGCTATGGGTTCACCTAGCAATTTAGTTTGCACTAGATTGTTTTTTTAAATAATAATAATAATCTTTGCCTTCTTCCTCTGCTTTACTCCACAATTATAAGAACTTCTTTTGGAAAATCATCTATCTGTGTGAATATGAATATTTTAGTAGCATTTAAGAATTACTGAGTTGCCTTTGGAAAGTGGCTTTAAGAAGAAAAGTGTGAAAATTTTTTATGATGTCACCATGATAAGTACATTACAAGAAATGAAATTTGACATTTTGAGCCAGATTAATTTGCAGGAAGATTATCATTGGCCAGCACTTTGTAAACAATCTGGTGTTCATCGTGTCAATTTGAATATTCCATGCCATTAAGAAAGCATCCAAGCAGTCCTTTGGCAGCACAGAATACGTAAAAGTGTGCAGTACATCATGGTATCTATAATGTGATTATGCCACTGCTGCTGCTAACGTGCAGCCAGATGTCTTTTTCTGAACTGACTTGCGTAGTGCTTTGCAACTTTAGAGTCATTTCAACACCTCACTCCTGAATACGCAGGAGTCCTGTTTACATATATATATATATATGCTTGACTGTAAACTTATGTATGGGGTAAATAGCTACATGTGTCTGATGAATATTAAATTTGCAACCTTACACTTACATATAGGAAGTAATAAAAGAATTTAGTCATCTACTTGTATATTGCAGAAATTGATTATCCTTTGAGGTAGTTAAAGACGGGGTCCATTTCACAACTAGAACATTTTCACAGGAGCTGGTTAAATTATTTAGACTTTGTCATGTCATGATAGAAGAAATATGCATCAGTGCTGCTGGGTTGTCAAAACAATCTTCCTTGTGCATACACTTACCTAAGTGCAGACTCTCACACGTTCTTGGACTGTTTTTCTGCTTCTCTGCTTGTGTTTTTCTCAGGAAGCAAGAGGGCATAACCGGTGGCCCCCTGAGGGACATAATCTAGGGCTCTGTCCATGGGAATGCGGTTTAATTGATCTCCATCACATCCAAAACATCAGTGTTGTAGAGATAATTACAGGTGGCACAGGGCATCTCCAAACCCTGCTGCAAAAAAGGAAGGAACAGAGAGGGACAGTGAGGGAAAAGGAATGAGTCTGGGCAGGGTGTGGCAACAAACTTTAGCTATGAATGGTAGGTAGAGCTTCCGACTAGGAAAATGCTTACAAAATAAAATGTCACCAGAGAGGTGAGTTGAATGCTGGAATAAGTTTTTTCAAAGTTTTACAAACCTAGAGGGCAGAGTCTTCTCGGAGTTAAATCAACCCTTAAAGATTTCCCAAGAGAATTTTCCAACAAGTAGTTGTACTTTGTGTTAGGTAGACCTCAAACTTATATAAATCACCAAAATCTACACAGTTAATTATTTGTACTATGTAGTGAACATAAGTATCACATCAAACCTGTGATGTCACAAATCTACATTCAATAGATAAGATTAAATTTTAAAAATGAGTTAATTTGAAATTGGCTTAAATAAAGTAGTACATTAGTGTACAAATATGTGAATGAAATAAGATATTATGCAAATAATTTATAATAAAAACTGTACTTGGAGAATTTAGTAAATGTATACAGTGAAATATCATCATCATCATCATCATTACAATCCCCCCATATCGCCCCTCCATGTCACTATTTTATGACACCCCTCCCCATTCAATGGTTCTTACATTTTTTTTCTGTCTCCTCTTCCTCAATGGTCCCTAAATGTTGCTAGGAGGAAGCCTGCGGGTGGATGGCTGGATCAGGAAATGAGTCGATCTCTTTCCATGCTCAGTATTCACAGTTGCTTATTTTTTTACTACTTATGGATTTCTGTATTGACTACTTCTCACATAAAAAGAAACCCCTAAGCAAAGCTAGGAGCAGCCTGAGTCTGTAAGTATAAACACAAATATTTAGAAAGCAGCAAAATAACTTCAAATTACTGAGAATTGCTGAATCCTTAAAGATAAATTTTTTGTTTGTTTGTTTGTTTGTTTGTTTGTGTTTTATTTTTCATCTTGGTTTTGTTTCATGATTTTGAGACACAGTATCACTATATTCCAGCTGGCCTAGAACTTTCTTTGTAGGCCAGGCTAGACTTGAACTTGCAGAGATCTGCTTGCCTCTGCTTCCAACTTCTAGAATTTAAGACATGCACTACCGTCCCTGGCAAAGAAAAGGTGAAGGTTTTTCATTGTTCTTTGTTTTTAAATCTTACAATTCATCCCCCCCCCACACACACACACATTTGGTAGTCTTTTCTTGGTTTCTGACACAGAAATTTCTTAAAACCTTTGGGATATCTCAAGTATCAGGAAAACATCTGAAATGCTGAGAACCCTGGGCCTAAAGCTCCCAGCTGCCTGTAGGATAAGGACTAGTATACAGAGAGGCCAAACCATAGTCAGAAGCCTTGAACTTTAATATCCAGTCTCTCTTTCTCAGAAGGATGGAAATAGAAAAGAAGTCAGGCACCAAGACCACAATCATGTTTGCTTAATGAAGTCCTCATATAAACACCATCTAGTGGTGTTTGGGAAGCCTCTGAGTTGTAAGCACATTCCAACATTTGGAGAGTGGTGCACTCCAGTATCATAGACATAAACTCGCATGCTGTGGAACTTTCCAGAATTTCTTCCTATATAAACCTTTATTTGGATTTTCAGTTGTATCCTTTAAAATAAGCTGTAATCATTGGGGCTGGATAGAAAGCTAAGTGCTTAAGAGCGCATCCTACTTTCCCAAAGGACTTAAGTTCAGTTTACCACGGCACTCATGTTGGATGGCTCACAGATACCTGTGACTCCAGTTCTAGGGGATGTTAATTCTCATCAAGTCTTCAGATAAAACAATTGTCATCACCTTGCTTTAGACTTGAGGTACCATTTGGGAAGTATAAAATGAGGCATTTCTTTTACGCTTATGGTGATCTCTCTATCCACAAGATGAAATGGACACAATGGCAGTCCTGAGAGCTCAAAAACAATGGACCTCCAGTTCAGTGAGAGACACTATTATGGCAATAACAATGAACAATGAGTAGTTTGGGCTGGAAAATAGTATGAGTAAAGTTAACACCATCAATAAAGCTATAGTGATCATCATAGATATTAGAGCAACTAAAGAGAAATATCTCATCTGAACTGGGACAGTAGGAATAATTGTTCAAGGGCCAAGACCCATCAAGTCTCTAGAAAGTAAGATTGTACACTGGTTTGAAAAGAGAGTGCCCAAGAAAAAGACAGCTTCCAGACACCCTGCTCTAATATGGCCATTTATGGAAGCATTTTCCCCCCAGGTATACCCACAAGGCACACAGAGATTACTGTGCCTGTGTTCCATGTGAGTCAGGCTTCATATGGAGTTCCTAGATGAGGTGCTATGAAGGTAAAGGCCAAGTTGCAGTAGAGATAACAAAGTGCTATAGAGGGCCAGGTCACATAAGATGCTTAATAAGGGAAACTACAAGTAGAGACTGGAGACCAGCTCTCAGAGAGACTCTATGTGCATGTGTGTCTGGTATTGAAGCTGTATGCATAGATCTTTCCCTATTATGCTGATACCCAGATCATTGACCATTCATATGCTGGCTATAGTAGTACTATGAGGTTTGGTATTTACCTGCTAGATTTAGGTCTTGCCTTGGTCTGGCCTTTCCTTGCTTTGTCCCTATTCTTCCCCTGTGTGATATGAATGATTGTTCTGTAACTTTGTGCACTGGATGTATATAGGTTATAGCTTAGTTTTTGACTTTACAATGTCTCACTGCTAATAAATTGCTTTGAGTCTCAGAAAACACTGTGGAATTTTCAACAGCACTGGAACTGTAAAATTATGGGAACTTTCAAAACGGACATGCCCCAGTGGAACACAAGTGCAGAATGGCATGGTTTGAATGTGAATGTCCAGTCCCTCAGGCTCCTGTATTTAAATAGTTGATCCAGAGCTGGGGTTGTTATTTGGGGAGCTTCAAGCACTGAGGGCACACATTGAGATTTATCCTCTGACCTTGATACTGGCACTGCCTCTGCCACATTACAAGCAGATGCCACATATCCTCTCCACCATGGTGCCACCTATCATCATACATTTTCTTACCAGGATGGAATGTTACTCCTCCAATCCCAAGCCAAAACAAACCCTACTAAGATATTTCTGTTGGGTATTTAGTTGCAATAAGAAAAATAACTAACAAAATATCATTGTCAGATAAATAATTTGTGGATTCTTTTCCCACAATTTGTGGGTGTCTTTTCACTCTTTAGATAGAGGTCTTTTGACAAAATGTTAAAACTGTGACAAAGGGAAATTTATCTGTAAATTATCTAATTTTCTTTAGTTCTTTGTAATTACAGTGCGCTATACAAAGATGAACTCAAGGTCCTACAGATTTATTTCTTATGTATATCTTATTCTAAGAGTGTTACAGTTTTAACTTCTAGATCAGTGTTTGGTTTGTTTTCTTGTTAAATTTTCTGTATGCTGTGAAATAAAGAAGGTTAAATTCATTCCTTTGTTTGGGGGATATTTAGCTGTCCTGACACCATTTGTCAAAAATACTGTTCCTTCAAAATTTATTTACCCTGGCAACTCTGTCAAAAACTCATTGACCATAGACACATGTAGTATCTTCACACATGCATGTATACCTGTGTTTCTGTCTGTCAAAAACTCATTGACCATAGACACATGTAGTATCTTCACGCACGCATGTATATCTGTGTTTCTGTGCATGTGTGTCTATGTTTGTTTATGTGACTATGTATATGTGCATATTCATGTGTGTATGTGTGTGTGTGTGTGTTCTGTGTTTCCTATGTGGGGGTGGGTGCATGATGAATCTTTGTGATGCTATAGGGATGAAGGAGATGACCAGAGGTTCCTATTTCAGCTTTGTGTTTCATTTACTTTCGTAATATAGAGATGCTAATTCTTCCAGTTGATGGGTGGTACTTCACCTGACCTAACTGGGTGTGTGGCGTTAAATGAGTCTTCAGCATTTGATGTCTAGGTTTCCCCAAAAGGACAGCTTGGCTGAGAGGGGGACTTGCTGTTTTCTGAAGAGTGTTTCCACTTATTTTAATGCTCACTTCCCTAAAAAACAAATTCTGGCAGCTTATATGTCTCTTGCGGCTGATACTTTCATGTAGATACACAATTGCATCTCGATTGACTGAGAAGTGGCTTAGAGAAATCACAGGCCCTGTGATACACCAGCTTTTTTAACATACACTTGACGTGCATTCATTTCAGAGAAGAGCTATTTAGGAACTGAATGTGTGTACTGTTGCTTCTTCCTTTTTCTCTTTTTTTCTCCTGTTTTTTGGGATGTAAGTACATATTTCACATAAGGAGACCCCAGATCTCCCCATATTCTCCTAGAAAAATGGCCATTTCCTAAGGACTTTAGTACATTTCACTCATTCAAATGCGCTGTAATGTGTCCTTATATGTCATCTGTGACACTGGGCATGGAGGAGTAAGTAGACACTGGTTTCCTGTAAAATGAGTTTCATCATCTCAGGTACCCACATCCATGACTCCTGGATGACAATGTTTTGATACTTGGTATTTTAAAAATTGGCTTCTCTTCCACAGTGTATTTTTTTATATAATACGGTCAAAACTCTTTGATATAACCTTTAATTAACATTTTATTATTAAAAATAAACTATAAAATATCACTATGATATTTCCATACTTTTATATCAATTATGTCAATTGCATATGTCCACCTCTCTTATATTTTTGATGGTGATCTTCTCCCTTCTCCTTTCAAATCACATAATTTTGCTCTTCTGAATAAAATCCTAGTGTATAGATATTTTCTTTAATCATTATCAGTTGATGAGCATCCAGGCTGATTCTATACATAGGCTGCTGCAAATAGAAACACATGATTCTTTCTTTGTGTCTGTTTTTCAACCATTTAAAAAGTTTTGGCGCCTTCACATAATAGTATCTTAAAATAAGGTTTTTATTTGTTTATTTTTAAATCCATGTAATGTCTGTATGTTTCTGTTGTTAGCCTTCACCTGCAACATGTTTTGTAATTTCTTTTTTTTCCAATTTTTATTAGATATTTTCTTCATTTACATTTCAAGTGTTATCCAGTAAGTTCCCTAGACCCTCCCCCATCCCCGCCCTGCTCCCCTACCCACCCACTCCCACATCTTGGCCCTGGCATTCCCCTGTACTGGGACATATAAAGTCTGCATGACCAAGGGGCCTCTCTTTCCAATGATGGCCAACTAGGCCATCTTCTGTTATATATGCAGCTAGAGACACGTGCTCTGGGGGTACTGGTTAGTTCATGTTATTCTCCCGCCTATAGGGTTGAAGACCCGTTCAGCTCCTTGGGTACTTTCTCTAGCTCCTTCCTTGGGAGTCCTGTGTTCCATCTAATAGCTGACTGTGAGCATCCACTTCTGTGTTTTCCAGGCACTTTGCCTTGTACTCAGGAGTATTCTTATATCTGAGTAATGAATGTGTATGGTTAGGATGGCAAATGGCCTAGAAGACTCTTCTTCTTTCATTCTTCTGTTGATGACTAGTTAGGCATAAGCCTTATTTTGATATAATGGGTGTATTTTCTCAATTGAGGGTCCCTCCTCTTGGAGGACTCTGTCTCATGAAATTAGCAACAACAAAACAAACAAACAAGCAAACACAGAACACAATCCAGGGTCATCTGTTTCTGGTCATGCTGTTCTATCACAGCAATAGGAAAGTCAACAACCCTTAAACATGAAACATAGTCATTGTCAAAGTTATAAAATGTTAAAAAGTAAATTTGTCTTCCTACTCATTTATGAAGTTCCAACTTCTGATGGGTAAGCAAGGTGAATGATATCCGGGGTCCCTGTAGACTCAGTGCCTGTTAAGCAGATATATCCACGTACTAGCTCTCTCCTCCTGCCTGTACAAGAAATCCACAGTGTGCATTGCTTATATGCCCTTCAGAGCCACTTGCCTTCACTTGTCTATTCCAGTCACTGCTGCGTTCACCAGCTCATGATAGCCTCAAGCCCTTGTCTCACTGGCACAGGATGGTACACATCACATGCTGTCTGAACCATATGCTGCTTGCCTCTTGCCCCTCGATTCTATACAAAGCATGGGGCAATATGAGATATTTTTACATAAGACATTGCAAATAGAAAAGGGAAAATAATGTCCTACAGGGCTACATTTCAACTAGTGGGAATCGAGATCCAAATAAAAAGTCCTTGTTACTTTTTCTTCTATACTGACTGACCTAAAGAAACTTCCTTATGGCTCTCAGAGAATCGACCCATGAGATCAGGGGAAGTCAGCTATCTTTAGTAGAGACCATGCCAAGCATGTTTTTATAATGACCTTTTGCTTTAGAGATTCCTCATCCCTATTCCTGAGATCATACTCTTGACAAAGCAGCTATACTCAAACTTTCAGTATTTTCTCCTTTGTGGTATTTAAGTAGCCTTCAGTTTGATTTAATTTCACTTGTATATGTATAGTGTGTGTGTGTGTGTGTGTGTGTGTGTGTGTGTGTGTGTGTATGTATGATATCTCAAGCAATTAAACATGGGATGCTTTAATTTAAACCATAATTTTTATTAATCTGATCTGTATGGTTTTGCTACGTGTAGACACTGAATCAGATATCTTGCTAATATATTTTGAATATATTTTGTGGCTGAAGAGATGCTCAGTAAGGTGCTTATGAAACAAGCATGAGGACCTCAGTTTGGGGGCCCAGCACCCAAGTAGCCACACCTTCCATCCTAACACAGAAAGAAGGCAGAGACAGGAGGGCTGCATATATATATTCTGATATCTCTCATAGAAGATTTCGATATATTTATATTTTAATACATTTAAAACACAGAGTGAAATATTTAAGTAATAATTAAATGTTAATATATGAATGGGAGTATTATAAACTATGAATAATACTGATTAGATGTTAGTATAAATTAAATATTAATTATATCTAAATTAAAAATAAGATGCTTTTAGACAAGGCAGCTTTTTAATTTAATTTAATTTTATTTTATTTTATTTACATTCCAGTTGCTGCCCCCCCATCTGTCCCGTTCCCACAGTTCTTCATCCCATTCTTCCTTCCCCTTGCATCTGACAGGGTGTCCTCCCTCCCAGAGACCTCCTCCTCCCTGGGGCCTCAAGTCTCTTGACGTTTAATCACATCTCTCACTGAGGCCTGACCAGGCAGACCTCTGCTCTGTTTGTGTCAGGGCCTCGGACCAGCCAGGGTATGATGACAAGGCAACCTTTTAGACAAAGCTTCTTTGCAAGCTTCTTACTGGTTTGAAATTGTTTCATAAGAATCTAAACTTATATATTTATAGGAATGTGGTAGTTATGTGGATTTATATTAGAACATGGTATTCATAGAACATATTTATGCATTTAATGTACATTTTAGAAGAATCATTTGCATGTACCATGCTAATTCCCTGAAAAGGTGTATGTTTCTGCCTAGTGTTCCTTTTCTCCTTCGTTTTGAATTTTCAGAAAGTGTCTTTATGTCATTTGCCTCCAGACTGACCCTTTGTAATGTATCTTATCTTATTCAGTAACCTCTGCTTCTGGAGTTGGGGGCATGATATACTACTACCTCTAACTCCCTACTTGAGGGGGGGGGGTTCATGGTCAGGACTCTAGTCAGCCATTTTTATAATATTGGTTTCTTTAGAAAAGCAGTTTATCACCCGTTGTCTGTTAAAATATATGTTGGCTTCATAGAAAGCATAGTGTAGGAATGGCAAAGGTCGCTAGGCCAGGATCAGCCAATTCAGGCACAGAGCAGTCAGAAGCAAATCTACTACAAAGGAACAATGAACACTTATTATACATTCAAACGATGGGTCTGGTATTATTCCTTCGTTTCTTACTTGCTAGTCATATTTTTCATTCTGTCAAAACCAGTTCTGCTTCATTCGCAAGGTCTAAGTACAGCCTCTCTGTCATCCTGCTGGCATGGAGTTCCAAAAGCTGGCTTAGCTTCACAGTAAGAAGTCACAAACACTGATAGGAGGTGGCATTTGGAAGTGGTGCTATCACTAGCTTAGACTGAAACTTTAAAAACAAAAGTGACCTTTAACTGTACACTTAGAGCTCAATGCAAATCATTTGGTTGGAAAAGAAGGCTGCTAGAAATTTAAATGAGAGGAAAAGATAAAGTGAGTTATCTCCATGAAAATGAGAGCCTGGAAGCAGTGTGGACCTCAGAGAGGCAGGGACTGTTGACCTAACCCAGAACTGATGTCAGCTAACCCAGACCCCAGGCCTGGAAGGACTAGAGAAGACAGCTTGATTTTGCTACTATCTATTCTTATATTAATAGTACGGTAATTAAGCCTACACTTTGTATTCTTCCCTCCCTTCTATGTTTATAATAAATTTATGGTTATGAAATCTCAGTGCTTTCATCTGTCACTTACACAGGTGACACCTTTCTACAGGTGTCAATGTTGTTCCTTTATTCTTTTCCCTCCACCGAAGTCTCCATTTAAACCCGGTCGCTCACCACATTCATTGTTCATTCTAGCCGAATCTCCATTCCAGAAGTATTGTGGGGAAAACATTTACAAGAATGTTTCCAGATTATTACATTAATAAATCATTTAGCTACCTCTTTAAAAATGTCTATTTTAGGCTAAACACCCACAAAACATTCACTCCTGATCTTCAATGATCTCAGGGTGACATTTCACAAGTGTGGTAAAGTTTGGGGTTGTAACTGTTTCAAGGCTTAGCTTCTATAAATCAAAGGAAAGCCTATGGGGTCTCCTAGGACACACCTCAGGGGAGATTGCTGGCACAGGACAGGACCTTCATTCTTATTTCTATGCTGCAACTTACTGCAGACTTGTCCCACATTTTAACTAAAATATTTCTGGCTATTTCTATGTTATAAAATAATCCTATCTTGCTCATGTGTGTTTCATTTTATGGATATAAACAACAAAAGATAAAATAAATAACATTAAAAATAATAAGCAAATGATAGTTCTTTCATCTACTACACAGTCAAAAATTAAAAAAAAAAATTATTGAGTATACTTACATACTGGCCAAACCACCTCGCTTCAGACTTGAGACTGTGGTGTTATGGACTGCAGTGTTGAAAATTTTTCTGCTCTGACAAAACACAACACATTAATAATGATAGGCAAAAGACTTTCAATATTTTTTAATATGTCCTTATAATGATTCTTCAATGTGTGTCATATTTACATGTCTGTGGATAGTATAGTGTTAGAATTTTTGTTTGTTCACGTTGATCTTTGAGTTGTTGACTTGAATGTTATAAAACAGAAGTTACATGAAGTCTGGATTAGGACAGGACAGAATGTCAAATGGCTTCTATACTGATCCCAGCTATAATCTACCATTTTGTAATATCAAAATGGTATCCTTGGTGTTGAAAAATATAAAACCAAAATATCAATCAGCTTTTGAAAATGCCAACGATGTTTTGCCTCTAGCAGTACTGAATATTCAGACAAGCTTTCTTTAATGCAAAATAAACAAGTATATTTTCTCATTAGTACACGAATGAGCTTTTATCTTTAATAATTTGTTAAAATATGTGTATATGAAATATTTACTGGAGCATAAATGACAGTATGGTATTTTATCGGTAAATGTTTGGTTTGCGTTTATGTCTACATCTTCCGTCATAAAAATGTTTCACGCACAGACGGGTCGTGAGGTAACAGCAGCAGTGAGAGGAAGTCTGCCCTGCAGAATGGCTGCTTTCCCTACACACTCTTACTCATCTCTGTTGAGAACTTCCAGACATTCCTATGTTGATGAATCCCTGTCCTCTGCCTTAACTCTAAAAGAGAGCTCCATGCTAAAGTCTACATGCTCACTCAAAGACTAGAGCACAAGACAAATCAACACTAACCTATTTAAGTGAAGCGCTAAATTTCCCCCAGCCCTAGTCTCCTCCCACTCATACATAGCTGATAAAAATAAAGATAAAAATAAGCAGCACACAGTTGGCCTCAAAGCAGAGTCCTATGACAATTCCCAACTCATCTGCTATTTCTCTCTACCACCAAACTCTATGCTACTTCACCCCTTTGCACAGTCCTGCACTTGACTACTAAAGCCAGCATCATTTCTTATCCACCCCCTGTATCAACTCTCACCATGCTGTGCTTCCCCACCCCTTCTCTTCTCCACTCTGTTTTCCTCACAACAGAAGGTCTTGTTTGCACACAGGTCAGGTTGCTGTTACCGCCCCATTTTCCATGCGTTGGTATTTTTCTCACCAGTTTGGAATAGTTTAAAAGTTAAAGTTATCTGTTTTCTGTTTCTCTAGCCTAGAGTTGGACTGAAGTTATTGTCATTGTCCCTCAGTTTCCAGGAAACAGAGTTCCCACTGGGGACATCGTCGCTGCTACCTTCATATTCCCAGGCAACCTGGCTTGTTTTTACCTCAGAGAACTCAGCTTATTGGCTACATTTTTATGGAGATCTTTCCCAATAGACATAAGTGTCTTCTCACTCCCCTTTCTGCTTCTGTGCTAGAGGAGTTTTCATTGGTTGTCTTCAGCTCTGTTTACCTTCTTACAGAGAAGGACTTGCCATTCATGGACTCTCATTGGTAAGGTCTATATCCCCAGAGGTTGCATCCATTCTTTACTTTTGATGTTTAAATCTCAAGAGTCTGTCTCCAGGGTTCCTAGCATTTAGATATTCAGTTAGTATTTGGTAAGACATCGGGTGATATTTACTAGGCCACTGCTTTCTGTAGCATAATATCTGACATAGTATAAACACGTATACATTTAATGATAAAGTTATAGTGAAATCTCTAGCTAGGTATACCCACTGTTAAAATGGGCTCACAATTGTTTTGAGGTTAATTGAACCCTTTCTGACTAGATATGAATTACATTCTAAAGAATACATGTCTGATACTGTAAACCTTCTCAAAAGCTTATAGCTGGGAGATCACAGGTCATTGAGAAGGCACGTGGGAGGGATTACCACTGATAGTTTGCTAAGTAGACATGGTGATAAACTGCCTTTCATATCCTGAGACTTTCAGCCTTGAGCAGAGGGTTCCTTTAAAGAAAGTTAATGCAGAGACTTAGACCTGATCAAGGTAGAGAGTAGGTGATGAATGTTCAGTCCCAAGTTGGGCATCTAGGTCTATCACTCTGTCTAAGATCCCAGGATCATTGCAGAGAGGATGGTAAGTGTGGTGTACAGAGAAGAACATAATAAAATGCTGACTATTGAATATGGCATAACCCATTGCATTCATGGGTACACAGAAGCTCAAAAGACCAACACACACACACACACACACACACACACACACACACACACACACACACACACACCTGCACGCAAATATCCAGGCAAGCATTCACACAGAAAGCAGAAAAGAGACTAAATATTTAGGAAATAGGAATGGGAGGGGATGGAAGAGTGTTACGAAGTGAATATCATCATATACATATATGAACTTGTCAAAAATCAAATTGTAAAAAGTTATAAGGTAATCCATATCAAATGTTTAAAGAAAGGAATTCATGCATGCTTGTGTGCCAAGTGTGCATCTTGGCTAGGATATATGAGTTATTAGGCACTGTGTAGGAGAACAGCATTGGTTCTGAAGTCCAACTCGAAACATATTCTCACCCCAGAAGTTTTACTAGGTTTCTTCCTGGAAATGACAGTGTAGCATAGGAAAAACATATTTGATTTTACCCCTCCTTGAACTATTGGATTTTTAAATCTTTGCCATCTATATACTACAAAACAGAACATATATTATGCTTACTAATTACAAAAATTTTACTCATCATTTCTATGGAACATATACCCCTAAAGGATCAATATATTTTCTCCATGATTTGGTATGAGGACTTGTTTCCCATAAGAGTGAGTGTGGTCTTGTACCTTCTCATTTTCACATTTTCACTGGTAACCATGAATAATTTTGAAATGGTATAAACCATTTTGAAAGTCATTTAAATCCCAAGTAGAAAAATACCCAGAGATTGTTAAGAATAATCTACTTGACCAGGTAAACACTTCTTAATTGGTATGAAAGAACATAATTGGATGAACACTTTCTGTGTAGATACAAATGTAACCAAAGTTACAGAAAAATAGAAAAATACCCAGAGATTGTTTAGAATAATCTACTTGACCAGGTAAACACTTCTTAATTGGTATGAAAGAACATAATTGGATGAACACTTTCTGTGTAGATACAAATGTAACCAAAGTTGGTGTAGTTCTTGCAGTTTGGAATGTTTATCAATATGTGGCTGTTCCCAATGGGAAACATACCACCTGTCTTGACCTTCTCTGCATAAAGACTGATTTCTTTTGCATGACCTATTAATGGATTCATTTTAGATTATGAATTTTCAGGGAAGATTGTGTGACTGAAGGTTTGTAGCATATGCCTGGGGGGTATCTATGGAAGCCCAATATCCTATACAGAATTGCAAAGTTCTCTGGGGTTAGAGCAGGATTCTAACCAGTGTGTTGGGATGGGACTGGTTCTGGGGATAATGTTTTGGATGCTGTGTAAAGTTTACCCTTAGGTTATTCAAATGCTGATGTCTCTGTCCTTATATCTTGTTTCAATTCAGACCTGACCTTGTAATGCTTATAGCAAGAATCTCTTGTTTCAAGTTTGTGTAAAAAGTTCTTACCATTTATTCTCTACCCCGCCAATAAATGTTGAACACCCAAAGGCTTGGCATAATAGAGAATAGGGTGTGATGTCTCCTACCAAGAAGAAAGAGAGGAGTGTTGGAGTGATGAACAAGGAGTGCAAAGAGCCAGATTCATAATAATATGCAAGAAACATGGGCTGGGGCTGGGAAGTAGCCACAATATCAAAGAAGTTTAAGACACATCATTTAACTGCTCAGCTAATGAGGTGCAATCTTAAATAAATCTCAGTTTATTTGTGAAGTCATTGGGGGTGAGCATAAGGTAAATAAATACAGCGGTAGGATCAATTCGCTGTTTACATTCATGTTAAGAATAATTTCCATCTGGGTCTGAAGAGATAAATATATTTGCAATAGGGAAAGGAATGACAAGAAGACAAAGGCTATCCAAGTACCTCTTCCACTGAAGTCATGGAACTGTATGTAGAGACTCTTGCTTCAAAGAGAGATGAAATGCAAACTTTGGCTTCCTATAGGTATCTTTATGTTCATCTTTCCAAGTCCGAGGAACACGATGTGCTTATGTGCCCTACTCCATTCTTAGTCCTCTGATGCTTTCATTTGAGTTACTAGACTTTATGCTCTCTCATGGTCTCATGCCGGATTCTCTTGTGACCCTAGATACCTCAACATTCAGCATGACCTCGGCCTCTTTTTTCTAGCAAGCATTGTCTATATTACCTGCTTGTTAACCATCTGCCAGAAGCTCAGTTGAGTCACATTGAGTCATATGCTGTCTGGTTCCTAGAAGGATTTCGGTTGCCAACTTCAGCTTGATCTGAGGTTAATTATATCTCCTGTAATCTCTGAGTATCTCGCATGGTTTTGCTGTCTGCTGCCAGGGATCACTACTGTAACATGCACTAAATAGAAATGGAGTGCCAGTCATCTCTCATATGCTAATTTATTCTGAAGCTTTCTAGTCAAATATTTTTCTTAGAGTTTATTTCCTTGAGGTCTGTTATTATTAAGTGGTCTCAAAAGAATTGCTTTCATTTAAATCGAAAATGTGTTCAAAGACGTGTCTGCTAGAAGTTACTGCTGTACTTAAAAGATTCATGGAAATTCTTGCTTAAATTCTTATGTAAAAGTCAGACCTTATATTATTCACGGCTGGAAAATAGTAGTTTCTACAGACATGTTCATAAAAAATCTCCTGAGCTACAGCGCTATTATAGAACTCTGACTTCTAGAGAGGAAGTGTGTGTTCAGGCCAGGCTACATACAATTCTAAGGATTCTGTTCACACTGTTAATCAAGTTACTTCGCAATACCCAGGAATGCTGACATCCTGCTTCTGTGTTTCCCTAACTGTACTTGGGTTGGAGCCTTTAAATACTTGTCACATCTGCATTTCTTATTCCTGTAAAAATAAAGGTATGCAGAAATTATTTTCCAATGTTTATTAACTTATTCACTCAATGAGCAATGCATGCACTCACAGTGGGGATTTTAAAGAAGGGTCTTGTTCCAAAGATGTGATTATGACCTGATAGTGGAAACAAGGAGAAATATAAATAATAATTATATAGTGAAAATTCCGGGATATAGAGAAGAAGCAGTTGGATATCTTGACATAACTATAATATAACACTCAAGAGGCTGAAATAGGAGGATTACTATAAAAGCAAGGCCAGCCAAGACGACAGAAATGAGCAGAAGACCAGAACGGGGTATATACAAAGACCCTGTCTCAAATATATAGATGAAAGATCAAGAGAGATGGAGAGGATATAAGAATATGTTTCATAAATGAACTTTCTGTGGGGTCAGTCATCAAAGAATCAGAAAAAAAAAAACTCCTATGTAGGTATATTCACCAGCTTCAGTGAAGGATCTGGGATATGATTCTATTAACAGGAGACCTCCAGATAATTGCCTCTATAATACCCATTACCCTCTCTCTTATTTCTAACCAGTTTATAGGCCTTAGTTTTAAACAAAATACATGAGAGAGGGTGTAATAGTCTAGTTCAGTTCTAAAGAATAGTTACTATCCTATTTACTATTATTGTCATTACCA
Organism: Mus minutoides; assembly: GCA_902729485.2. Lineage (NCBI taxonomy): Eukaryota > Metazoa > Chordata > Mammalia > Rodentia > Muridae > Mus > Mus minutoides. The sequence goes on from LR751164.1 coordinate 114,470, forward strand.
CCACCACTACCACCACCACCATCATCATCATCATTTGGAGGAGAGATCAGAGATAGCTGGTGCCTGCTTGCTGATCTTGGTGAAAGTCAGGTTGAGATTTCATCTAAACTACTGCATAGATAAGAAAAGGACTCCATGAACATAGTAAACGTCTCACAAAGCATTATGGTCTGACAGTTGCAGTCCTCTATGTACAAGGGGTAAACATTGTGTACAGGAGGGGCAATATTGCTGATATGTACTGAAAAGTAGGAGTGTATGGTTAGGACTTAAGAGTGATACACAGTTTAAAAGTTGTGGTTGAAGTTGGTGAAAACAATGTATGCAAGAAGAGAAAGCAGAAACAACAGTGTTGAGGATTGGCTTTTATCATTTTGTAAATGAAGCAAGGATTTAAAAGCTGCTCTATGTGAAGAAGAAAGAGAGAGCAAGAACATTGTGGATTCCAGAAGCTGCAACCCATTTGTTCCCAGGGCCACAGAGAAGGTTCTCAGGACAAAGTCTTGTTTCCTCTGCTGTTGGTAAATGAGAAATTAACTTGACCTTATTCTGAGAAAAATCTCAATGGACAATAAGAGCAGGTGGCACAAGTAGGGGTTTCTATGGAAAGTTGTCATCAGACAAGCCTTCTTTTTTTTTTTTCTATTGATTTGAGATCAGGTAAGACAAACTAATATTTTAACAGAGTGGTTGATTATAGAGACCAGGCTCCTTTTGTATGGTGCACCTGTCCTCTCTCTGCCCTGGGAAAGCGTTCTTTCTCTCCCTTCTCTGTTTCTGCTCAAAGTGTAATTCATCTTTCCTGGGGACCCTTTGAGTCTATTTGCTCCTCTTAACATGGAATTAATTAATTATATGGATCATTTTACTTAATATAATTTAATATAAGCACTTAATTTTTTCAATAATTATGAGTAATTAGTTCTGTTCATGCATGCCTGCATGTGTAAGCAGGCAAGTGTCATGGCATGCATGCCAAGATTTGGAGACAAATTTTAGGAATAAGTCGTGTCTTCCATCTTTGTTGAAGTAAGGCATCTCTTGTTTCTGCTGTGCAGTGTACTCCAGACTAGCTGACTTGATGATTCTAGAAAACTCTGTCTCCACTTCCCATCTTTCAATAGGAATGCTGCGATTATGCATATGTGTCACTGCGACTAGATTCTATGGGTTCTAAGGGTCAAACTCAGATAGTGAGATTTGGGTGGCAAGCACTTTTATACCCACTGAGCCATCCCACCTGCCTTCCATTTGCTATTACAGCTAAGCAAATTTGATTAACTTATTTATATAAGGTGATCTAGGATGACATAGTATACACACACACACACACACACACACACACACACACACACAGAGTATATATTGGGATCATTCATAAGGTAATTGAAGGCCCAGATCTGGTTCTGTCCTTGGGTTGTTCAGGCACCATTGTAAGCCAGGACAGAATAAAAGGAAGGAAGATTGTCTGGGTAGGTGGATTCAAAAGAACTTGGTTTGGGGGAAATGAGTGCTGTTTGTGGGTAGAGGAGTTTGGGGCTTCTCAAAGAAGGCTTTCCATGTTACAACTCTCCTAGAGAGCATTCAGTGAAACAACTCCTCTAGAAAGTATTCAGTGAGACAGCTGTCCTTTATTCGGGTTGAACAGGGCTACATAAACCTTCGGTAGGGGTTTTAAGGGATTGTGTACCTCATTGGCTGGGGCTGAGAAGCTGGGAAGGCTTCATTTCCATGAAGAGAAATTCTAGGTGATTAAACCTGTAATTTGACCATGAAATTATTCTACCTCAATGGTGGTGGAGGTGGGGGTCATAGGCTATGTGCCCCAGGACATGCATGCCCAGAATAAGGAAGGAGTAAGCCCTTACTCTGCTGGTCTCAAGATAGTATTTTCAGGTTGGGACATGTCTTGATTTCACCCTTGCTCTAGGCCTGTCCCTGCTGGTTGCACTTGCCCCAAAGGTGATCTTTAAATATTTTAATCTTATGTTTATTTGTGTGTGCATGTATGAGTGTATACTCCTGTGTGCTACCCAGGGAGCCCTGAAAAGAGCATTGGATTCCCAGAGTTAAGTCACAAGTGATTCCAGCACCAGTACAGGTGCTGGAAACTGAACTCAGGTCTTCTGGTTGGGGCAATAAGCACTTGTAACTGCTGAGTCATTCATTGTCTCTCCAACACACTAGGGAAGTGGGTTTCAAACTGTGGGTCACACCCCCTTTGAGAAATCACATATCGGATATCCTAAATGTCAGATATTTATATTATGATTCATAATAGTAACTATCAAATAACAAGAAAGTAACTATAGTTGGGGGTTGCCACAACATAAAAAATTGAATTAAGGGGTTGCAGCTTTAGTAAATTTGAAACCTACTGCACCAAGGTGACAGCCCCTACAATGCTCATAAGTGACTTTGTAACAAACTCTAGAGGTTATTCCATCCTCTCCTGGAACCAGGGTTAAATTCAGGAGAGCATTTGCCTTCTCTTATAACTCCAGCTCTTTCCCTTGTGGGCCATCATACATGCAAATGTGAAAGGATCCACTTGTGCCTCAAGCCATACTTAGTACACCATGATTGTCTGAGTTTTTGGAAGGTCCAGTTTCCAGAGTTTGTAAGGTCACCTTGAGTACTAATAACTGTTAATAAGAGTCACAAGACTTAAGTCTGAACCCCACTTGGGGGAATATCTGAAAACGTGGCTTCATGGAAAAGTTTCCCATTTAAAGATTTGAGATTTAGGGGAGCTCTTAAACTTAAAGAACACCCCTGCCTTAAGAGCACGGTTTCACTGAATCGTGAAGCACCTGGTGTACACTTGGAAGGGAAGAGTGTCTCCATAATTATCTGTTTGCAAGAAATATAACTTTGACAGCTACCAGAAGCAAAAATGTCAGCTGTTTGGATTTAGGAGTCATGATTTAGTCAATAGCCTTTGTTGCATACAGTGTGCCACAAAAGAAACATAACAGCACACAATTCACTTAGTCTAAATGGAACTGAGAACTCCTGCTATAGCTCAGCTAGGAGCTTCCCTAAGGCCATACCAGGAGGACAAACAGAGGGTTGGCTATAAGCAGAGAGCAGAGACAAGGAAAGGAAACCATTTCCATGAGGGGTTTTTCTAAGGTAACAATCCACTTTCTCTATCCATCCACTCAGCAGTACCTGGTATCAGCTTCTTCTCATTCTTGTGGTTCTGTAGGAGCTAGTGCTGTAGGTTCTCCATCCTCAGCTCTGTTCAGCTGAAGGCAGTCAGAAGCTTGGGATTTGAGTAGAGATGTGGGAGAAGGTCATCCTAATGTGAATTTAGAGCTTCTCTGGGGCTGTACTGCCTGGAGGATGTCCTGGGACAAACCTTTTAGAACTCTATCAGGATGAGAAATCAGTGGGTCTGTTGGGACCTGACGTTCAACAATGAGAGATTGTTGCATTTCCATAGGATGCACATTTTGATGATGCCTTGGGTGAGATGCTTTCGTGTTTCTCAGTTTAGTGTCTTACTGTTTTTGTGCATTAGCATTGAAGCTGTGGTCATGGCTGTGACTGAGCCTGCTGTTAGCGTCCACTGCCACAAGATCAAACTCAGTAAAGCTAATACTGTCTTTAATCTATGTATGTTTGGAGAAAATAAAGAAAAATTATGATTTTTATTTTTTACAAAGAAGTCTGACTTCAATATATATATTACATATACGCATGCTGAGTAAGATACAGCTAATTTTAGCCAATTTTAAATATGACTATTAAATACAGCTAACTAAGTTTTACTAGAAGGCAAAGTAGTAAGTAATTAAAACTCCTCATTTTCTCATTTATTTTATTTTGTTGATGTTCACATCTCCCACATCTGTGTGGGAGAAGTACTATATGACAGTGTGTGTGTGGCTATAGAGCTAGTCCAAAATCTGCATTTAGTGATACGAAGACTTTTCTTTCTTTTTGCTTTTCTTTGGTAAAGCCACTCCAACATTTAAGCATGTATGCATGCTCACAGGTACATTCATGTGACCAAACAACCTTTAAGGTCATACAAAGAATGTGTCCTTGTGCATACATGTGACAAATCCTGCCAGGTTATGCAGGGAATGTGTCAGTCCTAAAAATGTTTGAGAGACCCAGCCTCTCCACCCATCACTTTCATGTTTTGGCATTCTCCATCTTTCAGTTTATACATAAGCATGGAAGTAGCTTACCAACTGGCTGTCGGATACCAGAGGGTCAGCCCTGAAAACAGACAAACAAGTACCTTATAGAGACTGAGAAGGGTCTGAAATTGTAACATACATGGGTACAATTAGTGAAAAACTGAGGCCATCTATTTGTAGGAGAACCAGGAGGGGTACATGGGAAAAGGTGAAATGATGTAATTATAATCTCAAAAATTAAAAAAAAAAACTTTTTGAAGAAGCAAACGTTGGCAGTGATCAGGAACTCTGACTCTATATTTGAAGAGAATTTCAGAAGAAATACTTGAAAGAAACGAGAGAAGGTAGCCACGAGAAAATCAAGAGGCCAAGCATTCCAGGCAGAGAGTTCAGTCAGTGCAAAGGGCCAGAGGTGGGGGTCCTGCTGTTAGCAACCTTTCTTAGGGCCTCGAACAGGGAAGAATGGAGGAAGGCAGGCCTAAACCCTGTTTTTGTCAAACCAGATAATGCACTTCACCTTTCTATACCATACTTTCTGTCATCTTTCTCTTGTTTCCCTTCATGTTCAGAGCAAAACTGTATGAATTTTCTGTCTTAAATATGGCAACTAAGGCTAACCTGTCATTTGGCTCAGCCTATGACCCTTTCTTTTATCTTAAATATAATGTTAAAGTAGAGGAATTTTTCTTGCTTTCCTCACCAGCTGTATGAATGAATGAATACAAAAGGCTTAAATACATCCATACAAGTAGTTATCAGCCTATTTAAAACCCACCATGTGGGACAGGCTAAGCATATCTAGCATTGCTTGCACCTGGCATTTAAAATATTTCCAAATCTATCATTTCTCTGTGTTAGGAACCTTCAGGCTCTTCTAGTCATTTTGAGATGTATCATCAATGGCTGGTGGTACTATAGGATGCCATGGCTACTTCGCCAGTTGAACTCTTCTGGGAACCTGTAATCTAACCTCATTCTTTTCCCTTCTCTGTTACCTTTCCCCTTTCCCAGTCCTAGTGACTAACACTCTCTTCTTCTGTGAGCTCACATTTTACATTATCACAGACAAGTAAAAAAAAAAAAATGTAGCATTTGTTCCTGAATTCTTTTCACTTAGTGAGCTGTCCAGCTCTGTTAAGGATTTCATTATTTTTTGTGAATGAGTGATATTTTGCTTCATATATGTACACATTTTCTTAAGATATTTGTCTCCTGAGAGACATGTCCGCTGACTGCATATCTTGAAGAGACAGTCTTATTGATCTTACCTACTGATACATTTGGGTCTTGCATTATTTCTTCTTCCTGGAATGGGCCATGACTCCTGAAAGCAGGTGGGAAGACTTGCAGTCATGGCATAACAACTCTCAGGATAAAGGCCCAGGCAGTGAGACTGGAGCATGGAGGAAAAGGATGAGTGAAGTCTTCTAGCCCAGTGCTAATCAGTAGTCATGTTCATAGCTGAAACAACCCAGGGTGTGCAAAAATGATAATAAATATTCTGTATGTATAAATTAACATTTAAAATTAATATGGAAGCAGTTATTCCTTAACCAACTAGTTCCCCAAATAACCACACAAAGACCTGTTAGCCAGGCAATGGTGGCACATGCCTTTAATCCCAGCACTTGGGAGGCAGAGGCAGGTGACTTCTGAGTTTGAGGCCAACCTGGTCTACAGAGTGAGTTTCAGGACAGCCAGGGCTATACAGATATACAGAGAAACCCTGACTCAAAAAAAAAAAAAAAAAAAAGACCTTTTAGCATTTGTTTTCAATTTTTTTATTAGATATTTTCTTAATTTACATTTCAAATGTTATCCCGAAAGTCCCCTCCACCCTCCCCCTGCCCTGTTCCCCTGCCCACCCACTCCCACTCTTGGCCCTGGCATTCCCCTGTATTGGGGCATATAAAGATTGCAATATCAAGGGGCCTCTCCTCCCAGTGATGGCCGACTAGGCCATCTTCTGCTAGAGACAAGAGTTCTGGGGGTTCTGGTTAGTTCATATTGTTGTTCCTCTTCTAGGGTTGCAGACCCCTTCAGCTCGTGGGGTTCTATCTCTAGCTTCTCCAATGTGGGCCCCATGCTCCATCTTATAGGGACCTTTTAGTATTTCAAAACATAGCTCTTGGCTGAGCAGACTTTCAACTAGCTCATTTAAAAGTACCTAGCCCCATCCACGTGGGAGCTGTGCCTTCCAGGCCTTAGTCATGCCCATCTTTTCTCATGTTTCCTGGCAAAAAGGACCTTCCTTCTTCTTGCCAGAGTTCCTTTCTTTCTCTCAGGAAGTCCACGTTCTACTTCCTGCCCAGCTAATTGACCATCAAATCCTTATTAAGGCCAATCAGAGGATGCCTTAGGTAGGTAAAGCATGACAGAGCAACAAATTTACAATGCATGTCTCAACAAGTGTGTCACAAGCCACCACTCTCTGACCTAAATGCTCTCCTGAAAACTTACCCTGTAAGTAGTCATTTACACCACCATCTGCAGACGCACTACTTTAAGGATGACCTAGGTGTTAATTGTGGTGTGCTTGATGCACAATTGCAAGCAACACCACATGACTGAATATGCCAAAGTCTAGGTGAATGCTGACCTTGTCAAAGTCACTGGCAGCAGGATTTTCATGGTTTTGTTTTGTTTTAATGCTTTTACTTTATTCTCATGTTCCTTAGTCTTTTCTTTTTCCCTTGAGAGAGTAATCATTGATTGTTCTCCTAGTTTGAGAATGTCTCTATAAAGTGAACCATTTTCAACATGTCCATATCTAGAGACAGCATTTTATGTTCACTTGAAGTTTTGATAACTTTCCAAGGAGCTATAAACACAGGAAAATAGAGAGAATGGAAAGAATTTGATGAAGTTGAAAAGCTAGCAAAACAAAATCTGTGATTCTTTCAGTCATTAGCACATTTTATCATAAGTGTCTCCAAAGTGTGACATTACAATTCTTGGCTTCATGGCTTTTGTCACCAAGGTTCACTCTGTTTGCATTTTGTTAGAATCATGCATGTCATGTATGAATGTAAGAATTCATAGTGGTGATTCAAACAATGACATGGAGTCTGATCATCCAAATTTGAAGAGGGAAATTAATTCAAAATTTTAAGTAATTATCTAATAATTTTCATGTTTCCTTTGATAATTAATGTCAGTAATTCCATGTCCATGAGATACAGACTAGAAACACAGCTAGTGACTATAACATTTGGGGAAAGCAATAACTTGATATGTGTGTTTCAAAACTAAAAGAAAATATGTCAGCTGGCCTCTGTCTTGAATAATACAAAGACTTCTTGAATGACTAGAAAGAGGGCACTATATCAAAATGAAGAAAATACATCTCTTTGCAACTAAATTCAATGTGTTTCAGTTGGTCACATTGGGTCAAATTATTGCTTTATGTAAATATACAGATAACAGAGCTTAGGCAAGTAAGGCTTAATAGTGATGGGTCTGTATGTTTCTGAGTTTCTTCTCTTGGTTTTTCCATATAACCGTCTTCTGTTTCACAGATAATGCAGCAGGCTTATGTACATATTTATTCAGAATTCATTCTGATTTGTGTTTTAAACTATTAGTAAAGAACATATTTTTGTAATTATTTTGGTTTATATGCATTGATATGTTTGCCCTTTGATGTTAGCTAAAATCAGAGGCCTTTAGTATATAACATTTGACTGATAATACTAGCCAATATCTTTGCTTGTAATAATAAAAAAATGACTTCAAGGAAGCTACTAAAATATTAATTAGAGTATGAAAACCATATTGAGAATAGTAGAAACATAGAAGAAAAAATATTATGGGGCACAGTGAGCTCCAAAGCCACCCAACTAGTGCTAACTTCTTAGACAGGACAATGTTATAATCTACTCATGTCAAAATACCAATGAAGAGGCAAATATAATTTTATGAACTATGTAATCTGATTCCAGACTGGATCTTGAAAATGAAATGCTACAACAAAATAGCGGTGTAAAGACTAGTCTTGTCTTGCAAGATATCAGAATAATTTTATCATAATATCATAATAATTTTAAATATCATAATAATTTAAAAAGGGAAGCAAAATGTGTTGTGTCTATATGACATATATCTACTTCTATGAGTCAGCATCATGGTTTCATACGGAAATCAGGACAAGAAATAACTGGAGGATATGAGGGGAGGTTAGAGAAGATTGTGATGCTCTCTGAATCAATGTAAGTGGTGGTTACCATAGAATTCACTAAAGCTATTCACTTAATTATACATGTGTACTAGATGTCCATTTCTATGTGTGTTTTATACTTCAAGATAGAAGGAGATATTTCTGTGGTTTAGCCACAGAAATAAACCAATTTATCACCTGAAAGAATTAGCATATACAGGCAGGCCTTACAATTATTTGAGGAGAAGGTAGGATCCTCAAATAAGTGAAGCAACTCTTCATAGGGAGATTATTCATGCCTTATTCCATGTACCAAGTGAAAAGTTGGACTAAGCTACTAAAAGTCATCTGTGTATCTACACCTCTATCTATCTATCTATCTATCTATCTATCTATCTATCTATCTATCTATCTATCTGTCTATCTATCTATCTATCCATTATCCATTTACACATGCATACATATATACATACATCTAGCTAAGCGATAACATTGAAGACTTTACTCATAACAATGCGAAGTTAACCTATGACCATGGAATATGGAAAATGTTAAGACAATCTTAAACCTTGGCACATGTTTATCATGTGTTCTCTCTAGGAGGTTGAGGCAGGCAAACACAACTTTGAGGTGGGTCTGGGAATTTGTGTGTATGTAGTGAGACCAGTCTGAGCAACTTTGTGAAACCCTATCTCAAATAGAAATTACAAACTTGGCCTGGGAATTCATTCCAGTGGTAAAGTATTTTCCTTGCAAAGGCTAAGTTTTGGGTTCAATTCTTAGCATCATCTAAAGATTTATTATGGGGAACTGAAGAGGGGCTAAGCAATTAATAAGGGCATGATGCTCTTCAGTGGACTTAACTTCTGTTTCCCCCATTACTGGGTGGCTCATAACTGTCTGTAACTCCAGTATCAGAGAATGGAATACTTTCAGGAGGCACCTGCAATGTGTGCACCCCCTTCATATGCACATCATTAAAAATTGCTCAAATCTCAACTCATTACATTAAAAATAAATATTGATCCAATTGGAGTATTTTTGTTAAAAGTTAAGCTAACATATAATTAGAAATTAGGATGTAAATGTATTTATGAGGTAACTGTTACTCTATCTACAAGCACTGGTCTTGAATTCCTTCATTGTTAGGCACATAGAACTTCAGGCAACCTTCTCCCGGGGCACAGCTGACCATTCCTATATTGCCATGGTGTAGAAAATCCCATTCTGATCTAATTTCTTATCTTCTAGACCTACTTGAACATCTTTATTTCATGTGCTCAATCCTTTTCATAGGACATTTCCCAGGCTTGTGCATGTATAATCATGTCTCCCTTCAGAGAAGTGGGTCAGTATCATCAGTGGTCCTGTCATGCCCATGTTAATTTTGCCAACATTTCTGTTGCTTTTTTCTAGCCTAGATTTTGAGGAAGATTTAATCATATGATTCTACATCCTATTCACTACTCTTTAACTGGGCTTTGATTTCACCCCTGATTTGATCAAGGAAGCAGCTGCTTCCATGTTTCCAAAGCTAATGGGCACCCTTCCTTTCTCTTTCTTCTTTTCTTCAGTGAAGTGCCTCAGAGATGCCCTGTGGGGCCCCGAGGCTTGACACCATGTCTCAGATTGTATCACTTTCTGTTTCCTTCAGCCCTTTGTTTCTTAATATATCTTATAACATTAGTTTATGGTAATAACTAATATTCTTGTAATATTTTCTTGTCTACTTAATGATATTAGGAAAATGACACTCAAACATATTGGCTTAAAATAGTAAGCAGGTTTAAATCCCATAATTAGGCTGAACCAGTGATTCGAAACAACTTAGCTACACATTTAGTCCAAGATCTTTTGAGTGTGTAGTCAAGAGATTTGCTGATGACCTGACTCCAGCTCTGGAAGAGGAACCTTTTCAAGACTCATTCACATGGCTATTGGCAGAAGTCTCATTCCTCTACCTAATTTCCCTCTTCAGAGTGCTGCATGATTGTTCTCCAAATGTTAGGTAATTTCCTCCTCTAATAATAATCCAAGAGGGTGAGTAAGAGACAAAGTTGAAGTGTGTTGAGACTTAGTCCCAGAAGTGACATACCATCTTTGCTTCATGTGCTACCAACGAATCACTAACTCCAATCCATATCTAGAGGTAGGGATATTAAGCCATACTTGTTGAAAATAAACTTCAAAGAATGTGTAGAAGTAAAACCACTACACACAGCAATAGGACACAAACTCAACATGGTGCAAGGAATGGGCAGCTACTAAAACCTGTGTCATTAGTGCTTGAAAGCGACGGCTCCTTATAAATGCAGCTGGATAAGTATACCAGTTGATTTCTCTCTCAGGCAACAAAGATAACTCATTATTGAATTCACTGGCCAGAGGATGGGATTCTGATTTTCCTGTTGCCAGTTCTGAGCTTTGGATATGTTCATGTATGTGAGCCTCAGTTTCTTCGCCCGCAACCCATGATCCAGTAATTACCTACTTCACAGGGTGCTGCAAGAGTTCTGACTGATAACACATGTGAAGCAATCCAAGTGTTCTGCACAAGATAAACATGCAAATGCTAGAGCTGGTGAATCATTTTCTTCTCATTTTTCCTGAGTACTCTATACAAACTGCATTTCTTTACTAGGTATTATGTAACACTTAAATTTAACCCTTTAGTACAATAAACTACTTATGTTCACAACTTATATTTTGAAGAAAATTTAACTTGCATTATTTCCAAAACATTTTTATATAGCTATATAGACTATTAGATCTGTCGTGTTGATTTTAATATGTACTCATGCTGAAAAGTCAACAGACATGCTGGGTAGAAATAACTTTGAATTGAAAGAAGAAATGCAACTTAGACTCAATATTCTGTCTAAAGAAATATTAAGGTGACATTCTTATATATTCTGGAAGCAACCTTGAAGTTTTGCTGTGCTTTAACTTGTAACCAAGAGAAATGACAGCACTGTAGATTTGGAAAATTATTCAGTACAGAGAAAGCAAAGCCATGTGGACTCTGTCCATGAAATAGCACCGCTCAGCAACTTTAGTTAAATGGGAAGCTACAACAAAGAATGTACCCAGAAGTCCTCATGTCATTATGAATTCTCTGATGAATTAATTTTTCCTTTAAAGAAAATTATGTATAATTTATACTAAATTGAAGGCACAAATTAAAGTTATACAGTAGCATGCATTTCTGCAAATGTATACATATGTATAACCATGCACAAAGACAAAACATTTATGTCACCCTAAAATATCCCCCATGGCTTCTTTCGATTAGACATTATTGCCCCCAAGGCAATGACTGATCTGTCTTCTACCATTTTTAATTAATTTATTCAGTTCTGGAGAATATGTACTGCTGTAGTTATTGGTATATATACTGCAGTGATTAATTGTGTGTTAGCAAATGCCTTTCTCTGTTGTTTGCCGAGTAATATAACAGGGTGTAACTGTACAGATTATAGAGGCTGAGTATCCCTAATTTGAAAACCTGAAACTCAGAATGCCTCAAAATCCAAACGCTTTGACTGACAATATGATAGTACTCATTGAAAAGTTCACAAACAGGTCATATCAAAATGATGAACTTGTATAAGATTACTGTCAGACAATATATATACAGTGCATAAAAATATATAAATAAATTTTGTACTCAGGCTTGAGTCCTGACACAAAGGAAGTGTGTCTCTATGTGTGCTTGTGTGTGTATGTGTGACTGTGCGTTGTGTGTTGTATATATTTGTGTGTGTGTGTGCATGTGTGATATTACACTAGAGAAAGAGGGATCATTAGAGAAGATGAAGAAATTTTAAGGAGAAAAGGAGAAAAGAAAGGGTAATGACGTATGCCATGAAAGCAGAAGGAAGATTTCTCTGGTGCAAGGCAGTAGCCAGCCAGGGAGAGCAGAAGACACAGTGGAAGATGATGGAGGGTGAGATGAGCGGAAGATGAAGTAAAACAAACAAACAAACAAAACCACCAAAATACCACAAATTCCTGAAGCAGTGCAATAAAACCCATTGCTTTATATGTTAATTTAAAATATCAATATGAAGAGAAAAAGAATGAACAGAAAGAATGTTATCCTACATACAAATTTTTGGTTTTATAAATGAATCCCTATGACCATCTTATACTCTTTGTGGCCTTTGGGCAATGCCGCTGGGTAACAGAGCAGATGAATCCTCGTGTAATCCCAGAAGAGCTATAAGGTCTGCTCAGTTATTTCACACCATTGGCAAGACAGGGAGTTGTCTTTATGTTTAGGTAGGCTGGTGCTGTGAGGTGAGGTCTAAGAGTTCCTCTCTGACATTAGCATGCATGTTGCCATTTTCTCCAATTGCAGTTTTTACCCTTTAGTTTTAAAAAAGAAATACTGGGATCCTCTCTGTTTCTCCTCTATCTCTCAGTAGACACTGTTTGCACTGCCAGATATGATACAGCAAAGAATAGGCTTCCCTCCAGGCTGGCTCTTCAGCCGCTAGCACTTTCTCAACCTTGCTACAGCCTCAGCATTTGTAAATCTGTAGGTGAGCTGATCTGAGAGTTGTTCATGTGTGTGTGTGTGTGTGTGTGTGTGTGTGTGTGTGTGTGTGTGTGTGTGCTCTATAACTTCTTCAGGCTGGTTCTGTTTCTAGCTTTTCATAATGGTTGTCAGTGTACTAGAGTGGGATGAAAGCAAGAGAGCAGACTTGTATTCTTCACTCAGAGTGGTTGGCACACATCCCACTATTGTTGTAAGGAAAATTTTCCTTGATGGGAGATAATACACACAAGAAATGTTATATGGACTCAACGGTTATATTTGGAAATATATGTATATACAAGTACATATATGCATGCAATAACAATGAAAAATGCCATTAATTTGATGGAGAGTGGAGAGGGATATGTGAGAAGTTTGATGGGAGAAAGAGGAAGGGAGAATCATTGTAACCATATTAAAATCTAAAAAAATAAAATTAAATTAAGCATCCCTTTTCCCAAGAACCACAGAAAGGTAATGCATGCCTCCGTTTACACACTGTGAAGTGAGGAAATTAGGATATTTTCGACCTGCTCCTCTTTAGTGAAAGGCTGCTTCTGTGATCTTAACTCCAGTTCTTCCATCCGCTCATGCTCACAAGCTGAGCAGTTCCACTGACTCGTTGAGAAAAGTCTCTGGGGCAGAGCCAAGGGATATTCATGGTCTTGCAATCATTTACCTTATTATTTCTTAAATATGAACTCAAATTAACTATGACCATAAAATACCAACAATGATGTATGGAAGGCAATGGGCTGATTATCAATGTGCAACAGAAACATGAACTCTAAGAACTTCATGTATGTGTCCTTTGTTGGAAACAACCTTTCTTTCAGGTCATATCCTAATGAGAAGCCAAATTGTAATCTTGAGCTCTGAGATATGAGGAATTTCAGAGGTGGGGACCTGTGCTTTCCTGCAAATGTCATTGATATCCAATAGCATCTTCTAAAGAAGGTGGGATCTTCTATGAGAAACGGGTGGAGACTTCAACATTGCCAGTTGTGTAACTGGTTTGTTTTGGTTTGTTTTGATCCACACCTTGCTGGCCATTCTCATGCTTAAGTAGTATAATTCTTTATCCGTAAGCATTGGGTTTATAATCATAATCCACTTATGCCCCTCCTGGGTCACCTTACTTTGAGGGTTGACAATAATCCTGCCCATACTGTGACAGCCACTCTGACCTGTTATTTTGAATTTTTAAAATATCATTACTCCTTAGAGGAAAATTCCTGTTTCAGTAGATTTTCGTTGTTGTTCTTGTTACTCAGCCCTTGAATACATTTCCTGGATAAAATTTAGATATTAAGGAGGAATATGTAGGCAATAGTTTATTTTAAAATCCCTAGTCCTTACACATTGCTGTAAAAGAAAGAGAACTGGAGTGTGTAAGTTGAGATTCATGAAATTAGCAACACTTGACCATTTTTATAACTTGGCAATGTCAATTTCAAATGCCTCAACCATCATAAAGAGAATAGCATTCCCAATTGAAAAGGGACCAAAGTTCTGTATTATGCCTGTGGCTGCTAAGCAAACCTTCTGCCTTTTTAAATCTCAGCCATTCACCTATGAAGTGGGGTTGGCTAGAAAAATCTAGAACTTTCTAACAATAACAGTCTTGAATGTTTACATCCTTTGTGCATTCTGTTGTCATAATGGTTTCCATGAGACATCTTCCCTTGGGTTTTCTTTTTCCCTAGAAGTTTTATGTCTTTAAACAAAAGGGGTGTGGTTTCCTTATGTATTCCTAGCTGGCCTGGAACTCTATGTATATCAAGCTAGCTTTGAATTCACAGAGATCTGCATACTTCCCCCCACATGCCTTACCCTGCACCTTTTAATAGTCCTTTTGTTTCCCTCCCTCCCTCCCTCCCTCCCTCCCTCCCTCCCTCCCTCCGTTCTTTCTTTCTTTCTTTCTTTCTTTCTTTCTTTCTTTCTTTCTTTCTTTCTTTCTTTCTTTCTTTCTTTCTTTCTTTCCTTTTTTTCCCCACTGTTGAGAATTAAATCCAGAACACCATGCACACTTCGTGCAAGCATTCTTTCATGGAGTTGCTTAATTAGAATCTTGCCTTATCAGAAAAGTTACATTCAGCTCTGGTGTGTGTCCGCTGTTCCCACGGCAGCCATAACAATGGGGTGAGCATCTCTGCTCTACACCTATCCTTGACCACTCTCCATCCACACAGAGCCCTGCATGGAGGCAGGAATCATTTCCTGTGTGAATCCTTATGTTCAGTCCTTAGTGTTTCAACAGTTCTACAGTCCTCTGTGACTTGATGTCCATGGATCTTAATTACCTTTTCATTGTTCCTTGGGCCTCTTATGACCTGTGCCAACTCAGGTTCTTGTCTGCCAGTTTGGTTAGTCCTCTTCTCCACATATTTTCTCTCTTCCTTCTTGTGTTAACTGGGCATGACTCTAATCTTGGTTTTGTTCAATCCTTCTCCCACACTGTGCCCACACTCACCCAGTTAACTGCGGATGGAGAAATGCTTTACATTCAGGGCCACAGTCCACTCCGGGTGCCTAGGGCTGCTGCTCAGCTCAGCATGTTTCCACGTCCACTTGCTCTGCTGATCCCTAATTAGTCACCACACAGCCTCCCTTCACTTCTATTCCCAGTCTCAGTGAAAGTTCTCACTCTTTGCTTTAGGAAGAAAAATGATGCTAGCAGAATGGGATACAGTCATGCCTGACATATGATCATCCTTTCATTGGCACCCCATTCTCTGCCTTCATCCCTTTTGCTCAGAATGCACCATCTTTGCTCCTTGTGAGTCCAAACCTCCTTGTGATGTCCACTGTGAACCTGTTCTGTGTCTGCAAAGACCTCACTCTAGCTATGCTTCTTCGTACACCACCATTGTTATGACACAGTCTTAGTTTTTCTCATAACAAAGAAATTCTCTTCACAATTTTATCCATCTCTACCCACCACCCCAGTTTCCTCCTATCCTTTAGAAAAAAAATTCAAAAGACACATTCATACATCTCGGTAGGATCACACCATCCCACAGCCTCCTGGTCCTACATTTTTCCACTAAATGATATCATTTACCCCATCTCATTTAAAAGTCCTCCTTCTATATTTCATTTCAGTACCAGAGGCCACATAAGATGGGGGAATGCCTGGTCACTGGCTTGAAACAATTTAGCATATGTGGGGAAAAGTGGACAGATATTTGGAGGATAGGTAAGGTCATTCCATTCTATCACCTTCGCTGAAGCATTTGAATTTATTCCATGCCTTAGATATGCTTTCTAGCCCACAGCAGAGCTAAAGGTACATTAAGCCTGTCTAACTGGCCTTGAAGGAGAACCATTTGTTCTCTTAACGCTCTTAAGTTTGCAATTGTCAGTTTCAGTTTTGAGGGGAAGGGTTCAAAGTGTCACTGAAAACAAACAAAAAATAATAATAGAAAGGAGATAGGAGATAGGAGAGAGAGAGAGAGAGAGAGAGAGAGAGAGAGAGAGAGAGAGAGAGAGAGAGAGAGAGAGAGGAGAGAGAGAGAGAGAGAGAGAGAGAGAGAGAGAGAGAGAGAGCGCTACAGCCAGAGTTCATACATCATGTCATTGTCCTCAGCCTGTGGCAGTTTTTCAGAGAAGTATTTTTAATTGTGATGGCTAAAGTGGCGAACATGTCACAGGGGCACCTGTGTGCTTATGCAGCCTGGCAAGGATGAAGAGGAGCTGTTAAAATTCCACTGTCACTTTCTATGACATGTTTTCCTCCACAGGCAGACTAGAGCTAACACTCACTGCACTGATTAAGATAAGCTACATCTTCATCTCCACACTTGGAAATATGCCCTACTTCAGCCTCAGATGATCCATGCTCTTCATAGGTCATGCTGTGCTCCTGTTCACCTATGTTTTCACATATCTGATGGATATTAATTAAAGCAGATGTGCTACCCTGTATTAGTGACAGCCAAGCCTTGTGAGTCTTCAGTCTCATTGTATAAATGGGATGTTGCCTATTGTGTTATTTTGAAAGTACTCAAATGTTATGGCTAGAGGGTTTTTTAATGAATTTTTATTAGATATTTTCTTTATTTACATCTCAAATGTTATCCCCTTTCCTAGTTTCCCTTCCAAAAAATCCCCCATCCTCTCCCCCCACTTCCCCTGCTCCCCAACCTACCCACTCCCACTTTCTGGCCCAGGCATTCCCCTATACTAGGGCATAGAACCTTCACAGGACCAAAGGTCTTTCCTCCCATTGATGACCAACTAGTCCATCCTCAGCTGCATATGCATCTAGAGCCATGAGTCTCTCTGTGTGTTTTCTTTGATTGGTGGTTTAGTCCCAGGGAGTTCTGGGGTTACTGGTTAGTTCATATTGTTGTTACTCCTAGGGTGCTGCAAATCCCTTCAACTCCTTAGGTACTTTCTCTAGCTCCTTCATTGGGGACTCTGATCCATCTAATGGATGACTATGAGCATNGCTGCATATGCATCTAGAGCCATGAGTCTCTCTGTGTGTTTTCTTTGATTGGTGGTTTAGTCCCAGGGAGTTCTGGGGTTACTGGTTAGTTCATATTGTTGTTACTCCTAGGGTGCTGCAAATCCCTTCAACTCCTTAGGTACTTTCTCTAGCTCCTTCATTGGGGACTCTGATCCATCTAATGGATGACTATGAGCATACACTTCTGTATTAGTCAGGCACTGGCAGAGTCTCTCAGGAGACAGCTATATCAGTCTCCTCTCAGCAAGCTCTTGTTGGCATCTGCAATAGTGTCTGGGTTTGGTGGTTGCTTATGGGATAGATCCTCAGGTGGGGCAGTCTCTGGATGGTCATGCCTTCAGTCTCTGCTCCAAATATTGTCTCTGTATCTCATTCCATGGGTATTTGTTTCTTGCTTCTAAGAAGGATTGAAGTATCCACACTTTGGTCTTCTTCTTCAGTTTCATGTGTTTTGCAAATTGTATCTTGAGTATTCTTAACTTCTTGGCTAATATCCATTTATCAGTGAGTGCATATCATGTGTGTTCTTTTGTGATTGGGTTATCTCACTTAGGATGATATCCTCCAGATCCATCCATTTGTCCAAGAATTTCATGAATTCATTGTTTTTAATAGCTGAGTAATACTCCATTGTGTAAATGTACCACATTTTCTGTATCCATTCCTCTGTTGAGGGACCTATATTACCAGCTGTAAATGGTGAATCATTTCTGATCCCTTAAAATTCTTTTATAAAAACAGACAGTGTAATCATATAGCAGACCTGAGAACTGTAAGTAAGTTTGAAGGCAGAACTGGGTGAGAGTTATTCTCTTGAATCTCTAATACAAATAAGAAAGGGGGACCTTCCAGCAGGATACTCCTTTGTGATCTGAGTTCAGTAAAAGGAGGTAAAGGCACGAAACAGGGTGACTGGAGAGTCAAAGAAGAGGATATTAAACAACCCAGCAGTAATGGAACCCTTACATTGTCTGTACACCCTCTCTGTGTTTTGCACCCGTGTTAGCCTGTTGAGTCTCACTCATACCGAAATAGCTGATGCAGGCTGCCACAGAGCATCTGCATCCCACACAACTTCATTTTAATATAGGAAGAAAGAGAAAAGCTACTCTCTTTTGTGTGTCTCTATCTCAATTTCTTATTGTCTTTATTAGGGTTTTACCAATGTGAACAGACACCATGACCAAGGCAACTTTTATAAGAACAATAATAGAATAATTAGAGCTGGCTTACAGGTTCAGAGGTTCAGTCCATTATCAAAAAAGGAACATAGAAACATACAGACAGGCATGGTACAGGAGGAGTTAAGGGTGCTTCATCTGAAGGCTGCTAGCAGAATACTGGCTTCCAGGAAGCTAGGATGAGGGTCTTAAAGCCCACATTCACAGTGACACACCTACTCCAACAATGCCACACCTTCTAATAGTGCACTATTAGAAGCATATACAAACCATCACACTTACCATGGATCTGACACCCATTTCTGATTTCTGTGGGCACCTGCATTCTTGTACACACACACACACACACACACACACACACACACACACACACACATTTTAAGAATCTAAATGATTATTTTAAAATTTTTTTCTTTCCTCTCTTTATTAGATATTTTCTTCATTTACATTTCACATGTTATCCAGAAATTTTCCCTTACCCTCCCGAGTCCCCGCCCTGCTCCCCTACCCACCCCCTCCCACGTAATGGCCCTGGCATTCCCCTGTTCTGGGGCATATAGAGTCTGTATGACCAAAGGGCCTCTCCTCCCAATGATGGCCAACTAGGCCATCTTCTTNATCTTCCGGTAGTACTATGTTCAATTTTCTGAGGTACCGCCAGACTGATTTCCAGAGTGGTTGAACAAGCTTGCAGTCCCACCAGCAGTGGAGGAGTGTTCCCCTTTCTCCACATCCACGCCAGCATCTGCTGTCACCTGATTTTTTGATCTTAGCCATTCTTACTGGTGTGAGGTGGAATCTCAGGGTTGTTTTGATTGCAACATATTTTAAAATATGTATTAAGTGATATATTTGTTCAGAATGAATATTTCCAACATCCTGATGGAGAAGCAGGATATAATTAGGACTCATAAGTTTCCCACATGCCCCCTTTCAACTTCCACCTTCTTTTACTCATTACATGAGTGAGACCCACTGTGTGTTATTTGGAAATTATTCTCCTTGCTATATAGTACTCCACTGTCTATTATCCCATGGCTGTGCATTTGAACACTGGATAGTGAGTGCTACAATACACATTTGAGTACCTATATTGTATTAATCACATATACATGTTTCCTTTAGAACATATACAGTTTTAAGAGAGAGAAGCCTACTTTAGATCTTGCTTCTAATTTTTTCTCAATTACTCTCTGTCTGTCTTAAGTCAAATGCTCACTTTTATCAGCAACAGAAATTCAGGAAAAGAGATAGATATCCTCTGTTGACTATTACCAGCCAGCTTTGTGGTTAGCAGGAGATAGGACAGAGGGACAAGAGGACTGAGTTACGGAATGCAATATTTCCTTGGTGCAAACACTTTGTGATGACCAGATGACCAGGTATAAGCTGCAGAGCCTAACTAGCCAGCTCTGTGAGCCTTAACCTTCAACTTCAACATAAGTTGAGGAGAGCTAGCAAATGTATACATATATACCTTTATTTATATGTGTAAACATTATACATTTCATAGCATGCTTTATACATACATATGTAGGGGGATTATGTTGAATAGTTTGCAGCCATTATTTCTCCATCACTTTATAATGTAATAACATAATAAAGTTAATAACTCACCATACTAAATCAAATATGGTTCTTAGAAAATTCAGATCATTGGTGAAGATAAAAACTGGTTTTGGCATATTGCTACTGTGGCAATAACCTTAGAACCCAGAAGCATGAAAGAGCTCATTTCACTCATGCCAAGTCCTTGACAGGTCAAGCAGCCCTCTATCCTAGCTGTTGCCACAGTGATTCAGCAGCCTGTCAGCATCCGTGTTGTAGCTCTTGATTTCATCTCTCAGTGTTTATAGTAATGACAAAGTCAAAGGAGAAGCGGAGGGTCTTGCAGGGCTTGTAGAAGATCCTCGAAGTGGTGATTTATCAGTTCTATTCTTGCGTTACTGGCCAGGACTAGTTTCTTGTCACTGCAGCTCCAAGGATAATCGATACAAGGGAAAACATATGGAGATTTTGTATAATACAAGTACTACCACTACAGAGATGGTCACTTAGAGCCATATGTTATTTTCCCACACACTTGCATACATCTGATTGTTCCAGAAAATAGCTAATATTCATGGGTAATGATGTATCATCTCAGAAAATAGAGGAAACTTTTATTAAGCAATGACAAGATCAGTCCTATAATTATCCTGTATATTGTTAATAAGTTCTTAAACTGGAACCTCAGACTAGCACATACAGTGCATTAGAAATACACCTTATTTCAATACCACCACCATAATAATTGGTCCAGGAAAAGCCACTAATACTAAAAGAATTTGGACAGGAAAATAGTCCCAGAACCTTAAAAACACAACTCATATTATCTACTGCATTAAAATGAAAAGCTTTAGAAGACATTGCCTTTTTGTGTTAATCAAACATAATGCTGCAACAATGGGAAAAAAAACTGTTGAAAGTAGATATGACATCATCCACGTATTCCTTATGCCAACAGTGGGAAATAGGACCATAACATGAAAAATGATTGGGCAAATCCTAGCTACAGTCCATTCTCTGAAAAGCAGAGCCACAGCCTTTGAAAATGACAATGGTGTCCCATTATGGTGTCCCAGAGAAAAGAGGATCAGAAATTGTGATATGTAGTGTGTGGGGCTGATTCTGAACCTGGAGAAAAGATATCATGAAGGACATTAGAATGCACCAGAGGCCTCATTATAGACTATATATTCAGTAGTAACATCATGACATTTTAAAATTTCCACATATGGATCAGTATCATGTGGTTATGTGGAGGGAATGTCTTTGACTCATGAGAAATATCCTCAATACTTAGTGAATTATATCTATGACTCATATAAAGGTATTTAGAAGAAAGAACATGAATATATGTCCATATATGCATATATGGATGCAGGTCATTAAAATCTTTAAATAAACACAGCACACAGGCACACAGAGAGTGGTAGTGTACATAGGCATATCCATTATCTTGTAAATTTTCCACTGTCCCAACTCTATTATGTTATATGCCTAAGTAAAGAATGATTATCATAAGATGTACTCTCAGCAAACTCTAATGGTGCGAAACAGTGCTATTGGCTGTAGGTTCTGTAGCCTGGAAAGTATGCATTTCAACCATCTCCTCCTGTACTAAATAGTTCTGTGTTACTGTAACAAAATCAGCTTAATGAGAAAAGATTTATTCCAGAACCTTTGCCCCATGGTTTCTTGGTCCCAAGAACTTGAGCAGAGCATCATAGTAACAGGGGCAGCAGAAGGGTGGCTGTTCACACCTCCGTAGCAGAAAACTAGACAGGACACACTACCAGGGATAATACCAAGGGAATTCTTTACCTAGTTCCACCTTGCCATATAGGTACCCAGAAGTCTCTACAACTACCTTGTGGGAAGTAAGTCAATTAATGAACCCACTGGAGAAATTTCTTAGCAAACTATACCTCTCATCTCCCCTCTTGCAGCCTCTGGAAGCCAAAATTCTACTGCCTGCTTCTATGAGTTCAAGAACTCTGCAAGCAAGGGAAATCATAGAGCATTTGATGTTCTCTTGGGCTTAATTCACTTAGCCAAAAGGTGAACAAAAGTCCATTGTAAGTGTACATTGCATTTTCTTTATCCCTTCCAGCACACTGGACACTTAGGTTGTTTCTGTATAATGGGGACAATGCTGTGGTGAACACAGGAGAACAGACATTGCTTTGAGGTCCTTTTTAAAATTCCTTTGGATAAATAGTTAGAAGCCAGAATGTTGGACCATATGGTGGTTGTATTTTTAATTTTTAAAAGAGCCTCCAGACTGTTTCCTAGGACAGCTGAAACAATTTACATTTTTCCAATGTTATCCAAAGGTTTCTTTCTCTTACGTCCCTCTCAGCACATAAAACAGTATTTCCTTATAATCATTTTCTTGCAGGGTTGGAGGGTGTTGTGATCCTCTTACAATTTCCAGGTTGCCCTTGAATTCATGTGCTCACATATTTTCCTACCTCAGCCTCCTGGATGACTGGAACTATAAGAATAACATAAAACTGTGGAGCTTGTCACTTGCATTTCTCTGATGATAAGTAATCTTGACATTTTATTTTTATATCTGTTGTCCAGTTGTATTATACTGTTTTGCCTGTGTATGCATGCAATGTACTTGGGCATGTTTGTCTATTTGTGAACATGTATGCATGTGGTATATGTGTATACAAAAGGATGTGGAGGCCTGATGCTTGCATTGGAGTTTCGTGGTTGTTTCCCATCCATGGACACCTTTGCAAGTAGAACAAGATGTCACAGCTCTAAGCTTGGCAGCCCAAGTTACTCAATAAAACTGTGTACGACCACATATACTATGTTTGACTTGGTTATAAATATTTAAATGCTTTCAACATGTGTCCCAGAAATAATGAGAGCATCGATGACGGACTTCAAAAGGAACTTGAACACAAATAATTATGCATTTACTCTACAATCACCCAGTACCTGAAGCCACAGGGGTCAGGGGTACCTACCAGCAGAGTATCAGGTGACTAAACTGTGAGTCAGTATACTGAACCCTATAGGTTTTATTTGACTAAATATTTCATAGGTATATAGTAAAAGGACAAGATGAATTCAAGACATGGAATATCCTAAATGGAGTCTTATATAAACATAGCTTTGAATAATTTCTCTGAGTCCTATAACATTCTCTCACCAAGACCAAAATTTCCATCACTGGCATTGTTATCTTCTTCCAAAGGGAGCTATTCCCCACCTGTGATTAACAACACATTCTAATAGCATGGCTTGTGGGCTTATCATAATACCCGAATATAGATGCAGGATAATTCTTTTTTTTTTTAAATATTTACAATGGATATCTTCTGTTCTTACATTCTTGAAAGTATTATGTTCTATAGGGCAGGATAACACAAAGCAAAGTTCATTAGCCTCATCTGCACCTTGAAACCTAGAAAAGAAAACAATACATGACTCCCACGTAATGACTTGATCTTAAGAATCCCTGGTTAATTCTGTGAAATAAACAACCTCAGCTTTCTAATAGAATGAGTCGACAATCACACCTAGCTGAACATTCTGCAGAGACAATTGTGATCGCTTTCACCCTGCCGGATGAAAGTTATTTCCTAAATGCATCCATGAGAACACCTATCTGCAGGATGCAACTTAACAAGCAGATTCTTGCAACTTTATTGTACTCTGAGGTAATTTCCCTAAAATGTGGTACCATTACCAGACCTTTAGCAGTGAAAAGAGCTAGGAAAATATAGTAAGATCTAGATTCTACAGGATTCTGTGCAAATCCAGTCATTTACCCATCTCTTTCTTTGTTTCTTTGTTTCTTTGTTTCTTTCTTTCTTTCTTTCTTTCTTTCTTTCTTTCTTTCTTTCTTTCTTTCTTCTCTTTCTTCCTTCCTTCCTTCCTTCCTTCCTTCCTTCCTTCCTTCCTTCCTTTCTTTCTTTCTTTCTTTCCTTATTTATTTATTTATTTACTTATTTACTTACTATCTTACTTACTTATTTAGATTCTCATTATTTCCTCTGGATGCTCCTGTTGTCTTATTGGGGCACCGTGCTCAGTGAACACTTCCATACTCAAATTTCCAAAGTTATTTTCAATTTGGGTGTTTATTTATTCTCTCAGTAGGTGTTGTCAGAAACAAAGGAGAGACTACATTCTTGTGTCAATCCTCAAGGGACAGAGTTGTGGCTGAAACAATAAGGGACTTGCTCCTTTTTACAAAGTAGAAACGGAGGCCTGAACTTGATCATGATGCTAAAACTTCTCTGCCTTTTATTCCCTTAGACCTGAACCTGGGCAACAGAATAACTAATAATTACTAGAGCATGGAGTCTATGGAATACACAGAGGCATGCCCTGTGTTTATTATTATTGAAGATGCTTCCTTCATGGACATGTTATAACTTGGAACATTCTATTTTGGTGTTTTCCTATTTTGCTTTCTCCACATTTAGAGCTCTGCTGTTAAATGTCTCACCACCTACTGTCTAAGAATGGGAAAGTCCTGAATTTTAGCATTAGGTAATTTTTTAAAAATTTTATTCATTATTATATTTATTTACATTTCAAATGTTATCCCCCCTTCCTAGTTTCCCCTCCACACCCCTAACCCACTCCCTCACCTTGCTTCTATGGGCGCGCTTTTCTACCCAGCTACCCACTCCTGCCTCATCCTATCATTCCCCCACCCTGAGAGCCTTCATAGGACCAAGGGTCTCTCCTCCCAACGATGCCCCACAAGATCATCCTCTTCTACAGATGTGGCTGGAGCTATGGGTCTCTCCATGTGTATTCTTTGGTTGGTAATTTATTCTCTGGGAGCTTTGAGGGGTCTGGTTGGTTGATATTGTTGTTCTTCATATGGGGTTGCAAAACCTTTCAGTTCCTTCAGTCCTTCCCCTAACTCCTCCAATGGGATCCCTGTGCTCAGTCTGATGGTTAGCTGCAAGCATCTGCATCTGTATTGATAAGGATCTGGCATAGCTTCTCAGGAGACATCCATCTTAGGCTCCTGTCAGTAATCGTTTCTAGGCATCAGCAATAGTGATTTGGTTTGGTGGCTGCATATGGGATGGATCCCCAGGTGGGGCAGTCTCTGGATAGCCTTTCCTTCAGTCTCTACTCCTCTCTATTTCCCTGTATTTTCTTTATACAGAAGCAATTCTCAGTTAAAATTTTGAAAAGTGTGGGTGACCCCATCCTTCAACCGAGGGCTAGGCCCAAACTCTGGATATAGACTTAAATATCATGGCCTGTTAAGCTACCAAAAGTTGCTGCTACAGTGGAGCTGATAGGAAGTATTCAGCAACATATTGCTACTATCCTAGCTGGCTAATCATACTACAACATTCACTTCTAGTCCCCCTCATGTGATTAGGAAGGCTGAGAATTAGATTACCACACAGAGTGTATCAAGAGGAAAAAGCAACTGCATCTGTATTTTTTGGCTACTTTATAGGGTTCTTTATTTCTACAACCCATCTCCACCCCAATCCTTTCAAAACTTTCAACACTAAGTAGGCAAGAAAGAAGTTTAAAAGGAAAAACACTACTTCCTAATGATTAGAGGCTACAAATTCCTAGGGCCAAGTCCAATCTTTGTCCTCAGAATATCTCTAACAAGCAACCAGCAATCCAGCAATCCAGCAAACAGCAAACAGCAAAAGCTACCGCTGCAACCAGCAACAGGAGTGGCAGCAGCCACTATAGCCTCTTGGGGCTCTGACATTTTTGTGCCCATTCAAGGTTCCCCAGAATTTCAAACATAAACTCTCTTCAGATAGCAGAATCACACCCTTTCCAGAGCTGGGGTTTTTAAGAAACCAAAGTTCTCATTGCAAAGAACCATTGTTGGAATAGGCCATATGGGAAGGAGATGGGTCTATGGTAGTGAGTATATGAAAAATTATTCAGGTTTGAGCCTCCTCCTTTCCAAGCTAATGCACTGGACCATGAGCTGTCCAAGGTTGCTTTATGTTTCTATTACCAGCCCAAGGAGTTAGCCACAGTGCTCAAGTTGAGAAATAATACCTCTACCCTGATCAGATTTTACATAAAGAACTTTTCAGCACTCTTATTCCAACTAAGCCTGCCCCAAGAGGGAACATCACACAGGTATTTTGGATTTCCCTCGGAAAGCTCTTATATATATTTTCTCTTGAGTGAGACTGTAAGAGAGATTGCAATCTAAAAGAGGCTATGAAGACACATCAGGGACAGCAGCTTGACTTTAGAAGGAAACCCAAAGTTAAAGAATCCTAAAAAGAATCCTTTTATTTACCAAGATCAACAACCAACCATATTTGATTTTTGTTTTCCTACCAAAGTCAATGCTAGATTGTTTTTGTCACCATGGGCCTGAAGTTTGAAGCACAGAAATGATGGCTTACTATATGATGCCAAAGCTCTGTAATGATGGATTATTTTACAATAGTAATGAGCATGTTTGTTTTATCTGGGGAAATTAGTTTACTATTGCCATTGACCTATTTGGAATGAAGAGGAAAGAATTCACTTGGAGGAGAGGGAAGGTCAGTGAGACTGTAGATTAGATGCTCTAGACCCCAAATGTGGAAAGCTTGCTTCATTTGGATATACATTAAAATTAGAACTTAGATCTTCAAGTTAGGTCAGTTTATGAAGGAAAAAATTATGTACCCCTAAGCTGAAGTTTCTAACCTATGTTGAGGCGTAACAAAGCCCTTCTTGGATTGCAGAATCTCTGAATTGTCTTTTAAAAACTCAGAATAATTTTAAAATATGGAAAAAGTATAAAACTTTTTCAAAGACTGAGATAAATTTAATCCAGTAAGATATCTGGTAAGAAGGTGCTATATGAGATTTGATGGTATTTTAATTTTGTATTTTCTTTCCATATTCACACTTAATTTTCAATCTTTCTTGGATAAAACAAAGCAGTCATCCTGGAAGTCCTAGGAATATTTCAGTGTTTCAGCTATAAGAAGTCATTAGGTGTATGAAGACCTGAAATGGCACCTCCTGACAAATTAAAACACATGGTTAGTAGGTGGTTTTTTTCTTCCTTTCTGTCTTAATTTGGGTTCTATAGGCAGCTGACAACTAGAAGATTCTAAAACNTCTTGGATAAAACAAAGCAGTCATCCTGGAAGTCCTAGGAATATTTCAGTGTTTCAGCTATAAGAAGTCATTAGGTGTATGAAGACCTGAAATGGCACCTCCTGACAAATTAAAACACATGGTTAGTAGGTGGTTTTTTTCTTCCTTTCTGTCTTAATTTGGGTTCTATAGGCAGCTGACAACTAGAAGATTCTAAAACCAGTACTGTTTCCTGGGAAAGCAGTTATTGGAAGTCCTCCCCCTAAAGAAGATGAGTTATATGAAAGAACTTAGTTCAGGAAGAATATAGATTTTAACTCTTTGTGTGTGTGTGTGTGTGTGTGTGTGTGTGTGTGTGTGTGTGTGTGTGTTTGTGTGTGTGTGTGTGTGTGTGTGTGCATGTGTGCACATGTGGCCAGACTCAGACACATGCCAAATACACATGTAGATGGCAGAGGATAATCTTGTAAAGTTGGTGTTTTTGTATCTTCACATGGATTTGGGGGATTAATTTCAGGTTTTCTGGGCTTACCAAACAAGTGCCTTTACCTGTTCAGCTGTCTCACCAGCCTGCAGGGCAAGTTTTCAAGTGAGTTATCATTAAGGACAATTTGCCTGTCTTTGCTGTTCAGCCGTGGGAATGCAAACATGCCTTGTTTTTATTTTTAATAGAGGCTCTGGAAATATGTTACTGACATTAGCCATTTGTCCAGATTCCCTGATTCTTTTTTTTTAATTGGATATTTTATTTGTTTACATTTGGAATGTTATCTGATTTCCCAATTCCCCACCCCGAAACCCCCTACCTCACCCCCTTCTCCTGCTTATATGAGGGTGTTCGCCCACCCACCCACCTTCTCCTACCTCCCCACCCTCACATTCCCCCACTGGCAGCAAATATTAGCAAGGTGCACATATATTTATGCAGACAAAGCATGCATATGTGTGCATAGGGGATATGGGGAGAGGAAATCAAACTAAAATAAAAGAAAGAAATCAGAAAAGTACATCCAGTCCTTCTTAGAAGGGGGAACAAAATACGGGAGCAAATAATGGAGACATAATATAAAGGTGCATAAATATATGTGTGCCTTGCTAATATTTGCTGCTCAAGCCTTCACAGTACCAAGGGCCTCTCCTCCCATTGATGCCCTACAAGGCCATCCTCTGCTACATATGCTGCTGGATCCATGGGTCCCTCCTTGTGTACCCTTTGGTTGGTGGTTTAGTCCCTGGGAACTCTGGTTGGTTGATATTATTGTTCTTCCTATGAGGTTGTAATCTCCTTCAGCTCCTTCAGTTCTTTCTCTAACTCTTCCATTGGGGACCCTGTGATCAGTTCAATGGTTGGCTGTGAGCATCGGCCTCTGTATATGTCAGGCTCAGTTAGAGCCTCTCAGGAAACAATATCAGACTCCTGTCAGCATGTACTTCTTGGCATCCACAATAGTGTCTGCATTTGGTGACTGTATATGGGATGGATCCCCAGGTGGGGCAGTCTCTGGATGGCCTTTCCTTAAGTCTCTGCTCCACACTTTGTCTCCATTATTTGCTCCTGTATTTTGTTCCCCCTTCTAAGAAGGACTGGATGTACTTTTCTGGTTTCTTTCTTTTATTTTAGTTTGATTTCCTCTCCCCATATCCCCTATGCACACATATGCATGCTTTGTCTGCATAAATATATGTGCACCTTGCTAATATTTGCTGCCAGTGGAGATCAGAAGAGGGCATTAGATTCCCCTGAAACTAGAAATGCAGATGGTTGTAAACCACCAGATGGTTGCTGAAAACTAAACTCACTCACTTCTT
This sequence comes from Mus minutoides, assembly GCA_902729485.2. NCBI lineage: Eukaryota > Metazoa > Chordata > Mammalia > Rodentia > Muridae > Mus > Mus minutoides. Next base: position 143,403 of record LR751164.1, read on the forward strand.
CTGCAAGAGCAGTACAGACTATTAACCTCCGATCCCTCAATGCAACACCTTGACTTGAGTTTTGATTTTAGATGTTTTAGACAGAATCTTACTACAGAGCCCAGGCTTGTTTGTGTTCACTGCCTAATTTGCATCCCTGTTTGCCTTAAGTATGGGCACAGTTCACACTTGCTCCCCATAAGTTGTTGGATGCATGGCTGAACCATAGTTTGCAGCATCTTTGAGGTGTAAACTTTAAAGACATTTGAACAGCTGCTGCCAGAAGGGCAGGTCTAAGACTACATTTCCATATCTCCAGCTGGACTCGCTGAAGTATTTATTTTAGTTAGTACTAAATGTCAACAAGGCTAAGATGTTTCTATTAAGATTTCTATTCATTGGCAATATGGGAAATGCATTTAATAATTTAAGGGCTTGGTATTTTCTAAGAATAATTAACTTTTGAGATTTGAGACATGGAAAAGCAACATTATCTTAAAGCAATGGCACTTGCAGTGACTTTACTGCAGCTGAGTGCTTATTTGGAGTTATCTATGATGTCAGAAAGACCCTTCTGGTAGGACGTAACTGGCTAAATGTAATAAATCAAATGTTATGTAGCATAATAATTGATTTAAATAAATGTGTGTGTGTTTTACTTGGCTTTTGGAATCATGATACTATAACTGTAATTGAAAAGATGGCATTTACTTTTGAATACCCATGTTAACACATCTATAAGGTCAGTTTAAGATTTGGACTTTGATTGGGGTTCCATTGAATCCTTAAAATGTTCTTTGTAGGATAGCTGTTTTCATAATATTAATTCAACCAGTCTATGAGTTGGGAGGAGATCTTTCCATCATTTAATGTCTTTCTCAACCTGTTTACTTCAGAGATTTATTTCACTGCAGATAGATCTTTCACAACCTTGGGAGATGTTGCTAGCTATTGTATTTTATTTTTGAGGATATGGTGAATGGGAGCGTTTTTTGTGACAACGTCCAGTTTCTTTGCTGTTCATATATGGAAAGGCTGGGTTCTGTAAGTTGGGTTTATATACATTTTCTTTTCTGAAATTCATCATTTCTAGAAATTTCCTTGTGGATTGGGAACTCTAATGTATAATATTATAACCCTGAGAAATAGAACTTCCTTTTCTTTTTTTTTAATTTTTTTTTATTTTATTATATGTAAGTACACTGTAGCTGTCCTCAGACACTCCAGAAGAGGGAGCCAGATCTCGTTACAGATGGTTGTGAGCCACCATGTGGTTGCTGGGATTTGAACTTATCACCTTCGGAAGAGCAGTCGGGTGCTCTTACCCGCTGAGCCATCTGCATTTCTTCTCTTGTTTTATCATTCTGCTCAGTACTTCAAGCACTTCATTGAAAAGAACTGTGGATAGTGGACAGCCCTGTCTCATTCCTGATTTTAAATAGGATTATTTATTTATTTATTTATTTATTTATTTATTTATTTATAGTTTGTCTCCAATTAGGATAATGTTGGCTATGGTATTGTTATATATAGCCTTTGCTATTGTACTGGCTAGTTTTGAGTGTCAACTTGACACAGGCTGGAGTTATCACAAAGAAAGGAGCTTCAGTTGGGGAAGTGCCTCCATAAGATCTAGCTGTGGGGTATTTTCTCAATTAGGGATCAAGGGGGAGGGCCCCTGTGGGTGGGACCATCTCTGGGCTGGTAGACTTGGGTTCTATAAGAGAGCAGGCTGAGCAAGCCAGGGGAGCAAGCCAGTAAAGAACATCCCTCCATGGCTTCTGCATCAGCTCCTGCTTTCTGACCTGCTTGAGTTCCAGTCCTGACCCTTTCCTCCCCAACTTGCTTCTTGGTCATGATGTTTGTGCAGGAATAGAAACCCTGACTAAGACAGCTATATTGAGGTATATTTCCTCTATTCCTACTTCCTAGGATGTTTACCATGGAGGTATGTTGTATTTTGCCAAAGACTTTCTGAATCTATAGAAACAAAAACAAATATACAAAGATTCTACAAATCTAAGAGCTGGTTCTATGAGAAGATAAACAAGAAAGATAGTTCTAAGTGTTCTTCAATGAATAAATGATTAATGTGAATTCTTTCTATCAACTGGATAAATAACTTCTCTTCTAGTTTTTCTTTTAAACTCTGGATACTTTATAATTAATTATCCAAAGCAATGCACTGTGGTTACACACAAATCTATTATTTCTCCCCTTTGACATTCTTGATAGGCTCCCTTTCACTGCCATGCCCTCAATCTGTATCCCATTTATAAAAGAAAACATAAAACAATTGTCATTATAAAAAAAAAGTTCTTTTCATTTAACCTGATGGTCTCAAGTTTCATCAACCCTGGCATTGATTCCCTGAATATCAAAAAAAATTAAATTTGTTTATAGGAGCTGAAGAGATGTCTCAGAGATTAAGAGAGGCATTGGTCCTCTAGAGGACCTGTCTCTAATCCCAGAAGCCATGTCAGGTGGTTCAAAACCACTTGTGACTCTGGCTCCAGGGAATATGACATCTTCTTCAGTCTTTTGCAGTCACCTGCATTCATGTTTCTGTATGTGCACACAAGATACACACATGCACACATACACACACACACACACACACACATATCTAGAAATAAAATAAGTATTTAAATTTAGTTTGTCATATTGTCTTGGGGTTTCCATTGATATGAACAGACGTCATCACCACAGCAACTCTTATAAAGGAAAACATTTAATTGGGTCCAGCTTATAGTTTCAGAGGATTAGTCCATTATCATCATGGCAGCATAGATTAGGTGCTGGAGAAGGAGCTGAGAGGTCTACATCTGGATCTGCAGTCAGCAGGAGACTGTGTACTACATTGGTCATAGCGTGAGCACATGAGACCTCAAAACCCACCCACTAGTGATATAATATACTTTCTCTACAAGGTTATACATATTTCAATAAGACCACACCTCCTAATAGTGCCACTTCCTAGATTTCAAGCACATGAGTCTATGCAGACCATTCCTATTCAAACTACCACATTCTACTCCCTGGCCCTTACAGACTTGTGTAAATGCATTCAATCAAACTTCAAAAGTTCTCACAGTCTGTTGCAGTATCAACACTGTTTAAAAGTCCAATGTTCAAAGTCTTTTCTGAGACTCATGCAATCTCTAAATTGAAATCAAAAAGGCAGATCACATGCTTCCAAAACACAATGGCCCAGGATACACATAACTGTTCAATGGGGAAGAGAGGGAGGAGAGTGAAGAAATACTGGATCAAAGCAAGACTGAAACCAGGTAGGCAAATTCCAAACTCTACGTCTCCATGTCAAATGTCAAAGTGCTCTTCAGATCTTCAGCTTCTTTCAGTTTTACAGCACACCTTTTGCTAGTGGGTTAGTTACATTCCCTTTGAGTAGCTTTGCTCAGGAGGTATCCCACGGATCTACAATCTCTAACATTTCCTTTCATCTAAAGCCAGAACCACATAACTGAACCTGCCAAGTTCTACTGCTTGCTGGGGCTAGAACATGACCCTCTCATTCAATTACATCTCCCCCATAATTCTGTTTTCCATAGTTTTCTTCATTAACAGAGCAAGTTCCAAGACAGCCTAAGCTTAAAGGTGTTCACTGCCACACCTGGCTCTGAGCTTTTCTTCAATTCCATTTTACAAGTGGGAAGCTTAACAGGGTGGAATTTTAACCTGAGGTCACCACTCCTTTATTCCATTTAACATCTGGCTTTTCTCTAATCTGTTTATCTCCTTGAACACAGGATTTATTTCCATTCCACTTCCTGGTACCCCTTCTCTCCTTGAACTGTACATTTTGTATTTTTTCCTTGCTCAGAAAAAAAGTCTCAAAAATTATTGTATGTCTGCTTATACCTTTCTCCTCTTTGATAGGGAACCTTGATTATATTAAGCTAAAAATGCCATATACTAATTTTCCCAACCCCTATTGTACACAGAGAATGAATACCTGACCCAACTGTTAACCCTGGCATTTGCTTATATCTTCGGACACTACCTTGTGATAATAAAACAAAAACCAAAGAAATCCCAGAAAAGTAGATTCACAGCTGTGACCTTGTACTGTTAGTTGACTTAACTCTAAAGCCATGGAGCTTTGGTATTGTTGCTGTATGAAAGTTGAGCTCTTTGTTGATTACTTTGATTTGAGGGTTCATTTATTTAATATATTTGCTCTGTGTCATTTATCTTTATAATCACTTGTGTGAGAATAGTCTCATTTTCATTTCACATATGGAAAGAAGAGGAAACTTAAGTACCTTGGAGGTATAACAAAAATTCCTTCTTTTCCCATATGACTCCACACTCTAGGCTAGACTGCTCTCATAATATAACTAATTCTTCCCACTATTGTTCTCCTCACTGTCCTGTGTTGGCTCTTCTTTACCCATTGATATCTCCATACATTACTGCCATAGAACTGAACTTATCCACAAATAAGTCTTGTCATGGTAAAAGTGTAGATACCATTAGCTAGAAAAAAACATTTTTTACAATAGGAAAAGAAGGAGAAGAAAGAAGGAAGAAGAAGAAGGAAGAGGAGGAGAAGAAGGAGAAGGAGAAGGGGAAAGGGAAGGAAGAGGAGAAAGAGGAAGAAGAGGAGGAAGATGAAGAAGAGGAGGAAGAGGAAGAAGAGGAAGGTAAAGGGAAATGCAAGCAGAAGTGGAAGCAGAAACAGAAGCAGCTTTGATTTTGGATATGTTCACTGAAGATTAATTTTTTTTCCTTTTTGTGCATGTCTTAATTATCTAAATGAAAGTATGCAGGTTAGTCCCTCTAGGCACATACCCAGATTTGGTATTAAATAAAGCTTATTAATAGCATTAAGGGTATGACTGTTGTTCAAGTGAAAATACATGCACTACAGAAACCATTAGCAAGCAGATGGATGAAATCTTCATGTCATAAGTTTGAATCCCATGAGTCTTAGAGAAAGGTGTGACTCTCAGTATCCTCTATCCCACCACAATGGAGAAAGGATGTTCTAGCCCCAGAAAGCCCTCAATCCTGCTTGGCTCATTTGCTTGAGTCTCTTGTGGCATTAAGTAGAAAGGGTCTCAAGCTAAGCGAACATTTAACTTGAGAGCTTTCATTGGTGTCTTCATGCCTTTTCCAATTAAAAACCACATGATCATCTCCTAAGATGCTGAGAAAGCATTTGACAAAATCCAACACCCATTCATGATAAAGGTCTTGGAAAGATCAGGATTTCAAGGCCCTTACCTAAACATGATAAAAGCAATCTACAGCAAACCAGTGGCCAACATCAAACTAAATGGAGAGAAACTGGAAGCAATCCCACTAAAATCAGGGACCAGACAAGGCTGCCCACTTTCTCCCTACCTATTCAATATAGTACTTGAAGTCCTAGCCAGAGCGATTCGACAACAAAAGGAGGTCAAGGGGATNAGTTACAGAGATCATGTGTGAAGCTGAATCCAAAGAATGGACCCAATGACTGCGGCTGCCAGGGATCCATCCCACAATCAGCCACCAAACATAGACACTATAGCATATGCCAGCAAGATAGTGCTGAAAGGGCCCGGATATAGCTGTCTCGGGGGAAACTATACCAATGCCTGGCAAACATGGAGGTGGAAGCTCACAGTCAGCTATTAGATGGAACACAGGGTTTCCAAGGAAGGAGCTAGAGAAAGTACCCAAGAAGCTGAAAGGGTCTTCAACCCTATAGGTGGAAGACTAACCATGCACTAACTAGTACCCCCTGAGCTCATGTCTGTAGCTGCATATATAGAAGAGGATGGCCTAGTTGACCATCATCGGGAAGAGAGGCCCCTTGGTCATGCAGACTTTATATGCCCCAATACAGGGGAACGCCAGGGCCAAGAAGTGGGAGCGAGGAGGGGGGGTAGGGGAGCAGGGCCGGGAGGGGGAGGGTATAGGGGAACTTTCTGGATAACACTTGAAATGTAAATGTAGAAAATATCTAATAAAAGTTGGAAACAAAAGAAAATATCTAATAAAAAATATTTTTAAAAAGCAAAAAAAAAAAAAAAAAAAAAAAAAAAAAAAAAAAAAAAAAAAAAAAAAAAAAAAAAAAAAAAAAAAAAAAAAAAAAAAAAAGATTACTGATAGATGGGAAACCTTAAAAAATTATTACTTTGACACCAGAGTCCAGAAAACAGAGGAGGAGACCTAGAAAATACAGACTTCTTTCATTATAGCTTAGGCAATGTCCACGTTAAGATTGTCAAAAAAAAAAAATAAATAAAGATTGTCATCAACACTACATTCTGTGGCACCGTTTCTCATCTCTAAGTCTTTCTCTGGTGTTATTTTTCCTACAAAAGTCTTGCACTTATGTGAAATGTGTTTCACATATTTGAAAAAATGTGTTATGCTATACAATCACTTAATGATTATATTTTAAAGATTTGTTTACTGTTATTTATGCATGTTATTGCTTTGTCTGTGTACAGAGATGGACACTATGTGCGTGCCTCAGAGGGTAGAGAGAGTGCTGGTCCCCTGTCCCTGGAGTTGTAGGTGGCTGTAAGATGCCAGGACTTCTAAAGAATAAGTACTCTTAAGTACTGAGCTCTTAAGTACTGTCTCTTTAGCACCTGTACAACTATTTCCAAATAAGGTTTTTTACTACATAACATTAATATCAATAAGTATGTGTTTGTATTAAATAGCCTTAATCAGTCATATCTAACACATGGGACTTTTGGTTGGCATTGTAAGTATAACTTTATTTTAATTATTTCATTGATTATTTTATTTATCTACATTTAAAATGTTATCCCCCTTCCCAGTTAAACCCCCTACCTTCTCCTCAGTCACCCCTGCTTCTATAAGGGTGCTCCCCAACCCACCATTCCACTTCTACCTCAGTGTCCTAGCATTCCTCTACGCTGGGGCATCGAGCCTCCACAGGACCAAGGGGCTCCCCTCCCATTGATGCCAGATAAGGACATCCTCTGCTACATATGCAGCTGGAGTCATGCATCCCTCCATGCGTATTCTTTGGTTGGTGGTTTAGTCCCTGGTAGCTTTGGGGGGGGTCTAGTTGGTTGATATTGTTCTTCCTGTGGGGTTATTAACCCCTCAGCTCCTTCAGTCCTTCTTCTAACTCCTTCATAGGCCTCCCTGTGCTTAGTCCAATGATTGGCTGCACGCATCCACATCTGTATTGGTCAGGCTCTGGCACAGCCTCTCAAGGGACATGTATCTTAATACAAACTTACCTTGATATGATGTACTATGGTATATGCTTAAGTAGCATAGCCTTTCTCTAACAATAAATATTGGTTGTTAGTTCTCTCTGAGCAACTTTGCCCTGCTGTTTATAGACAGAGGGAAGCTAGAGTTATCTGATTTAGGATGCCCTCTGCTGGGATGCCTAGAGGTTCTTTCCCTGTAATGCCATTTCATTTCAGAAAGCAAACCAATACTGGTTTCATGGTGAACACAGGGTCCCGAGAGAAAGTTAGAGCCACAGGCTTCCTGAAGTTAGCCTCAGAATGGATTCAGAGTCATCTCTACTTTCTTTAGTTGGCCAAAGAAAGTCAGACAAAGCCCAGAATTAATGAGTGAGGTGTCCATCCCTTGGTGGGAATAGCCTCAAGGTTACATTGCACGGTTTCCAATACAAAAAGGGATCTGATGGGACCATTTTTTGTCATCTGCCAACCCTGATCACTATACCAAATCAATAATTCTTGTTTGTTCTAGCATCAATATTATAAAACAATTCATCCAGATGCCATTTTTTCTAATCTTAACCACCAGTTTCATTGATATGGATGACCACAATAACCCCTTGGTTTATCTCCATACCATTACAACTGACCATCCTTAATCTGTTCCCCAGTGTTTTCTGTCCTACGCTGTGTATGTTAGCATATTGGTAGAAGTGATAATTTATTGTCTGCTGTCTGTCTATTCTACCTAACATGTGATTCATAGGTCAAACCCTAATTATGCATGCACTCTACATAGTAGTCATTTCGTAAATGGTTTTGATGCATTACAGAGAAACATTTTAATAAACTGTCATTGTTAGTAATGACATTTATATTTAACAAATAGAAGAATCATTGCAATCTTCCCATTTCAAATATGTTTTATTTCATTATTTTTATGACAATATGCAGTTGTATACCTTATGACTTCATCACAGCAAATGATCTTTCATTATGGTAGTAAAATTGGAATGATCCAAGGAATTAAAAGTGGATGCATATATTTTATACATAGTGATGATGTTTACAAAGTAAGTGTACCAGCGTTTTGCTCAATCAATACAAGTAACCAGAGTCAGATGAAGGTCCATGTTCTAAGCTGTATTTTCCAAACAAATAGAAGGGAACTCAGGAAAAGTAAATTTATTCATGCATCAGAGACAAATAAATTTTCTCCATCACGAAAAATGGGCATCAGGTGCTTTTGATTTCCTTCTATCAGCTGTTAATCAGAAGAGATGAGAGAAGCTGAACAAGCTAATAAAGAAAGCAGCCCTTGTGAAGGCAGCTGTATTGTAGAAGCTTTGGGATTGTTAATTAGGCTGTGGCCTTGGGAAATACACTGCCAGGGTGAGAACGGGGAGGCAGCAGGATATTGCAACACTTCTTCCTAGGTGGACCACATCGAAATGTGTGTTTGTGCGCAAATGTTTTGAGTCATTTGAGAACTACATTTTGAACACAAAACAGCTGGCATGTGGAAGATCCTGGACAACCTTTCAACTTTGCAGACCATCCATACATTAGTAATGACGTGGATATCTGTGTCAGCAATTATCCATATCACTTCTGAGAGTGAATAGTTTGGAAGCATGTTGCAATGTGCATTTGTAACTTTGGAGCCTTGCAAATATCAGGATTTTTTTTTTATAGCAGGCACAACCCCCACCTTTGGGACCTTTATAGAACTGTGCTACTCAACCCACCCCAACTCACCCCCAAAAAAGAAATGCATTTGAGTTTCTCAATTTCCTTTGCAGCTTGGACTCAGGCATGTGACATGGGCATGGATAATGAGTTAGATCCACCCTACATTACAAAATGAAGATTGAGAGAGGAAAGAACTCATTTTATTTTCAGAAGCAATGACATATGGGGCCAAGGGGCCAGCAGGTACTGTGACACATCCTGACTGTAGTGACAGCTTGCTGTAGTGGTCTGTGTTCTCACTGGGGAAGTTGTAGGAGATCCATCTGAGGCTTCTTCACGTTTTTGATCTTCCTTGAACAGTCTTTAGAAAACATGTGATTTCCCTCTTTTTTCCAATACTTTAATCTTCCCCAAAAGCAAGGTCATTAATTTTGTTCACGCATTAGAACCCATATCTAACTCACTCCAATATAATGTGCAAAACATTTTACGAGTATCCTAAATAACTAATTGTAGTTCTTCAAATACACACAACTTTTTGTAAGTATGTTGCCCAATGTCACCTAAATATTGAGGTGTTTCTCCTTTCTCTCTCTTTTTTTAAAATTTAATTTAATTTATTTTTGCACTCCATATTTTATTACCCACCCACTGCGATCCACCTTGCCACTGTTCCACATCCCATAACTCCTCCTCACCCCCTGTCTCCATATGTATGTCCCCACCCCATCTGACCTCTAAACTCCCTGGGGCCTCCAGTCTCTTGAGGGTTAGATGCATCATCTCTGAATGAACACAGACCTGGCAGTACTCTACTGTATGTGTATTGAGGGCCTCATACCAGCTGGTGACTGTTTGGTGGTCCAGTGTTTAAGAGATCTCAGGGGTCCAGATTAGTTTAGACCGCTGGTCCTGGGGCATATAAAGTCTGCATGACCAAGGGGCCTCTCTTCCCAATGATGGCCAACTAGGCCTACTTCTTCTATACATGCAGCTAGAGACATGAGCTCTGGGGGTACTATTTAGTTCATGTTATTCTTCCACCTATAGGGTTGAATGTACAAGTCTAGGTATAAAACAGTTTTCTTAGACCAACAAAATGGCTAAGTGGATGAAAGTACTTGCTGCCAAGACTGGTGACCCGAGTTTCATCTCCAGATCTAGATGGTAGCAGAAAAGTTTCTTCCGAGCAACACAGAAACTTATATACCATGGCGCAAGTCCCACCTTCCCAAATAATTTCTGGTTTGTTTATTTATAAACAAACAGAAAGAAAAGCAATAAAATACTTTTATTGAGTCTGCCAAATTTATAAAGACAGCTAAGATAATCAAAGTAATCATGATTTTTCAAATTCATAAATAAGAAAGGATAAGAATGATTATATACTCAGTGTTAAATATTATTTTTAATAATTCTTATTTCATTACAGAACTGTCTATTTCAATCAATATTTACCTTAAGTGAATATTGTTTGAGTTACAGGTTATATTTTTATCTCAGTTTTGTATGTGCAAGTGAGAACTAGGGGTTCTCAGGGGCAAAATAATAATGGTAGTGATAACTAATACCAATAATACAAGGACTTATCAGCTTTTCCTGTCTTCATCTATCATATTTGAAATGGGATTCCTTAGCTATCATTGATTCAATAAAGTACCAAAGTTAAAAACTAAAAATGATCGTAATGATTTTAAACTAGAGACAGCCAAAACTCCCTCACCTGTAGGGATGGAGGCCAGAGGGGTAATTTTCTGGGGATACCAACATAGAGATAATGAAAGTAACCATGAGGTGCCAGAAACTCACCAAATCTACCTGTGCTATCAACCTACCATGGTGACCATCAACCATTATGCTTATTTATATATATAACCACACCAAATAGAGTTATAACGTCAGCTTCTCCATCACAGTGGACACATGTGAAGGCACTGGCATGATTCTCAAACAGTTTCAGATTTGGGAGCATTTCTGAATTCCAGTTTAGAAATGCTTAACAATTAAAGTTCACACAAGTTTTCCAAATTCAGGTAACTGCAAAATCTAAAATATTTCAGTCTCTGGATAATAGACAAAATCTCTTTAAGAAATGGCTTTAACTTAAACCAAGTCCCTTTTTGTTGCTGATTTCCAAGGGAAGGGCATGGTTTGGAAATGAATTACTTAGAAAAATATGTTAAATCATATACATCCATTCACTCTGAGAGCACTTGATGTTGACATACCTCCTTTTGTTATTTAGAGTTTTTGTTTGTTTGCTTCGTTTCTTGTTTCAGATTTTGAGGATTTTAGCACTCACTTTTGTTTTTTTTTTTGTTTTTTTTTGTTTTTTGTTTTTCGAGACAGGTTTTCTCTGTGTAGCCCTGGCTGTCCTGGAACTCACTTTGTAGACCAGGCTGGCCTCAAACTCAGAAATCCACCTGCCTCTGCCTCCCGAGTGCTGGGATTAAAGGTGTGCGCCACCACACCCGGCTAGCACTCACTTTTTAAATTCTCTTTTTGTGTAGTATTTTACTATATAAAGTAAAGGGCATGGAGCAGCAACAGCAGTATTACCAGAGGTTGTTAAGATGCTGATGATAATTACATGCAACCTGAAACCTACAAAGCCAGAATGTGCATGTAACAAAAGCTCCATGTACTGGCCATGTAAGGTGTCTGTGTAGAACTCTAATGTTTATGGCTGAAGACAACACAGAATATTCAAAATACTACATAATTGTAATGATAAATTAGATTGCTCTCTTTGTAACACTTTAGCCAAGAGCTATGAATATGAAATTGACCATCTAGCCTTTGCTGAGTTGGACAGCTGTTAGAGAGTGTTTCCTCGTTGGGGAAGTCTCCCACAGAAGCTGAGTCTCCAATACTGTAGTCCATTTCCTAGCAGTGCTATGTCAGATGAGCTCCATATGTTGAAATTAAATGTCACTTTTAATGTGTCATCATTCTGAGTTAAGAATGGCAGACAAAGACAAATGTATCATTTGGTGCCCTTGACATAATGATAGCAATCTAATAACAAATAACTTAGTACCAACAGCTTTCAATTAAATGCTGAAATTGAGAGAAGACATGGAATGAATAAGCCAAGTGTCATATAATTAATTATGTCTCATCGTTGGCTTTTTAATGTATGGGCTTCTCACTTTTGCCCAGAAATTCCTTCAGTTGAAATTGAGTGCTAAAGAAAAATACTCTGAAAACCTGGCTTGGGAAGAGAACAGGGCTGATTCCTCTTTTAACCTTGTTTACTTGATGTTGAAAGTTTCTACACGGCTCATCCTCAGGGAAACTAAACAGCTCATTCCCCAAGAGTCCTCGCACATAGCATCATAGAAACCAAAACTTCCAAAACTTCCAATTGTGAATAACAGAAAAACAAAGACTGAGCTTAGTCTAAGCACTATGGGCAAGCAGTCATTCCAGCAAGTGCAAGATAAGACAGTCTGAAGTCCCACCACACAACAGATGACCTAGAGCAGACAGGGAAGGTGATGATTCTATTCTTCATACATGTGAAAGATTTCTCCTGTGATAATGCCTTTCACCTGAGAGGCACAGACATGATGTTTGGCCTTCTCAATCCACAATTTTGCTGTTTAGTCACCTAGATATAATATTTAATTCCAGACCCTTTTCTTCCTTAATATCTTAATTTATTTACCTACCTATTATATGTATTTGACACCTTGCTCTATGTAGATGATGACAATTGAATCAGAAAAGTCCTCCCCTTTTAATGAGCTGATATGATCTTGCTAAAGCTGAAGGAGAAGGAGCCAGTTTGCCTGTTGAGTAACCTATTAAAGGCTGAAGGTACTTGTTCTGGAAGATATGTTGCTCTCTTGGACTTTTGTTTCCATTTAAGGGATCTTAAAGCACCAATAGGGTTTTAATTGTGGTAGTTACTATGACCACTTACTTCATTCTTGATTTCAAACGCAGGTTTATTTTCATAACTGGAAAGCCACAAGTCTGAAGCTGGCATCAATGGGCTGAAATTAAGGCATCACCAGGGGCTGCTTTATCTAAAGCCTCATTGAAGGTCCCTTGCTCTCCTCTATCTTCTGGTAACTTATAGCATTAGCTTGTGGTCAAACTCAGTAGTCTAGCATAGCATAGTCAAAATTATAATTGCATATCTCACTCTATGTCTTTCAAAGGATTCATGTGCATACCTGGATAATATAGGCTAATTCCCCTGAGTCTGGGGTTTTATTTTAACCTATGAAGACTTTGACATACAATGTAACATTCACAGGTTCTCAGAAGAAGAATTTGGCCATCTTTGTTTCTGCTTGACACAAACTTCAACTACTTTTCTTTTATGATTTCACTTATTTAAGAATATTTATGGAGAATATTGGAGCTCCCTAAGAACCTTATCCAACAAGAAAGCACATTCAAAGCATACCAACTCCACCGCTGGGGGGTCCTGGAACCTCTAAGGTGGCTCCCTAAAACCCCATTCTTTTATACTAGAACATACTTTGATTTAGGAAGAGCCAGCCAGCACTATCTCCAAGTGTTACTAGAGTTGGTTCAGATTAAACTCTTACTGGAAGTTGGTGTCTGGGTCATTCCAGACTCTTCTTGTCATACTCAGAGAGTTAAAGTAAAGGTACACACAGATCATAAATTAGCAAGGAGATTTTATTCAAAAACAAACAGACAGTATAGATCAGATACACTGTCAAGAGTGACAGTGCCAATTTGAGTGAAGAATTCCATGTTCAGGGCTCCAAATTTCCATCCATGCCTTTCTTTGTGGAGTCCAAGACAGGGAGGAGTTTGTTGCTACCAGGGAAGAGTATGGGCATTTCTCTACTTTGATTGGCAGATTTCAATTGTAGTTTTTTTTTTTTTTTTCTATTTTGTACCTCCCTTCCCATGATGTATCTTATCACATAAGCATAATATTATAAACCCTTAAAAGTTCACTCAGAGGTTACAACCTTACTGTTCATGTGTCTAAAACCAAGACAAGACAGATGGGCTGATTGGCTATAGTTCTTAAGTTTCTGCTTAACACAAACTTCAACTACTTTTCTTAAGTGTGTTTAAATAAAAATGGAGCATTATCAAAGAGTTAGCATGGAGAGTAACTTACTCCATCGTTTAGAAGTAGGGTATATATGGAGATCAATATAAGTGGGGTGTCCCAGGTGAATTGTTAGGAGACAGATGTGTGCATAACCCAAGCCAAGTAGAATCATTGATTGCTAAACTATGCCCTATGCTTGCCTGCCTCAAAATCAGCCAGATGTATGGTTTTGGAATCTGTATACTTCATCAGTCACACATATTAGGGCACTTACTTAGCTAAAATCAATTCCCCAACAGAATGTATGCCATAAATACATAATTTCCAGGTTAATTGCATGTAAAAAAAATCAAGGCATACCAGGTGTTAAGAGACTTAGATAAGAAGTTTCTAGGTCATCTTCCTGGGAATGAATCTTAACACTGAGTTTATAATGAAGTCTGTTCTTGGCAGGGCCAGAATCTCCACTGAGACATCCTAGCAAGGAGTGACTAAGAGAGAGCTTCACTGTAAATTCTCCTTTTCCCACACTTGCACAGTGCTCTACATTTGAAGAATGCTTTATTATGGTGACTACACCCAAAGATGTACCTTGGGATACTGTTAAAGATGTACCAGTCAGAAACCAGGTATACAAATAAATCATAAACATACCATTTTGTGATAGACCCACTTGAGATGGTGTGTGTGTGTGTGTGTGTGTGTGTGTGTGTGTGTGTGTGCATGCACACATAAGAGAGAGAGAGAGAGAGAGAACTAGAGTGAGCACACTGTGCGTTTTAAAGAGCAACACCCTAAAACAAACAACAGAAATAAGAGACAACCTGTTTAACAGCAGGTGCTTTGAGAATAGTCTTCTGTTTAAGCAGAACTTGGTCTATTTGCTTAAACTAAAGATCTATCTGAGACTTTATCTAGGCGAATCATCATCAATGTATGTAATTTATTTATGGGATATCTGGATGCCTTTACCACACAAGATTAAAAACAATTAAAATCTACTTCTATCAACTGACTTGATAGAATGACACCACTTTTGTTTTTATTTTTGAATACATCTTCCTGAGTTTCAATAGTAACCTTTGCTACAGAGGCAATAACAAGAGTAAGATGATTTTCCTTCTGATTTATTTGGCTTTTCCATGAAAGAAATAGTGTACACTTGGCACCTAACATGTATTGTGCCATCTGTCTGCTGGTTCCCTTGCTGTGAACAGATTCACAGTAGCATGTGGGTGGGGGAGGATCCTTATTAGACTCTTTCCTAAGAAGGTCAACTCTATGTGGCACTGGCTGGCTTTGAGTGATAGAGAATGGATAATACATTGCTTTATTCAGCTTTCCATGCCTTATGCTTTAAGACGTTGTGCATGTGGTAGGACCATTGCTGGTCTCCAATGTCTCTTTACAGCTTTATAAGGTAGGATTTAAAGTGAGAACAAAATACAGGGACCCTGAATAACAGCCTGTCAATGTCAGTGATTTGCAAAGTCCTGAATTGAGGAAAGAAAAGAGGGAGGGTGTGTTCCTCTGCTTGTTCACTGAAATTCCATTTATTGTTACTAATAGAAACTAGTGAAGAATGGATTTTGTTTAAAGCCCCTTAAGTATCAACCAGTTCCCGTATTATGCCCTTGAAGACCCTCATGTGGTACCAATCCTCAATTGATAGGTGAAAACCTCGAGGATAAGAGATGTTAACCAATTTGCCCAACTCATGACATGATTATTCAGTAGAGTGAAGACTGTAGATCATTTCTCTAAGAAATTAATTCAGAAATCTTATCGTTAACCATGATAGACATGCTCAAGTTCCTACAGGTACTATAGGGATAACATGTAAGTGGAATTAGTTTCTTTTTCTTGTATATTGCAAGATCACTCCATACCTGTGCCCTATGTCCCCTGGCATCTTCACTATTCTGGCTTCTCTACTACAGTGGTCACTCAGGACTTCTCTATAGTAATCCAAATTTTGGTACACAGTGAATGGTCTTAGATGCTCTCCATGAACCCATCAATCTTGGGTTCCACATGGACAAAACTTACAAGACCACAAAGCTTTGCTAACGGGAGATGTAGCCAAGTTTTCTTGGCCAACAGCTATATCCACTTCTGTATGTTGACCCTAAGGAAATACTTTCCAAGGCAGTTGCTTTCAAGAATCAGGCAATCCTTTTTCACCTTAGGCTTTCTTCCTTTAAATGAATTAGATAATCATAAGATGTTGCCTGAAATTGGTGGGGTCTTCTCCTTAAGACACCCCTCTACTGTCTCATAGACACATGGGTTCTCTACTACAGGACTGATCATTTTACCAATTACAGCTGCCTCTTCAGCACCACCCTGAATACTGCCTCACCTTGTAATTTCTCCAACCAAACAAATCAGTATATCTCTTTCAAAGTTGTAAATCAGTACATTTCTTTCAAATATAATATCACTCAAACTCTCAGGACATAAGCAGAATGCAACTAGATTCTTGTACAAAGTTTTACACTAGAGTCCCTTAGTCCTATTACTGATAGAGTCCTTGTTACCCTCTGAAGCCTTATTAGCTGGGCCTTCATCATTTCTTATGGTCATATTTCTTATTCTGGGCCACACACTTCTTACGGTCTCCACTAGAAGAGCCCATTAAGCTTTGCTTCAAACATAGTATTTCATGGCAATATATCCACAAAACAATTCCAGCCACAAAACAATTCAAGTGGCATAAGAAATACATAGTTTGGTTTATCACAACAGTATCAATTTCTGTCTTAATTTTATTTCCAGATGTGGTGGCCAAAAACACCCTAACAAAGGTAACGTATGAGAGATAAGGTTTATTTCAGCTCAGAGCTTAAGAGCATAGTCCAAAAGTCTAGGCTTCAGGAACTTGAAACAGCTAGTCATATTCACAGTGAAGAAGAGAGAAAGAATAAATGCCTGCACACTAAGTGCATTCTCCAGCCTCATCCTTCTTCTTTTATCTAGTTTAGTATTCTAAGTTCAGGGGATGGTCCCACCCATAGTGGGCATTTTTCTCATGTCACTAATATAGTGAAGATAATACCCCACAGAACAGTCTGAAGGGGATAATATCTTGTTGAGATTCTCCACTCAGGTGAGTCTAGATTGTGTCAAGTTGACAATTAAAACTAATTGTGAAACTATGGTTCCCCAAAACATTTCAATGATAATAATAATAATAATAATAATAATAATAATAATAATAATAATATTAATAATGTTTAGAGGTCAATTGTGGGTCAGGGTTTAGGAGTATAATCTGTGACAGAAAAGGTCTAAGCTGGCAGGGAAGATATTTCAACATTCTAGGTTCAAGATTTTACATGTTTCAATTGAAGAAGTATGAGCTGTATGGAGCCCCAGAAACCATCTGAATTGAACATTTTATTTTCAAGCATTTAGTCATGTGGGCAACATGCCAATTTCCTGGTGCTGTGATGATGTTTCATGACAACATTAAAACCTCAGTGGTTTCTTGTTGGAAGCATTTATTACTCATGGGTCTTGATTAAGTTATAGATTTTGGTGGCCAGCTCTTCTTGTATTGACTTGGCTGAGTTTATTCATCTGTCTGCCCTTGGCTGGCATTTGGTGACTTAGGCTTGCCTCCAATGGGAACTCTGGGATAACCTACATTTGCTACCTTTGTCTGGCATTTTCCAACACAATAGACTGGACATGTCTTCAAGTGGAAAACAGTAGTGCAAGAGTATTAAGAAGAAAAAAAAATGTATCTCTCTAGAGCTGGGGTAGAAAGATGCTCTCTTGTCTGTTGGGTAGAACAAATCATGTAGCTTTGAAGGAAGGTGACTAATGGAAGGATTATTAAATCTCTTGTTTACTTAACAAGTTAGAAGTTTTTTTTAATAAGTCCCACAGATGCCATTCACATAATTTCTAAATTATCTCAATTTGTCTTGTGTTTGCCCTGCACCCCAAGTAAGTGTCTGACATTAAGAGCCTTCCAGTTGCTTCTTTAATCCTTAAATTGCTGTAAAGCCTTATTCTCTTCCCAGAGTCACCTAATACCTGTGGAGCTATTGGTGCTTAATTGAGGTGTTTACTGATAAAGTCCAGTAGTAGCAACAACATTTTTCCAACAAAAATTAATTTTAACTTTTTTTTCCAATAGAGTCTATGTTTAGAAAAGTTTTTTTTTTTACCAGAATTGTTAATAATTATTTTATCCTTAAAATATAAAATGTGGACAAGAGCTCTAGTTGGTATGAGATGCCAAATCAAAGCTGGTTAAAAGCAAAAACATGTTAGTTGTCATGAACTTGTACTTTTGTAGGGAAGTATCCAAGTTTGGTTAGGTCTTTGCTCCCATATTTCTGTCTTCCCTGACTCCAGACTGAGACACAGTGCTAAGACAAGCTTCTATCTAGGGAATTTTCTTATATCAGAATTCTTCTGTGAAATAACTGTCTTCTCTTTTATGAGACAGTAGACTCCAGTTCATTAAACTTGCACACTTATTGACTATTCCAACACTACTGATTCTCTCTTACAAAGAAAGTTTTGAGTCTGATCCCTAACAGTAAATGGGAATACAGGCAGATCTATTGACTTGTATTAGAAATTGATGTCATTCTGTTCTTGAGATAAATTAAAAATATCAGTTAGCTTTGGGCAAATGTAATTTACCTGTTTCTAAATATTCAGCATGTAAAACTCAACTTATATAAAATACAAGGATGCTACTAGAAATTCTAGCATCTATTATTTAATAGCATTTTCCCAAGTATGAATAGTGCTCCCAATACGTGCAAGTTTCCTTCATCTTTATATCACTGCCTCAAGAGAAAATAAATATTGAGGTGACTTTAACCTAGCTAAGCTACATGGCCAAAGAGAACTTAAAAATGTTTACAAACTATGATTTAAAAAAAAAAATAAGTATTGGGATAAAATATAACTTTTACCGCAATAGAGACTATGGGGGGTCTCAAGATTGCATAAGACTCATTGGAAGTGTTTATTGCAACCAGATTTGGAAGACAACTTAAAATTTGTTTATGGATATCAGAGGCACTCTCAAGAAATAATCCACTTTTATTTATGTGTCCTACCTGGCATTTCCTACTCAGAGGATTCCCAAGTGCCACATGGCTTCAAAGATTGACCTAGCTAGGGCAGCAAATGAATGAAAAAAGAACAGACATACAGACACAGAAGTACAGAAAAACTCGGATCAGGTGGGCCATATCCACTCTGATGACCCACTTGGTAAGTGGCACCAAACACAGCAACTTGGAAAGTCAGCATGTCTATTTTATACATCTTAATTGAGGAAGTGTGTTTGTTGTACAGAACGAAATAAAGAGGCAGGTGTATGGAATGCAGCTAAACAAGGAGTAGGTTAATTAATCTCAGTAGGAGGTCTCCATAGAGACCTGCAGTCTCAGGTTGTAGTTGTCATGGAAGGGGAAGCTATGGTTCACAATTTCTACATACACTGTCAGCATTCACACTGTGACTAACAAAGGCTTTGCCATCTTTTTGAACCTCACCCAGAAAATGCTTGGCCACTTGTATTGGTTTGAGATGTTACATTTGTTGAAATGACAGTGCTAATGCTAGCAGTACATTCACTCAGGACTTCATCTGCTCCTCACACCCAAGCCAGGTCTCTATTTTGCACTAATAATCCCAAGAATAATAACTGGCATAAAAATTACACCAAGATAAATCATGAAAAGTAAGGATGATAAAAATCTATAAAGAAGATAACAAAAAGAAAAAATTGCACACAGAACATTATTTAACATGTCAGCATTCAGAACTATGTTAAGAAGAATATGATTTAGCATTTATTTGAAACTTTACTTCCCTGGAAAGATACACAGCATCTGTATATGTGTGCAGATGGGATGGCAGTATGGGGATTCACATTTCCTTTTTACACATCATGTATAAAGCTAGATTACTATTGATATTTCTAAGAGAATTAAATCATCTCCAGAAGGATTTCCTTGAACTTGCGGGGATACTTAGTAATATAGGGAAGCTGGCACGAACTTAACAAGCTGAAAATTCTCTAAAAACCATCCTGTCTCTTCTTTCCTTAGTCTCCCACTGGTATTTCCACTGCTACCCCAAGACAGAGATCACCAGCTCAGGTTCAGGCACGATACCTGTGTTTATAAAGCAAAATAAGTGGTCTCTCTCCAGTGTTCGAATATAGAAACCTACTACAGGAGTCTCACAATTCAATTGAAACTAAAAGATCTCATTTATTTGCCTTTTGCAGAATGCTGTTGAAGAGAGAAAGTCACACGTTGTAGTAGCAAGGGAAGTGACAAATGGAAGATGGAGGATGATTGAAGATCATAGAAATGTAGACAGTTTTTGCATGTTGTGTATTGTATCACTTTAGGGGTTCATTTTCTGGTAAATATAACAAATTGGAAATAAAAGCAAATGAAATTTATTCTCATTTACATTCATTTCCTTTGATGACCTTAGGCAGTGAGTGACAGGCACGATAGGCAACCTTCTTCACTATCATGAAAGTCATCCTCAGTTTATCACCACTGTTTGACAACTCAACCACAGGCTTTTACACAAGAGGAATATGATTTCCTTGCATGTCCACAGGTCAGCTGAGGGAATTTTCTGGTCCTGCCTGGTATCTTACAAGAATCAGAAATCAGTGCTTGAATAAATAACATGAAAAGTCAATGTTGGCTATAGCCTCACCTGTTCTGGGGGGCATCTTTGGCAGCAATAACTTATGGCATTGTTACAAATTCATAAACTGCCTTTTTATGGTTCTATTGACTTAAACATACCACAGAGAATTTACCTTTAATTTAAACAGATGCAGTTGATTATCAAATTCGGACACAGCTAAGTTCATGAGAAAATCCTTATGCTTTTTTTTTTTTTTTTTTTCCAAACAATCAAGAATCTAGTTATTTTTGTTGTTGTTGTTCTGTTTGAAACTATGGACTTGATTTGTAAAAACATTTTTGTGAACTTTTAAAAAAAGTTTAATGTTTATCTTTGTTTATGTATGAGTATGTGTGGGTGCATGCGTGCATGTGTGTGGGGGGGTGCGCAAGAGTATTTGTGTGTGGGGGTGGGGTAGGGTGTATGTGTGCATGCGCTGGCAAAGTACAGAAGCAGGTAGCAATTCTCCATTGAGCTATAAGTACAGACAGTTATGGACCACCTGATGTGGGACTTAGAAACTGAACTCAGGTCCTCTGGAAGAGCAACAGGTCTCCTGACCTCCGAGCCACCTCCACAGTCCCTTGACTTTTTACTTTAAGATCAGTGCAATTATAGTGTGAAGAAGTAATCAATAGGATAGCAAATGGGACTCATAAACCAAAAGAAGCATGAAGGTAGAAGATGAGACTACATACAAAGTACTGTTCTGAGAATATAATTCATAACATTATGAAGGTTAAAAAAATACAAACATAGAAGCACCAGAAAATCAAAAAGACAGCTTATTTTATTAATAACTCATCCATTATGTGTCTATAATATATTAACTCCTATATGCTTTGATTAAAATTCTGCTTCTTCACATTAAACATAACAAACAATATCCCATAGCAGGATATTGTTTCAGTGAAAGGTGATCCCATAGGCACATGTACTTGAATACCTGGTTCTCAGTTAGTGGAACTATTTGAGAAGGATTTGGAGACATGACTGAGTTCAGAGGTGTGTGGGGGGGGTATCTGTGGAATGCTTTGATGTTTTAAAAGATTCCAGATATTCTAGACTCTCTCTTTCACTGTCCCATTGTAGTGTCAGTCTCAAGATATGAGCCCTCAGATACTGCTCCAGCTCCACCTCTTATGTCTGCTGCTCTGCTTCCTTCCATGATGATCATGTACAATAACACTCTGAAACCAGACGTCCCAGCTAAACTTTTGCTTTATAAATTGTCTTGGTCATGGTGTTTAATCACAGCAATAGAAAAGCCTCTACGATATAAAAGTTGGTACCAGGGAGTGGGATATCACTGTAATAGGCTTGTTCTTTAGAGGAGTATGGAAGACTTTGTGACTTTTGATTGGGAAAGCGCTTTTAACATTGTAAGTGAGACTTAATAGGCCATCTTAGAAGATATAGGAAGACAATGGTGTTGAGAGCAATGTGGACTCTGCTGGCACAAGCAGTTTCAGAGAAAAACAATATTATCAACTGGGCTAGACACCATTCTTGTGATATACTGACAAAGACTATGGTTTCCCATTACCCTTACCCAAGGAATTTATGTTTCCATTGCCAGTGTTGCTCTCTCTGCCTAGTGCTTTTGTATGAGGATGTGATCACTCACCTGCTCCTGCTGCCATGCCTTTGACTCACTATCATGGACCCTAATTATCTGAAACTATAAGCCCTAAATTAAATCCTTACTTTGATACGTTGCCTTTATAGTAGTGTTAATAACAGAACTAAAAATGTAGCTAAAATAGACGTTATGATCATCAGGGTCAATAGTAATCCATGCTACTGAGGCATCATGCAAAAAGATCCTGAAGCCAGGAATGGTCAAAATAAAACTGAGGGTGCATGTGTTTATAGTAGAGACAGGAAGGATGAATACTATAAGGGGCGAGCTAGGATATATAGCTAGAAACCAGACTCTAATAAGTCAATTAGAATTGGCTTATTGGGCCAATTCTAATAACTCAATGTTTTATTATATATATGATGGGGAAGATATTGGAGAATTTTGTAACTTAAACACATAATCTTATCGATATATTAAAAGCGTTCCTGGGTGTGGCAGAAACCCTCTTTTGGGGAAAGATTAAAGTAAGGACAATAACTAGAGCTAGTTTTATATAGACAAAGTGTGAGACTGATGGTATAGATGACTCGTCAGTGTTTGTCTCCGAGATGGAGGAGAATACTGGTCAAAGCTGTGAGGTGGTTGTAGTGAATCTATCAGTTCAGAAAAATCAAAGGCAAAGCTATACAATGAAATGGACTTTCAAAAGTTACCCAGCCCTAGCTCTGTCACTTTAAACAAGCTTTAGATCAAATAATTTACAGATCTTTCCCTCTGACTCCAGGTTCAGTCATTGTGACTTGGTCAATGGGACATCATTATCTATTTTCCTTTTAATCCACATTAATTTCTTTTAGTATTCTGCCTTCTATTTTCACATATTACATGGTTTTTCAATACTTTCTTTTTAAGTAAGTATATATTCACTGCATAAAGTAGAACTAGTGTTACTCATCACAACACTTTTCCATGTGTACATCATTTCTGGTGTCAAGTCCTCTACATTATTTTCTGTTGCCTCCCATTCCTGCCCCAGCTGTTCCTCTTCCTGTTCCTAAATACTCCCTCTCTGTTTCTTTGTCTCTCTGTCTCTGTCTCTCATGCACGTGTGCGCACGTGCATACACACACACACACACACACACACACACACACACCATATCCCTATCCCTATCCCCAAAATATAAGCAATGCTGTTGTACCTCATGTTAGCCAAATCCTAAATCCTTTGAGTGATAAATTATAGCTCTTATATTATGGTTGCTTGTGTGTGACAAACAAATTTTAAAACTAGAATACTAGAATCTAAGTAACAAATATAAATGAATCACAATTTTACTTATTTCAATTGTGTAATAACAACTCAGGAAAAGCTGACTGATTAAGAAATAAATGTATAGTTTAGACAGGTTTAAGTTCCATTACTGACATCTATCTCTACAGATGACTGTCAATTTTGAGAAAGTTATGTTAAATGTAATATTTTAGAGCATTTCTGTCTTCTTTCTTACACAATGAAGGATTGATGTGCTTGTAGTATGAGGTCAATGAACTTGAAGACATGAGACCATTCAATTATGAACTTCAAATGCCATGGAAAGTTATATTTCAAACTCATTTAATATAAAAACTAATAGTCTCTTCATCTTCAGAGCTATTCATTAAAAACATAGAAAAACACCACCCTGGGCTACACTGTGAGTGAATGAAAGAATAGTAAATGATTGTAGAAAGGTAGCCCAGGCTGGTGTCTTCCTGACTCAGCCTCCCAGACCACGAGATAATAGATGTAAGCCACCATTTCCACCTTTAGTGTAATTGTTTTGAATTTTAACCACTTTAAAGAAAGTTTAAAATACTTTGTTCACCTTTATGCCTGGATGGTATTCCATTATATTAATATATCATATCTTATTCATCCATTGATCTTTTAATGGACATCTGTGCTGTTTCTACCATTTATGTTATATGAATAGTAGTAGTATGAGCATCCCTATATGATGGATAATGTGCTTTCTTTTGGATCTTCTCGGTATACACTGAGGCGTGGAATTGTTTTTGTGGTAGCATAGCAGCCATGTAATGTTTTGAGACATGCATGTAAATATTTAGGGTTCCAAAGGAGCTTGAAAGTCTCATCAGAAACATTGAAATAATTTTGTGCTGTGGTAGTGATTATTTGTCTTGATTTTGTTGTATTAAAAAAATCTGATAACTGTTGCTTGTTCACAGTGCAAATGTTGTGTCAAAAGTGCCAGAGTCACACTCTAATGTAGCTTAACAAAGTGTGGATTTTCCCTGGGCACGCGTGTGTCCAATATCTAGGTTGGCTGCTTGTCAGAGTAAGAGGAGGGAAGGAGAGAATTTTTTATTCTCCAATACAATTTTACACACACACACAAACCTGAATTCAGTCTAAATTCGTGGTTCTCAAGTTGTGGGGCCTGACTTCTTTGGAGGGTCATACATTGGATATTTACTTTACAATTCATAACAATACCAAAATTACATTTATGAAGTAGCAAAGAAATAATTTTATGGTTGGAGTTCACCACAACTTGAATATAACTATTAGAGGATCTCAGTCTTAAGAAGGCTGAGACAAAAAAAAAAAAAAAAAAGCCAGGCATGGTGGTGCAGGCCTTTAATTCCAGCACTCAGGAGGCAGAGGTAGGTGGATTTCTTTTTCGGGGTATGCAGCCTAGGTCATATTACCTATTCTCCATGCTGTTGAAAAGTGATGAAAGAAGCTTCAGGCTCCAGAGACACTATTATCAGGTTTTGAGGGAACCAATTTCTATTTTCTATGTCAGATAAACTTAAATTACTAAGCATGAAACACTTAAGAATTCAAATAGCTTTATAAACCTAATATTGTATGACACTCTAGATGATCTTACACGTACAAATTATCACTTGGTTCTCTGAAATATGTGAGTGCCGACATTACCTTGGGTTTATATTGAGGAAGTCCACATCCAGAAGAGTGCAGCCAGATAAGTTAAAAAATATATATCAAGTTCATCTCAATGGACCTGAAACCTGGGGCATCTAGTACACAAAAACATTAGTGCTCTTCCACCAGGCCAAAAAAAAAAAAAAAAAAAAAAAAAAAAGTCTATTCAAACCTGATTGTTCACTTGTATTCTCTGTATAAAGAATAGTTACTCCAAAAATCCCTATTATTAGTGTTCAGCCAGATAAAAAGAATGTTTACATGAGAATATGCAGTTCCTAGCCCTTGAAAAACACAATCCTTCCACTGTCCTAGAGGAATGAAGAGGACAAACTTTCAAGCAGGGGGTTGTTCTGTAGGGAAAGGTGAATGTGCCTCTTAAAAANAAAAAAAAAAAAAAAAAAAAAAAAAAAAGACCTTCATTATTTCACAGAAACAAAACCAGAAAATAGTTCTTGGTGCGAATTTGAGGTAATCCAGGTGCAGCGTTCAGACCTGTGGGCTCCAAGAAGTTTCCCTGGAGAGGTTTTGCTCTGCAGGTGCATAAATAATTACGACAAAAAATGTGGCCCCATATGCCATAGTTTCCAAGCTGTGAATGAGAGAAAATCCATATCTGAGTGTATTTAGTGAAATGTTTAGTCTCTCTCTCTCTCTCTCTCTCTCTCTCTCTCTCTCTCTCTCTCTCTCTCTCTCTCTCCCTTCCTCCCTCCCTCCCTTCTCTCTTCTTCTCTCTCTCTCTGTCTCTCCTGAAAGTATAGCACACCTCCTTCAATCAGAGAGGAAAGAGGACAGGATGCTGAGCTCTGGTTATAAATATTTCATTGTACACAGAGAGGAAGATCACAGAAGGCAGATGAGTTGAGTAGCTGGGAAGCAAATGTGATGCTGTTTACAGACCCTCAGAGGAGGAGCATAGAAAACTGCCCCTGACAGCCTGCTGTCTGCTAGGCTTTTACACTGCCAAACCCAGTCATGAAACCCTTTGTGAACCTCCTGGCAGGGGAATGCTTCCAGGTGAGCCGGGGAACACAGCATCTGAGAATGCTAACTTAGTCACATTGGAGAGTACAGTGAGAGTGTCTATATGGTGCAGAATATATATTTTGAGAAGGATAGTCTGTAGTTATTTCGTTTAGAAAGGTTGTACCTTCATGAAAACAACAGTTGAAAGATATAAATGGAGTGTTAGACTGATTACATGAAGCCGTTTTTTCCCTTTCTCCAAAGCCTCCAGATTGTTAGAAGACTTCAAGTCACTGGATTTAACATCTTTTTTGATTACTAAACTTTTTATTCCACATAACAGCACAGATATCACATAAACTATAGAGGCTGGGGTAAAAGGTACATGATGCAGCAGACATTATCAGATTTCAGACTTAGAGAGACCTATGGTGGCCAAACCCCTTAAAAGCCATCTGCCCAGGTGTGGCTATCCTTCAGCGAGAGAAGGAAGACAAGCAGGGGTGTAGGCTATACAGTTGATTGGGAAGCTTGGTTCTGTTTGATGTAAGGTAGAATTTTGAAATTTTTAATAACTTAGCCTATCTATTTATATTTGAGTCATCATTTTAATGACTTTTTGTGCTTCTAAAAATATAATTCACGAAGTTCTGTGTATCCAATATTGAAAATTCAAATTTTCAGA
This sequence comes from Mus minutoides, assembly GCA_902729485.2. NCBI lineage: Eukaryota > Metazoa > Chordata > Mammalia > Rodentia > Muridae > Mus > Mus minutoides. The sequence continues at coordinate 170,198 of LR751164.1, forward strand.
GAATCTATGAGATAAGGAAACTTGTGTTCACACACAGACACTACAACCACAGAGATATCTATGTCCTCCCATGACAAATGCAGGTGAGCTGTGACTTTTCCCTTTTCTAATCCTTTCTTATTTTATTTTAAATCTCCACTACTGAGCTGGGACTTACTAATTTTTTTTTGTTGTTGTTCTTGTCTGATAGGTCTCTGGCTTGTTTGCTTGTCCTTCCTTCCTTCCTTCCTTCCTTCCTTCCTTCCTTCCTTCCTCCCTCCCTCCCTCCCTCCCTCCCTCCCTCCCTTCCTTCCTTTTCCTCCTCCTCTTCTTCCTCATCTTCATCTTCTTTTTCTTCCTTCTCCTCCTCCTCCTCTTCCTCCTTCTTATTCTTTTTTCTTGGGATCTAAATTCATCGATTAAAAGGCTATGTGGACTAATTTATATATACTACTTAAAACATGAGCTAACTTACCCTTTTCTATTTCCCAAAGGCCAGTGGTCACTTCCATTTTATCCCATAAACCACTACATATTCCAGAGAGTCACACCTTGTCTTCATTTTGTGAATAAGTCAATGAACTAGGTAATAATCCACCACATCAGATAATTCAGCTAGTACAAGAAGGAGCCTGAGTGTAAACCAGAGCCAACCCTGAGACATGCACGCATTAAAGTCAATTGGCATCATGACCTCCTATTAATACAGACACTCTCTAGTGTCTCTCTAGTTCAGAACTGAATCAAAAGTTTTGCTTTTGTAAAATAAGTCAAATTGTCTTTTGTTGTATGTCACACCTACATGACTCAGTTACTCATAAATTTTTTTTCCTTGACAAGGGAACTTGTTTTCTGATCTTCTAAAATACAGAAAAGGGATGTCACAAGACTAAGAAGTAATTATGTCTACTTGTATTTTAGCTAATTTTGAATTAATTCAAACAAAGCATGTAGGGCCTTTTAGGACCCTCTTCCTAGGATGTCTTATTTAGACAAGATTCTACTGAGAGCAAATCCTGCTGTTCTTACCAAGGATCATTTACCAGACAGAATGTGCTTTTCAGTTGATAGTTTTATCAGATAATTATTTACCATAAAATTCAAAAAAATCAAGGTTAAATCCAATCATTTAAAAGTGTAGAGAAGTAAACCAACTGGACAGTCTTTGCAACAGCTTTAGAAAACAAACTCATATTTTAAGAGAGTTGTAAGTGATTTTTTTCTCTTTATTAGATATATTCTTCATTTACATTTCAAGTGTTATCCAGAAATTTCCCCATACCCTCCCCCATCCCTGAAATTGGTAAAGTGTAATTTTTTTGCATATGTCTCAAAATGTCAGACTTTTTTCAAAATAAATTATTTCTGCTATGTGCATATATTATTTAGCCTAGTTAATTGGTGTATGGGAGTGTGGTTAAATAAGAGCAAAACTATTATGCAAGGAAGAGCTAGAGCAATCTTCAGTGAGTACTCCAGATCAGATCTGGAATGGATGGCAAGGGATGTCACTCTGGAATTGCTTCAAGCAAACTTGCTTTGATCACACCTGGAAAGTGGCTGAGGAATGACTAACCCCAGACAAAAGAAAAGATGTGCAGTCTGCAATTCGTCTTTCTACTATGACAGGAAACAGTAGCTTTTAAAAATTCTCTGGTCTTTCATGATGCATATCAAAGATACATTTGGTTTCTTCTTAACCTATCTATGTCTTAGTTAGAGTTAACATTGCTATGATGAAACACCATGACCAAAAGTCAGTTGGGGAGGAAAGGGTTTATCTGACACACACTTCTACATCATAGTCCATTACTGGAGGAAGTCAAGGCAGGAACTCAAGCAGAGCTGTAACCTTAAGGCAAGAGTTGATGCCGAAGTCATGGAGGGCTTCTGCTAACTGCCTTGTTCCATGTAGTTTTCTTAGCCTGCTTTCTTAAATAACCCAGGGCCACCAGCCCAGGAATGGCATCATCTACAATGATCTGGACACTCTCCCATAAATCACAAATTAGGAAAATGCTCTACAGGTTTAGTTACAGCCTATGTTACAGAGTCTTTTCTTAATTGAAGTTCCCTCATCTCAGATATTTATAGCTTCTGCCATTAAACTACCTTGTACACCTGTCTTCAAGATTTATTTACTTATTTACTTGGCAAAACTATACTGATCAATAGCAAGGTAAAGAACTTGTTAAATCTATAACTCAGATATGGCTCTTGTACACACAGTTAATTATCATTATTTGTAAATTCTGTAGTTGCAAGTCCACCATGTGGTTTTTCTTCATTCTTGTGCTCTCAGTTGGTAATGTCAGTTTGAAATGCCATCCTCTCCACTGTAGTGCTGAGATGCTGTATGGTGTGTGTGTGTGTGTGTGTGTGTGTGTGTGTGTGTGTGTGTGTGTGTTATTAAGGTGCTTTATTAACTTTACATTTTTAAATGCTAATGAGAAAGGATCGACAACTGCAGGGAGACATTGGATAGTAGAAAAAACTGAGGAATTATATCATCTTATATATTTTTAAAGATGTATTGACCTCAGAATGGAGGTGTTACATTGGGAAAGAGGTTTTGTATTTGTTTCCATAGGAGAAGAAATGTTGTGGATGCTATCAAAATTGACAAATATTAGATTCAAACAGGAGAGACCTCCTGAACAAGGAGGAGCAATAGTTGATCAGCTAGCTTGATCATTTAGCCCACACTAACATATAAAGACTAACAAATTTACTTTTCTTTGATCAGGCATAAAAAATAAAAAAATAATAATATTTCCAAATGATAAGTTACCAAAGGCACACTTGCCTTAATTGCATGAAATTAAAAACATAGGTTCTTAAACCATGTACCTTATTTCCATGTTAGAGTGATAGACTGTAGAGGGCCACATGGGCTGTGTCATCTTGGATATCAGTTTTTGAGTTTTGTTGTTGTTGTTGTTTTTAGAAAATCACATGCCATATTAGAAAAAAAAAAGGAGAGCTTTGTTGATTGGCATTAAAAATACAATTAAGAAATTTAACATGTTTTTTGTAAATTCAAAGGATACTACATTTCAAACTTTAAAAAAAAAATCTATTCAGGAAGTCTCTACTTAAGCTTATATACATGGAGGTGTGCCGATGGCTTTTTCTTCTAGCACATTTAGAGTTGATTTTCGTTTAGGATGAAAGATAGATCTAGCATCACTTTGCTTTTCTGTAGGTCTTCCAGTACTATTTGCTATAGAGACTGTATTTTCTCCAGTGTTTATTTTTAGCATTTTGTCCAAAAAAAAAAAAAAAAAAGTGGGTCATTTTAACTCTAGGTTTATATTCGGATCTTCTATACTATTCATCTTTGTGTGTGTCTTTGGGTCAGTACTATACTATTTTTGTTACTATGTTTCTGTAGTATAATTAGAAAGCAGGTAGTGATACCTACAACATTATGCTTTTTTGCTTAGGATTGCTTCTTTCTATCTTTGGATTTTTTGTGCTTCCACATGAATTTTAAGATTGTGTGTTTTATTTCTGTGAAAAGTAGAATTGCAATTGTGATGGATACAGAATTGAATGTATATGTTTATTGCATTTGGTTGAATGCTCATTTTAATAACATTAATTCTTCCATTACATAACTATGTGAGAGAGCTCTTTCAATTTTCCAATGTCTCTCAACTACTTTCTTTACTGTTTCTTTAGATTTTTTTCATTGTAGAAGTATCCTTTTTTACCACTATAATAAGATAAAATGACCAAAAGTAACTAGGGGAAGAAAGTTCATTTCATCTACTCCTCTATATCAGTCCATCACCAGAGGAAGTTAGGGTGGGAAACCGGAGGCAGGAACTGATTCATAAATCATGGAAGAACTTTGCCTACTGGTTTACCCCTCAGGGCTTGTTCAGCCTGCTTTGGGTTCAACCAAGACCATCAGTCCACAGATGGGACCACCCACAATGTCCTGAGCCCTCCCACATCAATTATTAAATAAGAAAATATCTCAAAGGCTTGCCCACAGGCTACTCTACTTAGAGCATTTTATAAAATGATGTTCTCTTTCCCCAATGACTGTAGCTTGTGTCAAGTTAACAAAAATCTAACCAGGACAAGAAGTCTACTACATGCATATTATGTTTGTTCCAAGAGCTTTGTATGGTAATTGTGAATGAGGTTATGTTTCTATTATTTTTAAAAATGTTTGCTTTTGGTGTACAGAAAGGCTATTGATTTTTGAGTTGATTTTATATCCTGCTACTTTGTTAGAAGTGCTTATCAGATTTTTAAAAATCTCAAAAAGGACATACATTCCTTTGCATACACACACACACACACACACACACACACACACACACACACACACATTTCTTTCCTTTTGGTAGCACTTTTATTTCTGTTTCTTGTCTTATTACTCTAGCTAAGATTAAAGTTTTCTGTTGAGTAAAAATGGAGAAAGTAATCAATCTTGTCTTGTTCTGGTGAAAGTGTAAATTCTTGGAGTTTTTGTCCGCCCACCCCACCCAGGTTTATATAATGTTGTCTATAAGTTTGCCATATATAGCTTTTTTCAAAAGATTTGTTTGTTTGTTTGTTTGTTTGTTTGTGTAATGTGAATACACCGTAGCTGTCTTCAGACATAGCAAAAGATGATATCAAATATTATTACAGGTGGTTGTGAACCACCATGTGGTTGCTGGGAATTGAACTCAGGAACTCTGGGAGAGCAGTCAGTGCTCTTAACTGCTGAGCCATCTCTCTAACCCCCATATGCAGCCTTTTTATGTTGAGATATACTTCTTTAATTCTTAAGTTTCTTAGTGGAATTTATCATGATGGAACATTAGTTTTTTTTTTTTTTTTCTCCAAAAGCCTCTTGGCATCACTTGACATGATCCTGTGATTTTTTTTTTACCTTGAATCTATGTATGTGATATATTGCATTTACTAACTGTCTGGGAGAACAATAGGAGCTAACAGAATTGGACAAGAGTGAAAAATAGGAGAGTAGGGGTATATTAGTAAAATATAAACTCAAAGCACACTATATATTTGTGTGAAAGATATCATTGTATGATCTAGTGTTCTTGTGTAATGTGTGTTTCTATATTTATATATTCATGTATATGTACATATATACACATAGATATTCAGACAGTCCAGTTATTCTGGTAGACTTCAGAGATTCAGGTAAAAAGTCACATTCCCTGCCCCCATGTGGTCTGCTATATATTGTGGATTCACAGTGCAGTGATTATATAGAGTAGAAAAATGTACACTATAGGTGCAGACAGTGTACTAAGGGGAGATAAACACCATGGAGAGGATAATCCAAATAACACCATACAGATGTGTTGCTTAAGAATGTGAGAAAGAATGGCCAGGCTTGGTGGTGCACGTCTTTAATCCCAGCACTCGTGAGGCAGAGGTAGGTGGATTTCTGAGTTCGAGGCCAGCCTGATCTACAAAGTGAGTTCCAGGACAGCCAGGGCTACACAGAGAAACCCTGCCTCTAAAAATCAAAATAAATAAAGAAATAAATAAATAAGAGAAAGATTGCAAAAAAATGATGCTGAAGAATGTAAAGTAATGAATGTATTTACACTTCTTTATAAAAAAAGCATAATTTTGGTGGGTTATGAGTCATGTTGGTACCATGTTGTTACAGAAATACACTGTGGTGAAATGCTTCTGTCTGTTGCCAAAATGAACACTGAAGAAAAATGAAGAAAACTGAAGAACTCCAACAAAAAGTTTGCACAACAGAAGTAGCCAAACTCTTCTGGAATCTTTAATTCATCTCCAGCCATCGTAAAACAAAAAGTAAGGAAATGTAATTTTGCACTTTTAGATTTGACTTCAATTTCTACAATACTTAATAAAACAGAAAAATGCAGTTATTTCAATGATATGTAATGGTTTACTTCTGCATGCATGCAATCTGTTCTGGGTTCTAGGAATACAGTAGCAAATTAAAGCATCAACGATGTGGCCTTGGAATAAATGACAGTGTAGTGGTGGAAAGGTTAAGTATGCAAATGAGTGGGAAGGAAACTAGTCACTACTGATGGTATTTATGACCATAGTATACAATTTAATAAGGCAAAGGATGGATGAGGATCCTGTATGGTTCCTGACTACTGGAAATAGAGTTATTGAAAAACTGCTTTGTAGAGGTAGCCTGTGTATAAGAAGTATAGAAAATCTTAAGGACTGGAAGCTTATTTAAGTTAGGAAGAGGGGTGAAGAGGATCTGTAAGGAGTCAGGGAGGGACAACTAAAATCAGAATATATTGTTTGAAAGTTCTATTTCCAGTAAAAAGAAAAAAATTTCTTTAAAACACATTTTCATATTGGGGTTTTACTTAGATATGAAATGTAAGGAAATTCATCAATGGAGCGTAGACCTCCTTAAATTTAGTGTTTATGGCACTAACTCATAATAACTTAGCTTAATAATATTTGAAAGTCTTAACAAAGTATATAATACAGTTTTATAAACCTCATGATTCTTAGGTGGCTTTGAACTCAAATGTCATGGATGCTTTCCCCCTCTACTCCAGATCCTTTTTGAAAGCCTTTGGTGATAAAGTAGCCTTAGAGTAGCAGTTATATAGGGTCAGATAATTGAAGAAATTTTACAAAGTATACACATGTAAAGCAGGAGTAGAAGTGAATGATAGTTATGACAGAACAAAGAAAGCAAAGCAAAATGTCAGAGAAGTCTGAGACTTCAGACAAGGCATCTAGCATCCTTTCTACATCACAAAGGATGCAGGCACAAATGTGTACATGAGTGTACATGTATATTTCATGTGTGCATGTGTGAAGGTCCATCCTTGGGTGTCATTCCTCATGTTGTCCACCTTGCTTTTGAAACAGGGTCTCTCATTATCCTAAAGATCACCAAGTAGGTTAAACGGGCTGGCCAGTAATCCCCAGAAATTCAAATTCCTATGCCTCCCCAGTACTTAGATTACAAGTGTGTGTAACCCACCCCAGCTTATTTACATGAATTCTGGGGATTAAACTCAGCTCCTATGCTCACAAATCAAGCACCTTACTGAGGTGTCTCACTACCCAAGTTTTGAAGTTCTGAGAGGAGCTTTTTAACAACACATAATAAATGACTGATTAGTACATGACACATGTGTCTGGGCCTGAACTTAATACCATGGTTCTTAGGTATCATCAAGCTAAAAACAGAGCTACCTATAATCAACTGCAAGTTAACACTACCTTCACAACTCAGAGAAATGAATCTTTAAAAGAACGTGAGAGAAGACCTAAAGTGATCTCGTGTGCTCTATAATCTGTCTTTCAGCTACTGGAGAGCATACAACTGTAATTAACTGGAAATATTTAAAGGGAGCTAACAGTTCTAGAATTGGTTGGATTCTGAAGCAATAAGAATAGTATAAGCCAGAAAAAAAGTAATGCTGTCTTAATTTGTTTACTCCAAACTTTGTGTATTGTTAATTTTAGGGAGATGATGTTAGTACAGCTTTAAGGGAGTGAAGGTATAAGTCAGGGAAAAGAAAGATAAAATAAAGGTGCCATCTAATTATTGTGAACATGAAAGATGAAACCCCTTAGGTACTTCCAGTATATTGTTCTGAAGATCTTTTCCATTTATCCCACCATGGAAAAGGACTGGGGTATTTAGTCAGTTTCTCACAGTTGTCTTGGCTTAATGTGGACTACTCTTCAAGGAAAAATGGGGAAATACGGATTCTCTGGCACTTATGCCCTACCAAGTTTAGGAAGTAAACCATAAGAACAGCCAAAAGGAAGTCCTCGGGAACAATCCCATTTATATGGCATCAGTATCCATCATTAGATCAGCACACAGTCAACTTGAATGTCTGGGGTCTGTGGATAGAACAGTCTGGTTCTGCCAGGACAACAATGAGCTAGATACTATACTAAACCCTTCATTTATTCTTTATCATTTATTTCTTTTACTTGTTGGGTACTCACTCTATACCAAGGCAATAGATGGCCATAAGTCCATATCTCCTTTGACAGCTGTGTTGACATTAGAAGTGTAATTATAATGGGCTCTCTGTGTTGGGAGGGGATGGAATTAAATCTTATAACTCAGATTTTTTTTAATCTGGAAATTAAACAGGAAATTAAAAGCATCTCCCTTCTGAACTGCTTCCATCACTCTCCAGGGTCTGTGTTAAGACTGGTAAGCTCCCAGTCAGCAGGTGTGGCCAGCTTTAGTGTGAGACTTAGCAAGCTAACATTAGCATTTCAAGCATTAAATACACAGAATGGAAACTTGATTGTGGAAAGAAATGCTCGGAAAGACTGTAAATTTAAAACGTGAGCCAATGCCCTCATTCCTGCCGATGCAGAAATATATTGCCTTCACCCTTCATTTCCAAACATTTTGATGATTCTTTGATCTCTATTTCTAAAAGGTGAGATGAAATTTTAGAAAAAGAAGCAAATAAGCATAAAATAGCATTCATAGTGAAATAGCATAAGAAAACCAACATAGGAAGTTTAATGGGTACTCTAATTTATAGTGCATTAACTAATTTAATTTAATTTTTCCTTTGATGAACAGAGCATTGCCATTGTGTCTTTCAAGTTTCTCTCTAGAAGCAGGTCTGTCTTAAATGTGTGTCTATTCACTTACAGAATAAATGTTGTGTGAAATATAAATATAGGAATATGTTGACATTTATGTTGTTTCCGTCATGTGCTCTGATGGTCATTTTATACACATTCTTTTCTTCTCATTCAAGAGTTTTTCAGAGAAATCCAAGAATGGATTATATAGTAGAATAGGAGGTAAAGGTGACAAACATCAATTTTCTGGAAGTAAAGGTTTCCTGGGATGCAAGAAGTATATTACTAAATTTATTTGCTCAGGCAAAATGGTATAACTGATCATATTAATGGTATACATGCCTGCTTTGCACATGATCTAAGCTCTTTCCCTCAGAGGTGTTAGCAATTTCTACTGTCAAACAAGCAGTCTGTGAGGGCTTCCATTCAGGACCAATTTCTTCTTCATGCTTGCTGTTCTCAATATCTTAACTTTTGCCAATCAGCTGAGTGTGAAATGGAATCTTGCTGCAATTTGATTTCCCTGGTTACTAATGAGGTTTGGCAACTTTTCACATATTGTTCACCGTTCATGTTTGCTGTTCTGTGAAGTGCCTTCCTTATTCCCACCTTCCCTCTCCCTTCTGTGGAATTGTTATTGGACTCATCTCATGCATTCTCATTCTCTCTCTCTCTCTCACCATCATTTACATTCTAAAGCATTAGCTCTAGTGCATTTTAGATAGAACAGTTCTTGTGAGATAGCACCATGGTTAGCAATCTCTTAGGTCCTTACCCACTATCTGCAATAGCATCCCAAAAGTGAGAATAAAACAATTCTCCTAGATATAAAGATATCTCTGGTTAAATGGTTCAGTTTGAGAACTACTAACCTATAACTCATCATACCAACTCCTATCAGTGGGAAGAATGAACATGGAATAAATTCACTCTCTATTTTTCTTTGATAAGCTCTTCCTGTTTATCTGTACACGTTCAGAGTTAGTTGTATGAAACCTAGCAGAGGCATTGCTGTCCAACTGGCTGCATAGTTCACAGACCAGAACAGTAACATATGAACTTAGCCTCCTGTAGTACCCTGATTCTTTGCCTTCATCTTGTCTCATCTATTTTAGGATTTTATATTCCAATTAAAGTGTTAGGGCCAACTGTTTGTCTTAGCATTTCCTCAGGAAACTGAACTAATGCAAACAGTTATAGCAAAGGTATCCTGTGGATAAGATTGGAACTGGATTACTAACCTGTCAGAAAGTAGCAGGAATAACCTTTTTTAATGGTAAATTTTGATGAAAATAAATCCTGGAATATAGCCATAACAGAGTTACTTAAACTTTCACAAGTAGCAAACTGGGTTACAGCTTAGGAACAGGTCAGGGTTTGGGATTTCCAGATGTTGCATACATAGTGAACATTAAAATGGTGATTATTAAGTACCTTGTCAAGTAGGAGTTCTGCCTTTGACCCATATGAAGAAAAATGTTACACTCTTGGGTTAATTGCCAGTGTAGGATATGTTCTGAAAACTAAAGAGCATATACAGCAAGTTCATCACATTCTAATGTCTGCAGTCATCCCTCATTTATTTGAATAGTTTGGTGGAACTATTTGGGAAGGATTAGGAGGCATAGCCCTCTTAGAGAAAGTGTAACACTAGGGGAAGTTTTGGAGGTTACATCCCGTTCCCAGTTGCAGTGCAGACAGTGATAAAAAGTCAAGCCTAGAGTCTGACTATGAAGGGAGCAGAGCTGTACAGAACTCTGTGTAAATGGTTCATATGGCCTTTCATTACTCTGAAACCTAGGATTTCATTTGGATTGATGAACTTGAGAGTATTAGGATACTAAACTTCTCCAATGTGTCATAGCAGAGAGAAACATTCCATTTTTAATAGAGAACAGCCTCATTTTGTCAATAGTTGTACAGGAATCTCACCTACAGCATATATAATATAACTTTGATCTCCATTAGAGTTTTTTTCTGCCACTACCTAGAACCCAAGAACTAGAAAGTAGTCTCATGAGAAGAGACTTCTCCAGTCTTCTCCAGGAACAAAAACCCTAACCTTTAAAAATTGAGTATATGGTTATTATGTATCATACAAGCTGTGAAAACACACTCTGGAATAAACTCAGAGTATTAGAATCAGAGTAGGGAGGGATCACAAAAGGCTACTGTAGATTCACATAAAGATTCACTGATAGCTGGAGATTCGATGTTTTGTCAAACACACTTAGTGTAGATTCTCATAGATTTATGGAATGGTTCTCTAAAACCATGTTCTATAATGGCTGTGGTGGTTTGCTTGGTTGTTAGCCCTTATTCTAATGTATTTAAATATCTAGTCACCCTCATTTATTTGAATAGCTTGGTGGAAGTATTTGGGGAGGATTAGGGAGTGTAGCCCTCTTAGAAAATGTGTAACACTAGGGAGAGTTTTGGAGGTTACATCCCATTCCCAGTTAGCTCTCTCTTTGCCTCCTGATTGTTCTCTCAAGGTGTGAGCCCTTAGCTAGTGCTCCAATGCAATTCCGGCCTGCTGGCTGCTACATTCACCTCCATGATGGTCATGGACTCTAACCCTTTGAAACTGTGAGCCCCAAATAAACTCTTTCTTCTGTAAGTTGCCTTGGTTAAGGTGTCTTATCACAGCAACAGAAAAGTAACTAAGACAATGTCCTACATCAAATTTAAAAAAAAAAAAGCTCACTTTCTTCACATTCTTTTTTCTCTCATTGCTCTATTTTTATTTGAAAATTTCATATATGTATATAATAAATTTGGACATTTTCTTCACCCATAACTTTATGCCCTCCCCTTCTCCTTCACACTGAAATCTTTCTTACCCCAAATTTTCCCTTTTATTTTTAAGGTTTTTGGTTTGGACCATATATATTTAATTGGGACTACTTTAGTGAGCTTGTGTAGTGGGTTACTAATTAGAGCATGGATAAACTGTCAGTAGCCACACCACAGAAGAATATGACACTCTCTACTACCATCCATTAGCTACCAGTACCCCTCAAGAAAGAGAGGACCTCATGAGCTAGTCAATATCCATAGTGAAATATTTACAGGCCCAATCATGTGCAGGTATTATTTTAGACAGCCATAGAGTCAATTATTTAATAAGTTCATTGCCTATATCATGATTAAAGAACATAATTTCGCATCTTTCCATTACATCCTCATCTCTTTTGTTCTAACTATCCTTTTCTCTTTTGTGTTCTCTGAACTTTGGACAGGATAATATAGAGGGCCAAGCAGTTAACGGTCACTGATACTTTTCTCAGCACTTTGACCAGTTATGCCTCTGCATTAACTGTTATACATTGCCAAAGGAAGCTTCTCTGACAGAGTCTGTCAGTAACAATTATCTCTAAGTATTTACAAAGTTGTTTAATATTGTAAAATGTATATTTTGCATAATGGAGTACTAGGTTCTCATCTAGAACCTATAAACTCCAAAACCCTAGGTACATAAGTGATTTTCTGTATCCAACCTAAGTATTTTCTTATGAAACAGGTTTGAAATTCAATCAGAACGCAGTTGGCTACCCCATAATAGTTGTGCAAATTTTATAACCATAGCTTTATCTTGTCTTAAAGATAATTACCATAGGTCATTGAGTCCAGGAGCTAGTTAAGACTATTGATAACTTTTCTTTCCCAGAAGCCTGCATAGTACTTTCTGTGACCATGAAGTAACCAAAAGAAGGAAGCTTGCTATCCCTACGCACTATAACCAAAGCATGTGGTGTTTTCAGCAATATTGTTCTGGTGCACAACCAAAAGTAATGACAGTATCCTATATTGTCTTAGGGGCCTCTGTAGCCTCCCTCGCCAACAATTCATAAGGCAGTAGGCCACACTGTCACTAGCTCTTATTAAACAAACTCTGACTTCTGGGATTAGCATTATGTACTTACCTAGAACACTACCATTTAAACTCTTTCTATAAGTTATATTTTAATGAGCTTTCTAAACAATGGGTATCTACCTGGGTTTTCCATACAAAAACTTCCCTGTGTCTCCTCTTTGTTCTTAATACCACCCCATCTTTTTTAGTACACCCATCTCTACTTTCATATCAAAAATGTCATATAATCCCTGCTCTCTTATGACAGAAATCCACAAATAAGAGGGAATATGCTATATTTGTCTTTCTGAGAAATGATTATCTCAGTATACATTCCCATTCCATCCATTTTCCTACAAATTTCATAACCGTACTTTTTGACCTAACCTGCATGAATCAGGGTTCTAGATTCAGTCCCTAGGTAGAGTACAGAGGACAAAAAAGAAATAAAGTGGTAACAAAGAGGAAGAGTCAAAAGCTGAGGTCAGGAGGATTACGAGGGCTGATGAGCCAAGCCAGAAAGCTTATTAGCAGCATGGCTTTTTTATGCCCCTCAAATGGGAAACCAGAAAATAAATCAGTAAAGAGTATCAGAGAGTGGAATTGGAGGGAGCTTAAAATATCTCAAGTTCCCTTTTAGTAAGGTACATTCTAGAATGGCAAACAAAGTATCTCACATCTCGGTGTCTGGATCATCTAACTATATACATATGGGGAAAATGTCAAGTGTCAGTTCTCAGACTACATCTTTGCAAGGCTCTCACACCAATCTTTAACTGCCCTTTCCTAACCTGACCCTAGCTAAGGGACAAAATGCCCACATCCTATCATCCATGCCTCCAGGCCTTCTCCAATCCATTCTAGTTCCCAGCAATTTTTTGTTGCGTCTGAATTATGTTTAACATGTATATGCATTGCAAGTTTAATGTCTATTCATCTGTTGATAGCCATCTAGGCTGGTTTTACTCCCTGGCTATGTAAACAGAGCAGTAATAAGCACACATGTACAGTATCTTTAATGGAGGATATAGAGTACTTAGAGTACATGCTCAGCAATTGTAAATGTGAGTCTTATGGACGTTCCCTTTTAGAATTTTATTAAGTAACATCCACTGAATTTCCTAGTGGTTATAAGAGTTCACACTCTTACCAACAGGGAAAAAGAAAAGGTTCTGCTTCCCCCACAACCTTAGCTGCACTTGTTGTCAATCTGGCACAGTAAATTAGAACCTTAGCATGGTTTGTTTTTCTCTGTAAATGCTAATAAAATATTTATTAGCTCTTACATTTCTTTGAGAACTCTGTTTAGTGGCAAAGTCCATTTTTGTTTGGATTGTCTGTTTTCTCAATATTGGGATTTTTAATTTTTTCTTTGTATAAACTAGATGTTACTTCTCCAAAAGATTTCATCTCATTTTATAGACCATTTATTGCCTTAATTAGTAGCTTCATTTTCAATACGTATGTTTTAAAAAATATATATCATGAGGTCTTACTTGTCAACTGTTGGCTTACTTCTTGAGTTACCAGAATCCCCCTTGGAAACTCCATATCTACGACTGNTTGGGATTAAATTAAATCTATAGATTGCTTTTGGTAGGATGACCATTTTCATGATATTATTCAGCCAATAAATGACCATGAGAATTCTACTTATCTACTAGTATTTTCTTTCCAGTGTTCCTTTTTATAGTAGATGTCTTTCACTTCCTTAGATAGGTTTATTCCAGCTGTGGGTTTTTGTTTTTGTTTTTGTTTTTTTCTTTTTTTTGTTTTATTTTTAAGATTACAATGTAAATGCATCATTTCTTCCATTCATTCCTTCTCTCTAAATCCTTCCTTTATGTCTTTCAAATAACTTACTTTTAAAAAAACTGTTCTTATATGCACATATATTCATTTTATAAGCATATATGCACTACATATATACATATATATCACATACATTTGAGTGTTTTATATGAATGCAAGTATTTCACTATATTATTTCTCATTGTTCTCTAATTTATTTCTGTGTAATTTCACATACTTCCACTTTGCTAAAATGTGCCTATCAACTCTAGGAGTTCTATAGGAGAGTCTTTAGGGTTTTCTAAATATAAATCATTTAGGAACTTTCCCTTTCCAGTTTGTATTCTTGTTTCCTGCTCTTGTCTTATTCCTGTAACTCAGATTTAAAGTACTATACTGATTGGAGTTCAGAGAGGACGCATGTTTGTCTTGTGCCTGATCTTAGTAGAAATGCTTCAAGTTTTAGTATGATGTTCACAATACATTTGCTGTATATAGTCTTCTTTTCATTGAGCTATTTCCATCAGTGCCTAATTTCTGTAGGAGTTTAATATTAAAGAATATTGGATTCTTTCAAAAGTCTTTTTTGCATCTACTAAAATGATTATGCAATCTCTCTCCCTGTAATTCATGTGATGAATTACATCTATTAATTTTTTTCTAGTGAACTTTTTCTGCATCTTTAGAATGAAGTCAACTTGATCATGGTGAATGATCTTTTTTGACAGATTATTAAGCCTGAATTTCAAATATTTTACCCAAAGTATTTTGTGTCTATGTTCATCAAGTAGATTAATGTACGGTTTTCTTTTTGTTATATTTGATTTTTAAATGATTTGCTACTGGCTTCATAAGAAAAATATGAAATGATTTATTTATCCTATATTTTATAGGCTATTTGAGAGGAATTAGTGTTATTCTCATAGAATTTTGAAAGTCTAATAAAACTATATGTTGAATTCAAATACCCAATACAGGATCTCTCTTCATAGGTCAGGCTGTCATGTAACTCGGGGTAGCCTAGAATTCACAGAGATCTGCCTGCATCTGCCTCAAGAATAATACAACTAACTGTGTGGACTACCCTGCTAGCTAACCTAAACTTTTTCTCATTGGGAGAATTTTTATCACTGTGAATACCATTGTTTTAGATTTGTTTTAATCATTTACCTTATCTTTTCATATCCATAAGTCACATGTCTCTAGAAATTCATTCATTTCTTTTAGATTTTCTAATGTAGTAAAAAAATTTTTAAAGATAAGTTGTAATGACTTTGAACTTAATTGGTATCCATAATATGAGCTTTTCATTAACTTATTATCTTTGGTCTTCTTTCTTTTTTTTTGCTTAATTTGGTTAAGGGTTTGTTAATCTTGTCTACCTTTCCCAAAAACTTTCAAGAACTTTCTGATTCATTGGTCCTTTGTAATTTTTTTTTTCATTTCTACTTCAATAATTTATGTCCTCATCTTTTCTTCTTGTTTGGGGGTTGAATTGTTCTTATTTTTCCATTCTTCTGTGATGTCTCATTAATTAATGTATTTATTATCTCTCTGATTTTTTTTAATGTAGGAACTTATAGCTAAAACCTTTTCTGTTAACAGAAACTTTGCTAGATTTTTGTGTGTCTGATTTTTATTTTTCATTCAGCTCTGGATTTTTAAAACCTCCTTCTTGAATTCTTTAATAGCAATTAATAATTCCAAAGTATTTAATTTTTCTGTTTGAATATTTTCGGTAGGATCTTTTGTTATTGATTTCTAGCTTCATTCCATCATGGTCAGATAGAATATAACATGATTTCAGTTTTTTTACATTTATTGTAGTTTGCTTGATAGATAGATAGATAGATAGATAGATAGATAGATAGATAGATAGATAGGCAGGCAGGCATGGGCATAGGCATAGGCATAGGCATGGGCATGGGCATGGGCATGGGCATGGGCATGGGCATGGGCATGGGCATAGGCATAGGCATGGGCATGGGCATGGGCATAGGCATAGGCATAGGCATAGGCATAGGCATAGGCATAGGCATAGGCATGTTTTTAGAGAAAGTTTTGTGGCCTACTAAGAAGAATGTATTCTATGGGATTTGAGTAGAATGTTTAAATTTCTGGTAAGCATATTTGATATATGGAGTGGGTCATTCATTCTGAAGTTTCTGTTTGTTTTCTGTTCAGATCATCTATGTAATGGTAGAAAGGGAGTATTGCTGTATAGAGTTTAATCTGTGACATTATATATAAGCTTTTTAAAAAAATAAAACCTGGTGCATCTGTGTTTAGTTTATGTATGTTAGAATTGGCATGTCCTTCTGATGTATTGTTCCCTTAATGAGTGTGAAGTAATGTTCTTTATTTCTTATTATTAGATTTGGTTCAAATTGCCAGTTATTAGAACACTGATAATTGCTTATTTCCTGGTATCATTTGCTTGGAATATCCTTTTCCAAATTTTCTTCCTCACTTTCTATCTTTGAGGGTTAATAAAAGCATATTCTTTGCTATCATATACTTGTTTGTGTCTTTTAAACTGAAAAAAGTAATACTGGGAGTTATTATTTTATTTATTGCTTTCATTTTTTTTATTTCATAGTATTTGGTGTTTTGTTAGTCTCCTTATGCTTAAGAACTATCATATCATTTAGTTCATGTAGGGTGTGTGTGTGTGTGTCTGTGTGTGTGTATGTTGCATAGCCTCTTGGATATGTTTATCTTTCCCCTCATTCCAAATTATTCCATCCAGTCTTCTTTGACAGTCATACATTTCTCTAGCATGCTTTTTATCATGAATGGGTGGGTTTAGCTTATGGATGTGGAGGTCATAGGCCTTAGGTTAGAATCTACTATTGTTAATTTGCTAAATGGGCATGCTGTTGAATTGTCGTCTATATATTTATATTTGTAAAAATAGACATGGGCTTCTCACAACTTTGGACAGAGCTTTCTTTATTAGTAAACAACTGTCAATAGAAAGAGGCATGACTAATCAAAGTGCTGATAATTAGAGACTTGGTGCTATGGGACATCTATATTAACTTCTATAACACCAATGCTCTGGGAACATAAAAGAGGAGATGGAAAGAAACATAAGAGTGAGAAATGTGGAAGGGCCACTTTAATGCTATGAAATGCTGTCTTCTTGACATATCACAATTGTTGGGATCATCATTTCACAGCATCCACAGCTAGCTGCACACAGCCTCCCTGATATCAAACCTAACCAAATCTAAGCAGCTGACATAGATAATATACAAGCCTCACCCATCCTTGGAAGGTATATTTACTAATATTATGGCCTATGGTAGAGCTTCCATGATCAAGTAGATGTCTTTTTGTTGTTGTTGTTTTTTGTTTTTTGTTTTTTGTTGTTTTGGTATTTTGGTTTTTTGAGACAGGGTTTCTCTATATCGCCCTGGCTGTCCTAGAACTCACTCTGTAGACCAGGATGGCCTTGAACTCAGAAATCCGCCTTCCTCTTCCTCCCGAGTGCTGGAATTAAAGGTGTGTGCCACCATGCTCGGCTAGATGTCTTCTTTAAACATACTTATAATCTTATTTTTATAATCTTTGTCTATAATTTCATGTAAATCTTTGCTACTGGGGATTACTATAGGACATGTAAATTTGAGGAGATTCATGGTCTCTTGCTTTTTTTTTTTTTTTTTTTTTTTTTTTTTTTTTTTTTTTTTTTTTTTTTTTTTTTTTTTTTTTTTTTTTTTTTTTTTTTTTTTTTTTTTTTTTTTTTTTTTTGCATTGAGGAATAGTTATCTGAGGCTAGCTTGTTGCTTCGTCGGTGTCTCTGTGTTGATATTATTCTTTCTGTTACTGTTACTAATTAAAGTGTCCTTTCTTCTATCAGCATAGGTCTTTGCAGTGTTCATGGAATACTGGGTTGTAGTAGAGTTGAGATAATATTTTCCTTTGTTAAATTGATGTTCCTGTCATACAGGCCCCATCTCTAGTCTTCTCATGAGAGTTGAGTACTCTCTTACCAGTTGCAGCACTTGGAAGAGTGAGCATTGCATTTTACTTGGCCAGCATAGTAGACCTGTCCCTGATGTCAGGAGGGCAGGGGAGCTGGCCCCACTACTTGTCTGCTGCGAGATGGTGTGGATACAGGAGAGACATTCTTTTGCTGCCTCACTCCTATCCACCTACAGCAGGCAGGAGAGCTAGCCCCAGGGTCGTGAGACCTGAAGAGTTATTCCTGCACCTCACTGGATGCAGCACTCAGGAGGGTGGGCCCTGCTGGGAAGTACAGTAGAATTCGCCCTAAGGCAAAGGTGCAAGAGAGCCAGCCCTTAAGCTGTGCGGATGGAAGAGCTGCCCCTGCCTCTTGTTGGCTTTAGCATTGGATGAGCTAGCCAGGGTAGTGCTGGAGAATTCACCATGATGGTGTGGGTATTGGAGAGCTGGCAGGATGACCAACTCAGCTACCACCCAGGCCCAGTCCAGTGTCTTTAGTTGGCTAATTCCAACATGTACATGAACTTCTGGTTCATGTGAAAGGGCTGGTTCTACAGATCCAAATCTGTAGGAGCTCCATAAAACAGGGCAACAACAGGATATCTGAGAGGAGTCCCATTGAGTACTGATAATGTAGCAGAAACTAGAATCCTTGATCCAATGGCCAGACCAATGACTCATTGCAGTGAACATTTGCAAAATAAGATGTGTGGGCAAAAAGGAATACTGTGTGACACTGTGACACACTACAACTTTCATATAAATATGAAATTATATATATATATATATATATATATATATATATATATATATATTGTCATATGAAATAATATATATATTTGTCATGAAATATATATATATTTTTTTTCAAGGGGATGTTGCAAAGGTGGATGATAGATATGAAGGGAGAAGAATATAAGTGGGATTTGGATGCAAATTTTGATGGGAAACTCACAAAGAATCAATAAAAAGTTAATAAACAAAACAAAAAATAAAGAATTGAGTACTGTCTGCAATAGCAGTCACCATTCAAAAGTAATTCCACTATCAAAAAAGAGTACCACTTGGCTACAAGATGTTGTTCTTTAAGTACCAAGTGTTTTTAAGGAAGTAAAAGGATACCAATAATTGTGGGGTATGTGTGAGTTTGTGTGTGTGTGCATGCATGTGTGTGTGTATGTGTGTGTGTTTGTGTGTGTGTGTGTGTGTGTGAATGCTGTATACCTAGTGATTCTTATTCAGTTGCTAGATCGACAGTAGAAAAGGTAGAAAAGGTGAATATATGTTAAAAGTGAAATGTTACATTCTTTTTGGAAAAACAGTGGAGAAGTATGGGATTTGAATAAAGGTGATATGAAAGGAGAAGGGTAAAGAAGCAGATAATGCGGAACAGTCTCATCTTTCAGGATAGCAAGTCCCAGAAAGCCTGAAGAGTTTTTGAAGGCTGGTCTACCAGTAACCATGATGAATGCAGGGTTGGTTGCCATGGCTATGAGTCTGAAGGGAGAATTTTATTCAGGCAATGTGTAAAGGGACCATGGGGTTCGGAGAACCATGAGGTGAAGTGAAAACATAAACAGTTAAGGACACTCTTCCCTTTGTGTCAGGTGATTGCTAAGCACCCATCTTACCCAGAAGGCTTCTTTGACATTCTTAATATTTTGATGTGTCATGAAGAAGAATGTAAGAATGGCCTTGAATACAAAATGAAAGCCAGTCACTTCACCATATTCTTAATTGACCGTCCCCCAAATGATACTCCTTTAAGCAAGTGAGTGCCGTTATCAGCCTTTGAGAATGTTACAAGCTGCAGGTAATATTTAGAGAAGCTGTGAGGAAGTTGAGATGCCCAATAATACTATGCTGGTAGAATAAAGAACAGAAGGCAAATGGTAACTTTATTGACAGAGGCATAATAGAATTTGTCTTAGTTATAGTTATTAGTGTTGTAAGGAAACAGCCTGACCCAAGCAACTTTTGTAGGAAAGGGTTTATTTGGCTTACACTTTCCATCTTAGCCCATCATTAAAAGAAGCCAGGACAGGAACTCAAACAGGGCAGGAGCATGAAGGCAAAACTTGATGCAAAGGCCATGGAGAGGTGCTGCATACTGGCTTGCTCCTCATGGTTTGTTCAGCCTGCTTTGTTAAACAGCCCAGAACCACCTGCCAGTGATGGTACTACCCATAATGGACTAGGCTCTCCCCCATCAATCACTAGCTAAGAAAATACCCCCACAGGCTTGCCTACAACCTTATCTTTATGGAGGCATTTTTTATAATTGAACCTCCATTCTCTCATATTATGTTAGCTTGTGTCAAGTTGACATAAAACTATTCATCAAAATAACTTACACTGTAATTGGCAGCGAGATCAAATCACTAGTCATGATACCTTAAGCAAGAGTAATCAGAAATCACAAAGAGGACCCGGACGTCTTTGTCACCAGATATTTAGACAGCTGGGTGAGATGTTACATAATTTTGATAATTGGCAAAACCCTTATACTATCATAACCCTTTTCAACGTATCTCCATTTAATCTAGCTCAGAAATTGCAAAGGACTCCATTATGTGATAGCATGTGTTCGTGTTTGTTGTAATTATATGTCTATTTAAATATGTTTATTTTACATTTGTCTGTTAGTTCTAAAACATGAGGTAGAATGAACTCAGGAAATCAGTTGTATTTGTGGTTGATGCTGTTTTTGACTAATCTTTTAGGTAGCATTTCTCCTTATGTTAAAAGTAACAGTTGATGTTAACTGAGGTTAATTTGGGACAATTCTTAAGAACCACAATAGGAATATTTTCACACAGAGAATGTTCCTTTGATTCTCATGGAAGTCATAGAAGATACAAGCCCTCTTCTAGAACCTAATTCTAGATTCTATCTGTCAGCCTTAGCTACCCAGTCATTCCTTGCTCTTGCACAGGGCCTAACACTTGGTCCCCAGGTAGAATTGTCACTGTTACATTCCCTCCATGCAGTGTTGGCCTTCTCATTTGGCTAGTCTCTGTGTAAGTTCTTGTTTTTATTTCACTGACATTTACTTTTGTGGATTGTGGAGAGGAGCTCTAGTGTTAGCTTATTAAGTAGTGAGCCTGGCAAAATTCATCACAATTCAAATATGTATCCAGGATCTATTTGATTTATACTGGGATGGTCTAGATGAGCAAGACAGAAAATGAGCAAAAATGAAATTACTTGGAATTACTTGGTTCCTTGTGTCTTTGTCATTACAAAAATAATGAAAATCAATTGACAGTTGCCTAGTGCATGAATAATATTGGAAGTGAATTTAGACCAGGAAGTGTCTAGTTAAGTGCATTATAGAGTCTGATCTTTCTCATCCCATGTCAAATATCATGCTCTCCGGATTAGCAGGTGGTTATCAGAATCCTGGGCCTGTGGGCACACATCCTGAGGGAAGCCATCGTGTCTGAAGGGACCCACCTGACTGTCCTTCTTAACCATATAAGTTGAACACTCAACACATACATTCTATGAAAGCACACTTAATACTTTCATGACAAGAGACAATTTTAATTAATTTTTAACCTAGATAAATCCATATAATGTTTTCAATCAAATCTTCCTTCTCTTCCAATTCATGCTTCTTCTCTCCTCTCATTTCCCCCTTAGAACTTCATGTGCTGTTTTTTTAAGCCAAGTGAGTCCACTTCCTGGTACCTATATGTCAGCATAAGACATCTACTGGGGCATGGGCAGCATCTCAGAGGACCAAACCTTCTAAACAAATAGAAAGTTTTCTTCCTTCTCCATATGTCAATAGATCCTAGCTAGGTTTGTGACTTCACAAGGTCTTCCACCATCCATACAGAATTTTGGCTTCCTTGATCTTGTGCAGGTCTTACAGATGCAATTACAGCTGCTATTGTGTTCATGTGCACAAGCCCCCTGTCCTGGCTGGAAAGTACTGTTTTTCTGTGAATATACACTTCCTCTGGTTCTTATAATTTTTATCCCCTCTCCCATCATTTTCCCTGTTCCTTAGGGAGAAGAATATGATAAAAAATGTTCCATTTCAAACTGACCAGTTTAGAGTTATCTTCTGCATGTTCTCCAGTCTGGGTCTCTATAGTAATTGACATCTACCACAAAAAAACAAAACAAAACGAAACGAAACAAAAAAACAACCCAAAAACAAAAACAAACAAACAAAAACATCTCTTATGAGAGATACACTAGTCTGTGGTATCAATAATTTAAATTAACTGCACCAGGCCTGAGTTCCATTATGTGGTACAGGCTTTAAATCTAGTCAGAAAGTAATTTGTTTACCTCCATGATATTTATGCCACTATTGGACCAGTGGTAATACTGGGCAGGTCAGTATTTATTGAGACTTACAAGGCTCATGGTAAGGTAAGGCTATTTGTTGATTTTTCTCCCACAGTAGTGTGAATACGAAGTTCCATCATTATAAAAGTTAGCCAGTAGGTATGAGTCTTACAGGAGTACCAGCTTTATTTCTCCACATTCCATGACTCAAATATGTGTTGTCGACAGATGGTCTTACCATCACATTGTAGGTGGTAATGGGAATTAACATTCTGTAATGTTAAAGGGGTGTCTGTGGGACCCCACTCCCAATGCCCATCAACTTCAAAGGAAGTAATGCATTCCTATCACTGAGCATCTTATTTGATAAGCCTGTGGTGTCAGAGAGACAGCATTAACTTCTTGAACACACACACACACACACACACACACACACACACACACACACACACAGTATATATATTCCAAATAGATGAATGACTTGTATAAGGCCTGATACCCTGAATCTATTAGAGGAGAGAAAGTGAATACTATACTTTATAGGCAAAGGAAAGGACTGTCTAAGATTCCATTTATGCAAGCAGTGAGACTAACAATTGACAAATGTGACCTTATGAAAACTAAAACCTCTCCACAGCAAAGACACCAAGAATTGCATGAAGAAGCAGGATATAAAATTAGAAATAAATCCTTGCCAGTAGGGTGGTTTGGATAAGAAATGTCCTCCATAGGCTCATATATGAACACATAGCTCCCAGCTGGTGCTATGCATCTTTTAAATATATATATGTGTGTGTGTGTGTGTGTGTGTGTGTGTGTGTGTGTGTGTGTGTGTGTGTGTATGTATATATATATATATATATATATATATATATATATATATATGTATATATATATATTCATATTCTTGATTACAGTCATTCTTACTGGCATAAAGTAGTTTTAATTTACATTTCCTGATGTCTAAAGATATTGAACAATTTAGAGGAGTAACATGTATATACACAGATATGTATAATATATATGTATATAATACATACACATACATATATACATTTATGTGTCATCTTATTTTCCTTTCAATTGTTCTACTCCCTCACATCCTCCCCTCCCTTTTTCCTTCTTGCTCTTTATACACTTAATACTCATTTCTGCTGTCTTTTTCACTTGTTTTATTACTTCCCCTGTTCCCTACTTCCCTTAAATCCACTGCCTCCGTTCTCATGATCCCCTTACTAGTCATAACATCCACTTACACACAAATATAATTTCGAGTTTCATGAATGAGAAAACTATATAGTATTTATTAGCTTGAGTCTGGCTCATTTGCTTAAGATTATAATTTCCATTTCTTTAGAATGTCATGACTTCGTTTTTCTTGATGGTAACACAAAATTCCATTATGTATGTTACCACTCTTCATCCATTCATCTTTTGATACCTACCAATGACAGTTTTATTCTCTAAATATTGTGAGTGGTGCAGCTGTAAACATGAGTGTGCAGGCATCTCTGTGGTAAACTACCTTAGAATCCTTCAGGTATAAAACCCCAAGTGGTATAGCTGGGGTCATATGATAATCCTATTTTCAATGTTTTGAAGCTCTTCTATGCTAATTTTCTTGCTGACTGCACAACTTTGCATCTCTCTATACAGGATCTGCCCTAATCCCACATTCTCACTAGCACTTGCTATCATTTGTTTTCATGATGACAATCATTCCTACTGGCACAAAGTATTTAAATTTGCATTTACCTGATGTCTAAGTATGTTGAATATTTTGGAGGTAAAAGTTATTGTTCCTATAAACATTTATTGATCATCTATCTGATCTATAGGTCATGTTCTATAAGGCAGAGATAAAGAAGTGATCCATATAGTACCTTTACTCATACAGGCTCCAAGTTTGATAAGAGGGAATACCCCTAAACATTTAAAACTTCTCCCAAAGAACTTTTAGACAGAGGGTAGTCATGACAAGAAATGCTCCTTGGATGCAGGAAACAGGATGATGCAGTATTAGAAGAATAAATTTCTGCAACAACTAATCATCTGGAGCCAGAATATGAAGCATTCATTCATTCATTCTCAAATGTGTACTGAGAACTGATTAGGTATGTGGCACTGCTCTGTGATCCAGGTATGCTATAATGAGAAACAGGAGACAGATTTTCTGACTCTGAAAAGACATTAATCTAGTAATACTGGGCATCTCAATATTAATCATGTACTCCAAGACAGAAAAATTATATTAAAAATGATAAATGTCTTTTGGTGCTGCTTTACATATTCACTTTATGCATGCAAAGCTAATAAAAGGGAAATAGTTATCTGCTTTTCTCTGTAATACAGTTTTCTTGCTCTGAATACTACTGTGAGGGTCCAGATCTTTGCCTCTGCAAATTTAATAGATGCCTGTAGCAATTGGGAATCATTAGGAAACAGAAACTTTTCCCTACACATCTGTTTCAGAAAATGAGACAATTTGTCATGCCATGAGAGGGCCCATTTGGATTATAAGCCATGATCACCTATGAGCTTATACACCCACTGCCTTGCTTCTGTTTGCAAAATGGTGTGATACTGAGTTAATGCTACTGTATCAAACAGAAGTACGGGTGCGTGTTTGTAGGCTTCTCTAAAGGAAAGATTGCTGGATCCATCTCTGTAGATTCTTCTGAAAGAATGTGCACAACAAGCATCCCAGATAACACCTTTGCTGACTGTTGGTTTAACACCGAAAGTCACTGTTAGTCTATAAGCATACAGCCATAGTTTTGATGGAAATTTTAGGCCAGCAAACGTAACTGAGCCTATGAGCTTCCAGTTCTGTGAGAGAGCTTGTGTCAAGACAATAAGGTAGAAAGTGATTTTTAAAAAGCCTTTATTTCCTGGCTCTTCATGATGCACACTAATGGCCACACACACACACACACACACACACACATACACACACACACACACATACACACACACACACACACACACACACACACACACACACACACTTTTACTGGATTTTTAAAATATATAATATGACAAGTAGAAAAATAGGAAATCAGTATATAGATCCTATTTGTAAATGTCTCTTGAACAACATGGTTAATGGAACTTTTTCAACTGTTTGTGTATGTAGAGACCAGAGAACAATCTGAGGGAGCCAATTCTCTCCTGCTGCTGTGCATTTCCGTGAATGAAATTCATGGGATAATAGGTAATAGGAGCTTTCACCCACGGAGTGAGCCATCTTGCCACTCCTAAAGTTTAGAGGGATTTTTTTTCCTTAATTTAAGAAGTTATACTTACTTTATAAATAACTGATGTAATTTTCAAGATTATTGTTTTATTTGGTTTGTTTTGAATGTCAGTTAATGATAGAATATTCATTAAACAATTTATGCAGTGGATGCTTTGACTGTAAAATTAGTTTCTTCTGATCATTAGTCCTCTGAGTTACTAAAAAATATTCTCTGTCAAAGACAAATACTATAGAGGCCACTCAGTATTCCTCATTTTAACTCTGGTTGTAATACATATAAGTCAATTACAGATGGATTGGAAAGCTAAACTAAGCAGGATATATGTGCTAATGTGACAGGTGCTAAGTCTTTTAAATAATAGTATAGAAATAAACACAGTGAGGAAAGATACCCACATTGTACTAAGAAACATGACCAAACATCTCTGAGAGTGAAAAAGAATACAGTGAATAGAAATGTTTACATATACATACTTAATAAAAGACTTGTATTAAGAATCCATAGTGAAAGGATAAGATATAGGGAAAGAATGTAAAAGGAACATGGGTAAGTGGGTTAAACGGGTACCTCATAGCTGAAGACATTCAAGCAGTACCATGTGTAAAAAATATTTGGGCTCAGTAATTTTGGACATGTAAACTCATATCCACAATGATATGTCAGGATACTCACAGTAAAACATCTATAATATTGACAATAGCTGATGAAGGTAGCAGTGTGGAGGAGTAAATAAAGTGCTAGGCGTATAGACTGTAACAGCACTTTGGTAGTTGATTAAAATTCTACAGTAAAACCAAATATAACCCTTGGGCCTAATTCACCTACTGGGTATTCTTAAAACAAACAAACAAACAAACAAACAAAATCATGTTTCATCAAAAGCTGTGTATGCTAAAACAATTTCAATGTTCATCAACAGAAGAATGAACCAAGAGTCAGTGGGTCGGTCAAGCTGAAGCAATATGAGAGAATATGGTATAGAATGGGGATAAATCTCAGAGACGTAGAATGTCAGATCAAAGATATCTGACCTAAAAGAGTCCATGATGCATGGCTCAATTGATATCATGTAAAAAGTCAATCAGACCAGTCTCTGATGGGAAATATGAGATGATGGATTACTTTTAGTTGAACTGGTGGCTTGGGTACAATGTGAAAGAAGCATTTAACACCTTTTCCTTTTTCTACAACCTACAATGAGATTTCAGGAATAGGTTCCTTTGTGATAACTAATTTTGTATTTTATTCAATATATATGGAATATATATTCATATATATTCTACATATATAGTCTCTCAATATATCCTCAATAAAATGCTTAATAAACATAAGAGAAATACAAAATCAAATATTTATGAAACTTTCAAAAATGACAGAGAGAGAGAGAGAGAGAGAGAGAGAGAGAGAGAAGTGAGAGTGGATAGGATCCTTATTATAGCTATATTTCATGACTTAAAACTATTGGTTACAACTCACTCCTCCATTGTTGGTGGGATTGCAAACTGGTACAATCATTCTGGAAATCAGTCTGGTGGTTCCTCAGAAAACTAGACATAGTATTACCTGAGAACCCAGCTATACCACTCCTAGCATAGACCTAAAAGATGCTCCAACATATAACAAGGACACATGCTCCACAATGTTCATAGCAGCCTTATTTATAATAACCAGAAGCTGGAAAGAACCCAGATGTCCTTCAACAGAGAAATGAATACAGAAAATGTGGTACATTTACACAATGGAATACTATTCAGCTATTTAAAATAATGATTTCGTGAAATTCTTAGGCCAATGGATGGAACTAGAAAATAACATCATGACTGGGGTAACCTGATCACAAAAGAACACACATGGTATGCACTCACTGATAAGTAGATATTAGCCCAAAAGTTGAAAATATGCAAAATAGAATACACAGACCATATGAAGCTCAAGAAGAAAGAAAACCAAAACATAGGTCCTTCTTAGAAGGGGGGAACAAAATACTCACAGGAGCAAATACAGAGACAAAGTGTGGAGCAGAGACTGAAGGAAAGGCCATACAGAGACTACCACACCTGGGGATTCATCCCAAATATAGTCACCAAATGCAGACACTACTGTGAATGCCAAGAAGTACATGCTGACAGGAGCCTGATATAGCTGTATCCTGAGAGGCTCTGACAGACCCTGACAAATACAGAGTCAACCATTGGACTGAGCATGGGGACACCAAAGGAGGAGTGAGGGAAAGGACTGAAGGACCTGACGGGGTTTGCAACCCCATAGGAAGGACAACAATATCAACTAACCAGAACCCCAAGAGCTCCCAGGGACTAAACCACCAACCAAAGGTACACATGGAGAGACCCATGACTCCAGCTGCATATGTACCAGAGAATGGCCTTATCTGACATCAATGGGAGAAGAGGCTCTTGGTCCTGTGAAGGCACAATGTCCAAGTGTAGGGGAATTCAAAGGTGGGGAGGTGGGAGTGGGTGGGAGGGTGGGTGGGTAGATGGGTGGGTGATGAAACACCCACATAGAAGCTCGGAGAGGGTGAATGGGATAGAGGGTTTCTGGGGGGAGGAACAAGAAAAGGGGACAACATTTGAAATGGGGTCCTGAGAAGGCTCACTGCCCTAGTGTAGGGGAATGCCAGGACAGGGAAGCTGGAGTGGGTGGGCTGGTGAGCAGGGTCAAGGGGCATGGGATAGGGGATTTTCAGAGGAGAAACCAGGAAAGAGAATAACATTTGAAATGTAAATAAAGACAATATCTTATTAAAAGAAAAAAGACTCCATCCCAATTATAGATCTTTCAGTAAGGGAAACACAGAAGCAGGATATCAGCATTCCTGAGTATTGGGAAGAAACTTGATAATCAGTATGAACAGAATCCTTGAAATTGTAGCCTGGACTGAGAACACACTTCCTCTCTAGAAGTCATAGCTCTATAATAACACTGTAGCTCAGGAGATTTTCATGAACAATCTGTAGAAACTACTATTTTTCAGCTGTGAGTAATATATAGTCTGACTTTTACATAAGAATTTAAGCAAGTATTTCCATGAATCTTTTAAATACAGTAGTAACTTCTAGCAGACACATCTTTGAACACATCTTCAATTTAAATGAAAGTAATTCTTTTGAGACCACTTAATAATAATAGACCTCAAGGAAATAAACTCAAAGAAAAATATTTGACTAGAAACCTGCAGAATAAATTAGCATATGAGAGATGACTTGTACTCCATTTCTATTTGGTGTATGTTACTGTAATGATCCCTGGCAGCAGACAGCAAAACTATGTGAGAAACTCAGAGATTACAGGAGATATTATTAACCTCAGATCAAGCTGAAGTTGGCAACTAAAACCCTTCTAGGAACCCGACAGCATATGACTCAATGTGACTCAACTGAGCTTCTGGCAGATGGCTAACAAGCAGGTAACATAGATGATGCTTGCTAGAGAAAGGAGGCTGAGGCCATGCTGAATGTTGAGGTATCTAGGGTCACAAGATAATC
>LR754470.1:0-34460 GCA_902729485.2 Mus minutoides
TCATAGGGTGTGGCTAAAACAAAGGGGACTGAAAGACAAGACCTTGTGAGCTTTGGAGGTAGAGTAAGAGGCCACAAGCCAAGGAATACAGTTGTCTTCTAGACATCAGAAGAGGCAAGAGAGCTAGGCTCCACTGGGGATGCCAGAAGGAATGTGGCAGGGACACACTGGGACATTAACACTGTGAGATCTACCTCCAACTACTCTGCTTTGCAGAAGACGATAGCACTTGTACTGGTTGAGTTGATAACCCTGTGGCTCTGGTTGGGATATTAATAGGGATGCAAAGCAGGAGAGATAAGCACTGATATTTAGTTACCTGTTCAGGTGCAGCACCATAAAATATCTGAAAGTTCAAGAAATGGGAATATTAACCAAATAATCATATTTATCTTCTCTGAGGAAGGCATGCATAAACACTGAATTATCTTAGAATTATAGTCATCGTGCATAGGTGCAGCATTCTGATTTAAACTAAGGTTCATCGTAGACAACAGAGTAATTTTCAATAGATGTTGTAGACTCAAGGACCTCTCAGTTCCATCATTTCTGTGTATGCATCACCTAGAAAAATAACTCCCTGAAAGAGTGTTGGGTAGTGCTGGGTAGTCACAGGACTGCAGGGGAAAAATATGCATCTAATAAAACAGCTAATCACTTTAAGATGGAAAACGTGATTTCTCCCAAGTTTAGCCATGGCATAAATATCTGATTTCATGGACCAATTACTGTGATAAGCCACAAATGTGTACTAATTTGAGAAATTGGTTTCAAATCTCGGGCATCCTTTAGGTTTAAAACTCATCAGTACAATACAGCTTCCTTGTCAGCTTAAATACTGAATGGCTGAACTCATATTGAATCAACATGACAGCCATCTGAGAAAAATAATTCTCCTAAAATCCTATGTGCTGTGAAGACAACTATAAATAATTAAGGGTACCAAAAAAAAAAAAAGAGAGAGACCCAATAGACTTTATATAGAATACTTGCCAACATATAGCAAAAGTGAAATTACAGAGTGATAACCTTCATAAGCATTGCTCTATGTAGGTTGAGTCTTATTTGAAAAAATAAAAATTGTTCCTGTTTCATAATACTACCACAGATTCCCTCTGGGTCTGAGCTACGGAGAGGTAAACAAAGCCTCGGAGGTGGGCGCCACACAGTACTCATGTCTTTCAGAAGCCTCCTCTCCCTGCCCGAGATGTGAGCCTCCTTCTGTACACTATCAGGTACCTCTTCAGTCTTCCTTTCTGTGAAGTCTGTCCTTCTGCAAAGCAGCCCAACAATACAAAGGGGTGATCGCAGATACAACCGGGAATCTGGACTTGATGACCCCAAATCCTCGCAACCTCAATTCCTGTCTCCACAGCTTCTGACCAGACCAGATCCTTCCCATATTCCCCAGGTCCTTAGACTCTGCACAAATACCACCCCTGTGTCTGCTGTCCAGTGTGATCCCAGGTCCTACGTCAATGGATGACTCCTTAAATCTATTAGCATGAGATATAGGGCCCCTCCTCCTCAACCTCTTGATTCTGTCAGCCTCTCGGGCACCATAGGCAATGAAGGAACTGGAAAAAACCCATCTCAGCTTCTGGAAATTTTTATCTCTGCATTAAAATGATATGCAAAGCTTCAGTCCCTTTATTGGCTATAGAACAGGGTACAAATAGCTTCAGTCCCTTTATTAGCTATAGGACAACATGCAAATAGCTGTACACAGTACACAGTCTTTGGCCTTGGAACCCAATCTCTGTGTTCAGACATACTAACTTGTCTCTGTGGTTATTAATACAGGAAATAATATAGAGTACATACCGTGTACAGGCCCTGAAGAAACAACAGTAAATCTTATTGCAGGCTTTAAAATATAGTTGGGAGGGGTGCTGGAGAGATGGGTCAGCAGTTAAGAGCACTAGCTGCTTTTCCAAAGAATCTGGGTTCAATTCCTAGCACCCAAATAGCAGTCTGTAATAACTGTATGTAACTCTGGTTCCAGGGGATCTAACATCCCCATACCAATGTATATAACATAAAGGTAAACAATTTTTTAAAAATATATTGGGTCAAATAAGGCAATTCATTACTTCAAGCTTAATCATGGGCTTTCTGACTACATGGTTCTAAGAACCTAATCAAGGAGATCAAGGGAACTGTTCTAACAAGTGGCACCAAAGGAGAAACCTTCATCTAAAAGGCATGTGGAAAAGAAGAGGGAAAGACATTCAAACCAGAAGAGACCTAAGTAAGGAGCCCCTTAGCCGGGTCTCAAATGTAGCATGAACTTTCAGAACACAGGAGTATATGGGCAGACCATGGGAAAAAGAGCTGAGAAACCACAGAAGGCCAGATCTAAGGATTTGAGGCCTTGGGATTTTTTACCTTTGTCCCACCCAATCTGCAGGTTGTGAGAGAGATGAACTTTTAAGCAAAGGAAGGGTGGAGGTGACCACAGAATCCAGATTTCGTTCTGAGAAGAAAGAGAGAACTGCACTGTGCCATCCGCATGGAGTCATATCAAAGGCATGTCTGATGGAGGCACCTGGGAAGGCAGGGTGGGGGACAAGGGCTAGAGTGGAAGCTGTGCAAGATGAAAACATACAGAGTTTAGATCTACTCCTTAACAAAAAGCAGAGGCTTTCTGTGACAGACTGTATGAGATAGGGAGAAGGGAAGAGGCAAGATGGTCCCCAGGGCTCCTGCCGTGCAGCTCTCAGACACAGGCATTTGCCAAACTTCAAGGATCTTCATCCCTGCAGGAGAATAAGGGATATAAACACTAAAGGGAACATTACAGCTGATGCTGAATCCATAGCTTATGTTGTTTTAAAATCATTCTTCTAGAAATCTCCAAAGCAAAATATGAGGGCTCATTCCAGAAACACCCTAACAGTTACTTAAAAAAACAATACATAAATCCCCTACTTAAGCTGCTCACAAGATACCCATTTATATAATATCTACCCAGAGGCTAAGATATTATAAACATTTTCCCATTTAATCCTGACAACTTCATGGCCAAGTGATATTATCCCATCTCTCCTATTTTCGAAAAGAAAAAAAAAAAAAAAATGGAGGCTTAAGATAAGAGACTGATTGAAGCTGGCAGGGCGGATCAAGTGGCAAGACCTGTCTGCTTGATTATAGGCACACAGTCTGTGCTTGATTTCAAATAGCAAAAGAATCATTCTGCAGAATAACAATTTAAATATATATATATATATATATATATATATATATATATATATATATATATATACACACATTTACCCTGAGCTGAAGACAGAGAAGACCTGGCTGGACATTCAAGATCCAAGCTGCCTATCTCTGTGTGGCTCTCTATTCTTCCACCCTCCCTCCTCCCTGCAATCCCTAACTCCTCTTCCCCTACATAGCCTGCTCTGAATATTTTCTATATAGCTGTGCTTGCACATCAAGATCATAGTTGAGACTAGATGCTATGTTAGAGGAATGTGGGTAGCACTCAGCCATGCATAGAGAAATCAGCAGAGAAATGTGATTCTAGTCTTGAACATTCTATAAGTGAGTTGCTGTACAGGAAAGACTATAAGCTTAAGAGGTAAAATAATACTTAGCCTTACCAAAGCATAAAGCATACATATCTTGTTCCTCTGGCTTTGGGCTCTTGAGGAAAAGCTACAGTAGTCTCTGAAAGCCCCAATGTCAGTGTTCAAATAAAAATAGATATCTATCAAAGAGACGATGACCTGCTTAAAGGACCCCAGTGACCAAACAGGGTCAACTTGGGCAAGAAGTTAATGGGAACATGTTGGAATCTAATAAATTTGCAATTTTGAATTGTCTCCTGTCTAGACTTTAGTTAAAAGAAAAGAAGACTGCTACTTTCATAGTGGTCGAGCTTGGCAAAGAGTCAGAGTTATAATCAAACAGGGTGCAAAGCAGGGCCCTGGGACAACTAATGGGATTCAAAGAGGAACAAAGAGAAAGTGACCTCTGGGATAGCCTCTCAAAGACACATGACTGAAGAAACAGGGAAGAATCCAAACTGTGGAACATGGGGATGGGGAACAGCCATTTATACCCAGCCCTTCACCACAGAAGCCTATAGTTCAAGTTTCCAAATGAATAGTGTCAGTTTGGGTCTAACTGGACATTAAAATATGTCCAACATTGTAACTGTCATCTTAGTAGCAGAAGGTTATTCTACTGAATACAAATAAATAATGTCTCTCAAGGGCAATGCACACTACTGTATAGACCATTGACTTGGAATCCAAATCACACAAAGCCTTCCAGGAAGAGGACCTGGGGCCTAAGGAGGAAAGATGGGGCTCTAGTTCTGAAACCACCTGTGCAACCCTCAAAGCCCTTTATGGTGTATGCTCTAGAACTAAAGTCCTTCTGGAGCCAGTCCTTTAGTCAAGCCGACGCGAGCATCAAGCACTCAGACGTCTTCTCAGAGTCCAGTGACATCATCGACAAGGGACTGACTGCAGATGCAGCAGAAGACACATGCTGCCTCTGCAGGGCTCCTCTGTGTGGGACAGCTTAAACACACGAGTCATCTGCAGGCTTCATAGAAGTTCTACCATGAGGGAAAACGTTTACTGTGCCGTATTCTTTCAGCCATTTAAGAAATTCTAGGTATAGTATAAAGATCACCTTCATAAAACAGGTTTCATGAATACAGGGCCTGGCCCCCACCTGGCTTCAGTGATTGGTCCACAACTTCCAGAGGAGAGCACATGTGTTTCTTTCCTTTGTGACTATAGTCACCTCCCCCCCCCCCCAACTCGCCTAGAATTGGCAGAACACCACAGAGAAGACTGGAAGCTAAAAAAGGCAGGTTCAAAGAGTAACTCATTTATAAGCCATTAGCGAGGACAGGCAAATAATATGAAAATATGTACTAAAAAATTACTTATTAAAGAGCAGTACACTTAATTAAAGTGCACATGAATTCCTCAGTTATTACAGGACCCTGAGAAAAGTTCATTAATTAAAAAAGAATTCCCTGCTCATCATCCAGTAAGGCACAGTGAAATTGAATTTTTTAAGTTCAAAGTAACAAATGCCTAAATAGTTAATTGATTGTTCAATGATAGTAAATACCATTCATATTAATTAACACTGAATAAAATAAGATGCATTTGCTCTCTTAATGCTGCTATCCATTATGGTGAGAAATTGCATCACACAGAATGAACGGGTCTACCACTCAATTTGGATGATGTAGACATTTTAGTACCACTGGCACACTCACTCTGAAAGAAAGCAGGTCTGTGACTATATCCAGGAAGAAAGCTAGTATCACTAAGGAAGAACTCTGTGATTATAGTCGAGAGTCTGTCTCAGAAGCTGTTGGAATCTCTTGATGGCCAACACCCTCCAGCACCAATACTAACCCCTGAAAGGAAGTGAAGTATCTTTGGAGTCACTGATTCTATTTCAATCCATTTGGCAAATTAATAGTAAAGAACTCAAATACGTTATTACATCAGTTTGCAAAACAGGAAGTCTTGTTGAAACAGAGGGGTGAAGGAGGGGAGGGGAGAAAGGAAAGGACAGAGACAGGCAGAGGGACAGGGAGAGGGAGAGCCAGAATTGAGATAGGTAAAAGGATGGTGTGTTTTGAATGGCCACAGCAAAGCACAAAATAACTGGATGCAGGTGACAGGTGAATGCCAAGCAGTGAGACATCTCTAACAATATTCCAAAGTAAGGAGATAAGACCCTCTACTCAGAGAATCAAGGTAAATTTCAGTAGGATAGAAACATGCACACACACACACACACACACACACACATACACACACATATAAGTCGAAGGATGGATCTAAATAACCAGCACTATTCCAACTATTCCAAGCTAGGAATATCTTGAGACTTGCCAGCTGGATGAGTTGAAGGAAAAGTGACCAGTTTGAGGCAAGGATTAGAAATGACTAGGTGAGGAGTGGGGTGCCTCTGGGACTGTGGTTGGACTATGCAGGAAGAATTTAGCCAAGGAGTTTCCAAAAGAGCCAAAACATACATATATATATATATATATATATATATATATATATATATATTTTTTTTTTTTCCAGGAAAATCTAGTCCAGCCTGTCCCTGAGGACATACACGAGCATACAAAGCACCCTTAGTGATTTTTCAGCAGCTAACCTTCCCCAGCCCGTTCCTAAGCAATATTGCAGTTCTCTAAACCTTTATCTTAACATCTACAGAGAAGAGAAATATACTAACCAGAAAGACTCAGTAGGATAGAAAGAACTCAGCCTTACAACTTGTTGAATACAAGCTTCAAATCATGGAGTGTGTTCTGAATCAGCCAAGTGGTTACTGGAAGCTCCCTTGCCTTCAGCACAGGCTAGCTTAATGTTATGAGCATAGGTCAGGCACCCAAATTGTGTAGTAACAATACCCAAGAAAGCACACACTGAATATAAAACTGCTACAAAGTATTATATGTTTATATTCAGTACAATTTTCTACTCACATGTACAAATCAGTGTGTGCACACACAGTTCTGGTTTGTTTGGTTTTTATTATTTTTTTTTTAAGATACCAGATAAGTGGCCAAGTTTCTTCAGATTTTTAAGAATTCTAAAGAAAATGTTTGATTGTTCTACAATCTGTAAGTGGAAGAAATTTCCATTAAGATACTATAATAATATAACAATGGGAGCTTTTTCTCAGCCACTCAATTATACATAGTAAAAGTATACATTATTTCCCAAAGCCTCCTGATGACCCTATTCTTGTTATAATTAGCAAGTAATAGTATTGTACATACAGAAAACAAAGCTATCCCTTCCTCTAAGCATTTAGTTATATGCCAGAGGCAATTAATAATGTTGAACTTGGGGCGGGGCAAAGCACAGCAAGACGCTTTGGAGAATAAAACGATAAACTACAAAATGAGTCCATCGACAGGGAACAAATAAGTAAGCTAATTTTGCATAAAACCTGGAAAAGTATTCAGGAGGAGCAAACATTTGCAAGTAGTCAAAACTGCAAGCACTAAACTGGTAAAAAATCTTAGCACAAGGAACTAAAAAGACTTAAGTTGTTCACTAAGCCTATTTTTCTTTTTTTCCAATGGGATTGATGCAACCACAGAATGTAAAAATAAATACTCAAGTTACATTAGTGTGAAAACATAGCACGGGGTGGGGGGGGGGAATGACAACGTAATAAATATCAACCTTTCTCTGAGAATTAAGAAAACAATAATGTTGAAAACAAGGCTGCTGTTTGGACCATGTGCAGGACAATTTCATTTCTAAAATTTTAGTGTTGTATAACTGAAGTATATTCCAACGGATCTGAACATCAAGTTACATAATTATCAAAGTACTGCATCCTGTTCTGCTTTTTCAGCAAAGAACACAACAGGCCTGGGGGGGCGCACAATAGAAGAATATTCATTTAAAGCAACATGTAGTATTGGAATGTAAATGCGTTTGAGGTCATAGATTTTCAAATATTGTACCCCAAAAATTCAGCAATAGTAAGTAGTCTTTTAGAAATTGAAATTAAAGTTACAAAAATGTTTTAGTTGTTTCTATTATTTAAAAACTTGATACAATGTTCAACGGCATCCATCACAAATGGAGAAAGTTTACAAACCGGAAATGGCCTCCTTCACAGCTCCTCAAAAAGGTAAATACACAAAAATAAGAACCGTGGGCTTGTATCCCTTTAAATAAGTTTTATGTCTGAAAACATGATAAAGTTGACACCAGTGTGTGTACAACCATGAGTAAACTGGAGGCAACAGCATTCTATCTGGAAGATAAGAAGCTTAAAACAACTGAAACACCAAACAGTTTTCATGTAAACCTGCTCGATGTGGACTGTACTACAGCACACAGCCGTGATTACCTTGGTGTGAAGGTGTGGCGAGCTCTCCCGGCTTCTTTTCTTCTTCAGTTTGCCCCTGGAATGGAGAGAATGTGGTTCAGACCTTATTCAAGCAGAACTGCTTGCATTGACCTCACTCCCTCTCGCCATGCTAAAATACCGCAACAAAAACAACTAAGGAGGGAAGCATTGATTTGTGAGAAATCATGACCGCATGATCTTGGAGGAGCAGGTCAAATGGCATCCAGGATCAGGATTTAGAGAACAAGAAATGCCCAGGCCCAGCCAGCTTTGTTATTTCCGTGCAATCCTGTCATCAAGTGTACGGAATGGTGGTGGAGTCTTCTCTCAGTTAACCTTATCAAAGTAACCCCTCTAAGCATGTCACAAAGGCTTGTTTTCTTAATATGCCAGGTTGACAGCATTACCCATTGCACTGCTTCCACACTGAAAACTGACGTTTAGCAGGCAGCAAATCTGTGACCATCCATGTTCGAGAGGGTTAATCACACAGCCAGTGCCTTCCAGTTGGCACCAGGAGGTGTGTGCCACCATCTCTTTTCAGGAGATAAATCTAGTCATACAGCCTCATTGGATAAATGCAAAGTGCTCTTCCACAGCCTTGACTCTAAAGGCAGAGACAACCTCCACACCTGGGCTTGAGGGCCAAATGGCAGTGGCTGACTAGAAGGTGTTAGCCCGCCCACCACAAGCTCCTCTCCCATTTCTCCTTTCAGCTATCTGGGCTAACCTCACTGTACCAGTCGATTGAAATAACATTAGCAAACTGGGACCACACTGACCATCTAAAAGAGATAGATGGCTTCAATGACCCAGGGGAGGGGATGAGAAAAAAAGAAAAGAAAGAAAGCCTCACATATTGAATAAAACACACAAAACAATCCCAAGCAATCCTAAGATGTGTCTACACCTCTTCTTGAAGTCAAAGCATTCACTAGACAGGCTGAGGACAAGTCCCAGGGTAAAGCAGACCCCTCAGCAAACACTGGCGCTCTAGCTTTTAATTTATGTACTGTCTGAAAGAGAGGCAAGAGTCATTTCAAAATATGTGCCTAGTAACCATCTTACTTACATGGTTTTGTGGCTATACATAAGGAAAGCTACCTGTCAAAAGTATGTGAGAAGCTAAAATGGTAGAACAGAATTTCTGCCTTTGAAAAATCCTCTAGATAAAAGGTGTGGTTGGGCCCTTAATTCATCTTTGGAAATACAGTAATGCACACCTCTTGATTAGCTCCCAAGAACAAATTGTCATCAGAGAAGATGAAAATTTGGCAGGTGATTTACACAAGATCTCTCCTAATTAGTGACTGATGACAGAAAGTGAGTTTGATGATTCAGTGCGTTCAGCCCGCAATCATTTCCTCAAGTGTTTCCTCCATAAGTCTGGGCTGTGTCTCGGCAACCTGTAACAGAAACTGACTATTCCAAGTTGCTTGGGTCCAAACTGGACATCGAAATGAGAAGAGCTACATCTAGTCAGGCTGTCCATCTAGGACACTCAGGAGTGACCGATCACCCTCCTTACCACAGCCATTAGGCTAAAGCTCAACACGTGCACACGATCGTGGCACAAGCTTTCAACTAAGTCTTACAAAGGACCGTGCTCACTTTTACATGGTGGATTTGGATTTTTGGTTTGTTTGTTTGGGAGGCTTTTGTTTGTTTTAGGTTTTTTGTTTTTGTTTTATACTTTGTTTTTTATTTTTATGGGTTGTTTTGTTTTGTTTTGTTTAGACTGGGTTTATGCTGTGAAAAGCCATTGACTATGCTGTGAAATACCATCTGCAATGGTAAATTAACTAACCTGAATATATACAGATATGCAACTAAACTTTATCAGTATTTTTTTTTAATTTTCCTATCAAGTGTCTCTTGAGGGTCACATGTTGAAGGTTTGGATAACAGCCTACAGTCCTACCAGGAGATAGTGGAGTCCTGAGAATGAACAGTCTAAGTGACTCTAGAAGGCTGTCCCCTCAACTTCTTCCTTTCTACAGGATACCATTCCGTCAGTTGTCCCATGCTCCCAACCCCTGATCTCACTTATCCCTTCCCCCAGGTAAGAAGCCAATCTGCCCACACAGTGCTGTGTCACGTGACCAGCCCGCAATCAAAGTAGCCAGTCAGCTGCAGACTGTAAAGCCTGAAACTTCAAATCAAAATAAATATTTCCCCCTGTTCACATATTTACCTTGGGCATTATGTCACAGAAAAGGAATGCTAAGGAACATGGTCGGGTGAGCAAATGAAACAGTTTGTGACAGCACCAGACTGCCAACTGCTTATGCAGCCATAAATGACAGCTCTTACCTAGGCTTTAGCCTAGTGTGTTTCTACATGTGTGATTTGTTAAGGGAGTAATGTAGGTTGAGTTCCTGCGCTTCAACATGTAAGTGGATAATATTTGACTATACCCCCTTCTCCCCATATCTGCATGTCTAAATCTATGTCTGTGTCTATGTCTACATCTAATCTATAAATCTATAGATAGATAGATAGTGTCTTAGTCAGGGTTTCTATTCCTGCACAAACATCACGACCAAGAAGCAAGTTGGGGAGGAAAGGGTTTATTCAGCTTACATTTCCATACTGCTGTTCATCACCAAAGGAAGTCAGGACTGGAACTCAAGCAGGTCAGGAAACAGGAGCTGATGCAGAGGCCATGGAGGGATGTTCTTTACTGGCTTGCTTCCCCTGGCTTGCTCAGCCTGCTCTCTTATAGAACTCAAGACTACCAGCCCAGAGATGGTCCCACCTGCAAGGGGCCTTTCCTGCTTGATCACAAATTGAGAAAATACCCCACAGCTGGATCTCATGGAGGTACTTCCTCAACTGAAGCTCCTTTCTCTGTGATAACCCCAGCCTCTGTCAAGTTGACACATAAAACCAGCCAGGATAGATAGGAAGGAAGGAAGGAAGGAAGGAAGGAAGGAAGGAAGGAAGGAAGGAAGGAAGGAAAGAAAAGAAAAGAAAAGAAAAGAAAAGAAAAGAAAAGAAAAGAAAAGAAAAGAAAGAAAGAAAAAAAATTTTGCAATGAAAACATTCCCACCAGCCTTCCCCTATCTGGCCAACTCATGGCATTTCTATGCAGTAAACACGTTCATTAGTTTATAGTACATCCTTGCAAATTTTCCACTGTGAAAATACAAAGAAACATGGCTGTCTGTGCTTACTTTCCTTCCCTTGTCTCCAAAGACGTTCTGTTGTAGTTCAGTTTTCTCTGACCCTTTGATTTGACAGAGGACTTCCCTAGAAGGAAGGTTTACACAGCCGCCCGGTTACTCACCTTCCACAGCTGCACAGCATTACAATAAATGTGTGTGTCAGGATTTATCTGGCTCCATATTAATAAATATTTAGGTTGTTATCCATGCTGTTTTGTCCAAGTTTACAGTGCTGCAGCAAAAGCCTCCTCCGAACACTTGTAAGTCTTATGTGCAGAGCTACAGTAGCATGGCACTGCCCATCGAAGGAGCTATGACCCCAGAGTTGCTAAGCTCTGCTGAGTTAAGTTATCCTTGGCTGCTTCTCCCCATGGGCACAAGAGTGTTAGGTGCCTGCTTCCCATATT
This sequence comes from Mus minutoides, assembly GCA_902729485.2. NCBI lineage: Eukaryota > Metazoa > Chordata > Mammalia > Rodentia > Muridae > Mus > Mus minutoides. The sequence continues at coordinate 11,450 of LR754470.1, forward strand.
CAGGACAGTAGTGTGTACTCTAAGTTGGGGATTTAGAGCAAAGTGACAAAAGGTTTCTTGCCATGACATCTGCTCCACGAGGAAGAGGCTAAAGGTCACATTGTTGATTGAAAGATGATTTTTATTTCTTTTACAGTAGAATACCTTTTCTTCTATACTTTCCCCCTTGGAATAACTGCCCATCTTTTAATCTTAATAAAATAGGAAAACTAGTCATTTGTTTATGGTATGCTGTGTATATATAATATGGACACACACACACACACACACACACACATATATATATATATATATATATATATATATATATATATATATATATTATTTTTCCCAGGTTATCATTTCTCTTTCCATCTTGCTTATGATGTGTTTTTTTGTGACAGGGCTTCTCTGTATATCCCTGGCTGTCCTGGAACTTGCTCTGTTATTCTAAGAAATACAATGGCCAAGTCTTTGCTTTATGGTGTTTAGATTTGATAAAAGGTTAGAAAAGCCTCTTTATTCTGAGATGACAAGAAACTACCCCTTTGCATCCCTGTGGCTCCTCCCTTACATTGAACTCTTCAGAATCTAACCTGCACTAGGAAAGAATGTGAGGTAAAGCCATTTTATCCAGGAAGCTACTCACCAGTCCCTACTTACCAGCCTCCTCTCCCCATCAGCCTCAAAGATCTATGTATTCCAACCTATTTCTGGCTTTCTATTCTGTTTGTTTAGTCTGTCTGTCTATTTGTGTGCCAGTAGCACACTGTTTTCATTACAGGAGCCTTATGGTTTCATATGCTCTCTAGGCTACCTAATACTGTGCACACAATGAGAGAGTTCTGTTTGCATACAAATTTTAGAATCAAGATAGCTAAAAGTTCAACTTCCAAATGCTCCTCTTCCTATCTGTGTGATTCTAGGCAGATGACTTCTTTAACCTCTATAGATCTCGGTTTCCTGTCTATCTTCCAGAAAGTCCTATTTCTTAATGGGACTTTTTGAGGATTACAGTCCTGTGGAAGAACAGCCTTAGCCCAGCATGTGACATATGGCAGGTTTTCAACTAATGGGAGCGATCAGTTATTTTGCCAGATTTCAAACTGCTAATAATGTATCCAGGGACTTTAAAATTAAATTAGTCGGCCTGCTATTGTTTATTGACTAAAGAAACATGTCTCAAATGAACATAATCCCTCATGAAAGAAGCATTAGGGAAGAGTAAACAAGAGTCTTACAACTGAGACAATCTGCCATTTAACAAGTATCTATTGAGCATTTATTATGTGCCAGTCTCTGGTTAGCTAAAGGTAAATAAGCCATAGTGTCCAGGCTCTGTCAAGGACTCACTCTAGAGAGATGGGCTTCGTTGGCATCCCCATCTCCTTGTTACATGCCCTTGACTGTGATGTCTGTGCACATTTGCATGCTCGCTGCTGTCCTTCCAGCCTAGCCTCTCCCTTGTCCTCCCTGAATATACCTTTCTAAATATAGCTTCATTGTCATCCCAATGTAGTTCCCATGCCATGCCAGACAGAGCATCCTCAGCTGTCGAAACAACAATCAACAAGTCTGTATCTCCCCTCCTCAAGGTTTCATGCACAGAGCCGAAGCAGGACGGCACAGACTGTCCAACTCCCGACTCCGTGACCACCAAAGTGAGGTCCTCAGTCTGTGTTCTAAACCCCCTTCACCTTCAGCTCAAGACTCACAACATTACTCCCTGCACTGGCACTTCCTGCAGTTCAGTGAGTCGCCCTACTAGGTGGTAATGTGGCCTGTATCACAAGACATGATACGACCCAGAAGATGGAGTAAGAGATTCTCCGTCTTAAAGGATGTGGCTCCCCGTGCAGAGAGAGTCTGTTGAGGAACTGCAGCCTCAGGAAGCTGAGTGAATCCTGCCTGACAGCCAAGGAGAGGAAAACAAGCCTGCCAACGGACAGGAGCACCCGGTGATGACACTAACCCCCAAAGCCTCACTGATACCACCCTAGACAGGGTGTTAACCACAATCAAGCCATGCCCTGACTTTTCAGAAACTATGCAACAACAGTAAAAGGACAGGTTGAGCTGCTATATTTGAGGCATTTTGATACACAACGATTGAAACACCTTAGGTCCTATTTATCCCTTAGATATCAACCACAGAAGCATAGTCTGAGCTTCCCTCTTCCCTTCCTCTAACCAGGATGAGCTGGGGAACCTTCTGATGCCTAGAGGCACCTTGTACAGAATTCTGGAGTTGATCCTATTGTACTGCAAATCATCTGGATTTTCCTCTCTCCAGGTCTGAGAGGACTTCTGAGCCTAAAGAAAGGAGACAGTGTCTGACCCATTTTTTTATCCCCAAGCACCTGGTCCAATTTCACAACCCGGTGCCTAGAGCAGTTCAACAAGTACTTGCTGAAGAAAGGCCTGAAGGCAAGGCTCAAGAGCAGTTCTCTTCTGCCAGGCACATCCAAAGTCACAATGGATATCTTCGTGCAATTAGTAAAGGAGCAAACTAGTAAAAAGTGTCATAAGTCAGAGACCTTCCCACTTTAACATACTCAAGAATCACTTAGGAATCTCATCAATACACATGTTATGGTTTGGGAAGGGTAGAGGCTGAGAATCTAGGCTTCTATGAGGCTCCACGCAGATTCACCAATATCCCTGCCCAAATTCCATAATTTCACCTTTCACCAGGACAATGAGCAGGAGCAGGGCAGTGGTAATCTAATCACACTGACCAAGATTATCTCTGACTGGGATGAACACCCAAATCAGGCCTAATTGTCTATGGTAGCTCATTACACGGGGTTTAGCCCTCTTCATTCAGTCCATACACAAGAAATTTGCATAATTCAAAGCAGAATAACTCGCTTCTCCAGCAAAACTGCAATGGGAACAAGTCCTGATTGTGTTCACGTGACAGCTGCCAGCGCTCTTTGACAATCACTGGATCATTCAAAGTAAAATGAAATCTATAATATGCTATCTGTCACTCAGAGTGTGGGTTAGGAGACTCGGCTCACACATATATTTGCTGTTGGAATTTCATCTAGAAAGAAAAGGAATCCCCCATGAAACTATTATTACCTGTTACTCTGAACATAAATTACCTGTTTTCTGTGCCTGTATGCTCTTTAGATAAACCAAGGTTTTGGATATGTTGACACATACATGTATATATGATATATATGATGTTTTTATTGTCAGAAGCAATTTACATTTATTTTATAAGGTACTCATTCCATTGATTTATTTTGAAAAGAGAAAACTATTTAATGCCATATGATAGAGCCAAAAAATGCTGAATTAAAGGCCAAGTAACCTCAGGTCAAACCGAACATAGCAATAAATAGTTACTTAAGCTTGAATGAATGGTTTATATTCTCCAGACATGGATTTTTCTCTTTTCCTAAAATAACAAGATTGAACTAAACATTCTCCACAGCTCCTGAAGCTTTAACATCCTCCATCAGTTAATTATTTCACAAAAATAAATAAATAAATAAATTCACACTGCTGTTAAATGCAGAATACATTTGAAAGGGGAAAATATACACTATGTCTTCTCCTCACATTTGGTATTCTTAGAGAAATCACCATGAGCTGAAGAAAATATGACCACTGTTATGAACCCCCAGGTTGCAAATGTTGCTTCTAAAAGCTCAAAATAAAGCTGAATCCCGAGGGAAACAAAAACAATGTTCTGAAAGAGAAGAGAAGAAAAAACTAAGTGCCTATAGCTGAAGAATTATAAAATAAAATTTGCTACATTTGTACATTTGGTGCATTTCCACTAACAATTTAAGATCTGTCATCTGGAAAGGGAGGACTGTGTGATGTGAGGTAACCCACATGGCTGGACATGCTGTTCCCGGCTTGTGACCTTGCTCTCATCATGTGCTGAGAGTATGAGCTCCAGTGGTCATCTCTACTTACTCAGTGCCTCTGAGCACCTCTAGGGCTTCCACTTAAGGACTCTGAGTTGCTCAAGTGCCTACAGTGCCCTATTTCACCTTCACTGCTGGACAAAGGTCTCTTGAAACCTGGAGAGTTTTTAGAGCCTTGGGGTCCCTGGTCTAGCAGCTGACATCTGCCTGAGGGTAACATATACTGGCTCTGCGAACTGCAGGAAATACACATTTCTGAGTGATAATTCCAGTAACAGACTGCTACTTCCATTTACGGCTTCACACACACTTTTAGAATCCTTGTGTGCTCTGGTCCCATGTGGAATATGAACTGAAGGTAAACAAAATTAACCATGGAGAGAAATAATGCAAGAATATATGGCAATCTCCATGGTTCTATTGAAACTTATATGTCATCGACAAAAAGAAAAGGACTTCTGTTTTGTGCAACTACTTGGCCCTAAGGCAACAGTCTCCAAAGAAAACCTCTATAGTACTTTCAAAGGCTTGTGCAAAAACAAAGAGTGACATTTCCTGTAGTTTATGAACACATTCTTCCTGAAGTACATCGGTAAATTAATTTGACTGATTATTGGAAAACGGCATCAGTCATACATAAGAGTATGAAATGGTAGAGCTAAGAACTACTGGAAGAGAAACAAAACAAAAAAAAAAAAAAAAAAGAAAAATAGGGAATGTAAATAACTCTGCACCCAGCATTTTCTCAATACCTACTTAAGGATGCTATTAATGAGATTTCATTTCACCTTTCCAAACCTGAGGTCAACCATGACTCTCTGGCATTCTTATGCTAAGGCCAGTAGCCACTGTTTCAGATACAACCTCCTCAGCTCTGCCATGAAAACTAACTGAGAGGGACCACTCAGACCTGCTCTAAACATCGTCCATTCTCATTACCCACTAACTTCAGACTTATCAAAGTAGAAAGACCCCTAAAGTTCTAAGACTATTTTTTTTATAAGGGCACTACCCCAGCCTGGCAAAGAGAATGAGGCTTGATCACAGAGGTGATACATGGCAGAAACAAAGACTAAAATCTAAATCTGCTTATCTATAAGCACATGTTCATCATCCTACAACCCTGCCAACAGCAACATCTGCTGCAGGCAGACAAGCCATCATATCCTGCCCTAGCATCCTCTTCTTGTTCATCTTGGTTACTGCCAACCTCATATTATAGCTCATGAAATCCTTCAACTTTCTCCTCCCTCAAGATGAGAAAATGTCCACATGCTGTTCCCTGCTTGTGACCTTGCTCATATCATGTGCTCAGAGTATGAATGTAAGTTGTATTTTCCAAGAATACAGCTTTCAGGGCTAAACAAAACAAACAAACAAACAACAAAACCACTGTCTTAGTTCAATAAGAAAACATGACATAGAAACATCTTATTTGCTCCAGACCCAGGGACTCATCCTCAAAAGCCTGACCATCACCTAGAGTACCAATATGCTAAATCAGTTCTTGGTGATCTTACTCTAAGTATGTTAGCTTCCTTTATATCAGTACCCACTTAAAGATTTAAAAGCCCCATATTTCTGTGTCCCAAAATTTAAAACTCAATATTTACAGAGATTTGATACTTTGGGGAGGTTCCAAGGAAACAGAGCAGCAAATAATATTTACTCTGGATTATAAATTCTATGGATACAATTAGATGTTATATATTTTGTTATTATGTAGTTAAGACAAATATTCCTTTATAAACATTGTAAAGCCATATTTTGGGGGTGATTTACATTTTATATACTATATATTGTTATGAAGTTATTGAGTCAAAAACACCAAAATGTACATCAAAGATCAGTAAAATCACTTTGAGAAAAAGAGTTTAATTTTTTCTTCTTTTCCTTTGTTTGTTTTTTGTTTTTCGAAACAGGGTTTCTCTGTATAGCCCTGGCTGTCCTGGAACTCAGTTTGTAGACCAGGCTGGCCTCGAACTCAGAAATCCGCCTGCCTCTGCCTCCCGAGTGCTGGGATTAAAGGCATGTGCCACCACACCCGGCCCAAGTTTAATTTTTTTCAAGTCACCATGCGCTAGTCAATTCTCAAGGTGATAGGTGAGAAGAGCTAACAAATGAGACTCAAAATGTCACTGATCTTTATACCAGATATTAATAAGATGAAGGCTGTGTCAAGGAGTCTCCAAGGAACAGAAACTTCCCATTTTGCTTTTCAAAGCAGTGGGTCTGGAGCAGAAACACAAGGTCACCTACATAGGAGAACTACATAAGCAAAGATGGAAGATATATAATGAAACCCATAGGAAAGACTCACCATGCAGAGGCCATTGCAGAAAGAATAAACCAGGATAACCTGTCCAGAAGATAGTGTAGAAAGGCTGAAAAGTCCCTTTAATATAAAATTGTTCCAATATGATTTTACCCATGGATCAACTGTGAAGGTATCTAAATATCTACAAAATAAATAATTAAGAATGCCAATTATAGTATGTATAACCACAAACATAAATGCAAACTTAGTATTTATAGCAGGATCCCTGGTACATAAATCAAGTGAAATTCTGGGTGAGATGGTGAGAGTCAGACTAAGGAAACGGCAGGAAGAACTTGAATAATTCAGGAAGGAAATGGAAAATCCTCAAACAGTCCAGAAAAATGGACTCATGACACAGAGACACCAGACACAACCTCAGCCTTGTTGGCCCCTGACAAGGGGTATGTTAGGAAGGGTAGGAGAGAAAGTGCTTCCAGAAAATGTCAGGCCAGAAATGGGCAATCCCGTCCTCAGGTCAAGGGCACACCAGGCTGCATTTGGTGAAACCGTGGTTTTTCGCGCAGACAGGCTGTGGTAAAGAAAACTTTCATTTTGTCTTTCTAGGACTCAAGGTGCCAGCCAGAATCCTGTCACAGACTCTCTAGTTACCCTGGGAACCTGACCTTTTATAAGGGCCTCAATCAGCGGAAAATCACAGGTCAGCGAGCTGCAATTTGTCCTGTTCTTCAACTCCTAGATGAAGAAGGCCCAATGAGGTAATTATCAAGAGCAGGGAATAAGGGGTTGCTCACAAGCCCAAGGGTACATACACAGGAGGTTCAGCTCAGACTAGAATACATATGAAGGAAAGGAAGTCCTGCCTGCCTCTTAGTTTGAACAGATGTCATCAACCAAGAACAACCCTGAACTGCTATATCTCTGGGTATCATAATATCATGATACCTATGGCACCAATGAGTATACCAGTTTCCGAAGGAAACTATATCTTGTAGAGCCTAAGAACTCTGAAATCACAAGGAGAATACACAATACCAACAGCTGCATCCCACAGCAGGGTGATTAACACTGAAGAGTTCTCGAAAGCCCAAAGACAATGCCGATCTCAGTGTTGTGGGTATTTCCTACATTCCCAGAGCACACGGGAGCCCACCACCACCCCCACCCCACAGCTAAAACATTAGCCATACTAGGGGAAGAATTTGCAGAGTCTTGGAAGGCTGAGAGAATTTGAACAAACCACAGACCCACTTCTAACAGGCATGTCCACTCTGTACTTTTTATCAATACTGTGATAGAAATACTAGCTGGGACAATAAGGCATGGAAATTAAAGAAATACAAATAGAAGTCAAACTATCCCAATTTGCAGATGACATGATACTATACATTAATGATCCACAAAATTCTGCCAAAATACTTATAAGACTAATAAACAAATTTAGCAATATGGCAAGATGCAGAACAAAGTTGTACTAATCAATAGATTTTATCTATAAGCCAACAGCAAACATACAGAGAGGGGATCATGGACATATATCCATTCCAATATCCTCAAAGAAAATAAAATATCTAGGAATAAACCCACCAAAGAACGTGAATGACCTCTACAATGAAAACTTTAGACACTGGGAGAAAGAGATAAAGACACTAAAAAGTAGAAAAATATTATATGCTGTAGGTTTATAGAAATAATGTTGTGAACATGACAATTCTACCAAAATTTATTAGGTCTAGTCCCTACATGATCTTTGCTTGGTGGTTCAGTCTCAGTGAGCCTCCATGAGCCCAAGTTAAGTTGACTCTGTAGGTCTTTTTGTGGTGTCCTTGACCCCTCCAGCTCACTCAATCCTGCCTGTAGGAAATCTCAATCAAGAGAAATAGAAGAAACTATCCCAAAATTCATATGGATTCCCTGGATAGCTAAAACAATCCTAAGCGAAAAGAATGATACTGGAAAATTACAATTCCACATCTTAAGCTACATTTCAGAGCCATGGTAACAAACACAATGTGGCTATGGCACAAAACCAGATGTGCAAACCAATGGAATAAATACGATGACACAAACACAAACACACCTAACTTCAGCCACCTAAAAATTGACAAAAAAGGCCAAAAACATAAGTTGGAAAAAATAAATATCTTCTGCAAACAGTGCTTAAAGCACTGGATATCCACTGCAGGAGAGTAAGTTAGATCTGTATCTATCACCTTCTATAAAAACGAACTTAAGTGGATCAAAGACCTAAACCCGAAATAACTGGAAGAAAATATAGGCAGTACCCTATAGAATATACATGTGGGAAAGAGCTGTCTGAACAGGACTCTGTTTTTCCAAGATTTAAGGCCAACAAATGAGAAGTTCACAAAACTAAAAAGTTTCTACACAGCTAAACAAACAATCAACTGGGAAAGAGGAAGACTGAAAAATAGACAATGATTGCCAGCTAGAAATCTAACTGATGAATATCTATAAGTATAAATAACTTTAAAAAAAAGAATCCTTAATATAAATGATCCATTATAGAAATGAGCCTGTGACCTGAACAGAGAAAGAATAAAATAAATAGCTAAGAAATATCTCAAAAAAAAATGTTCATCATCCCTAGCAACTATGAAAATGCAAATCAAAACAACTTTGAGGTTTCATTTTACCTCACAAAGATTAAAAAAAAAAAATCAATCAATAGTAAATGCTGGAGGGTATGTGGGAAAAAGGAAACCCAGTTCACTGTTGGTCAGATTGCAGATTGGTGCAGCCATTATGAAAATCAGTGTGAGAAAATTCTCCAAAAGCCAAAATAAATCTGCCATATGACCCAACTATAGACATAAAGTATGACATCATAATCCACAGAACACAATCCATGTTCAGTGCTTCTCTGTTTACAATAGCTTATGTCAGGAGCCATAATGGGACAAGCTAATAACTAGCAGGTGATCGCCCTGAAATGGCCTGCTTCAGATTATTATATAACCTGTGGCCGGTTTGCCCTTACTGGGCAAGGCTGTAAGGGATTCATTTTATAAAAGATTCCTGCTATTAATATGCTTTTCCTATTATTATTAAATATATATTACAATCACTAAGTAATAGTATACCCCTTTGGAGAAGATCTCTGCAGATCCATGAAGATGTACTGTCTTGTAGTGATGCTATATAGACAAATAAATGACTTTTTAAGTCTTAATGATGATCCCATAAGAATTCCCAAAATTATATTTGTGATTATTAACCTCCTTTATAGTGGGACTGCTATTAGGTACTTTTCAGATAGTCAAAACTGCAATGAGAACTCTGTCCATCTCCCAAGTGTCACCAGTTAAGAGCTCTTAGAAGTAACCAGACTTTCATCTACTCAGAGCACATTCCAAGAGGTTGTAAAACAATTAACCAAAGGTCATAAAAAGGAAACTATTTATTATAGGTTCTAGGGCAGAAGATAAAATGTTGAGTGGGTTTATCTATATAAAACTTCACTAAGACCTTAGGCACGAACTCGGCAGATGGTCCCAAGAGGACTCTCCAGGCCGCAGGCAACCTAGCATGCCTAGGATCTTTGTACCACTGGTGACTGAAATGCAACATCTGTTCCAAAACAACCTGGAGGGGCCTGTGCCAGCAGGAACAGGGACACAGGAAACTTGCCTCACCAGTGGCTTGGGTTCCTTATGGTCAGTGCTGGTTTACCCTGGTTTCGAACATAGCAGACATCCCCTTGGTCCCCAGAGGAGGTACCACTTCTAGGCGCTGTAACTCACCCAGGATCTTAGAATTCCAGGATCCCAGCCCCCAGCAGCTTGGTCACACCAGGATGTGAGGGTCTCAGAGGAAGCTTAATTGCCAAGAACTCTGACACACCCAGAATCTCAGGTTCACAGGATCCCGGAATCACAAGATCACAGAAAGCTGGATTCTGAGGAGTTCTGCGTCAACCAGGATTAGAGGAAGGACAGGCTCCAATTAGATATACTGACAACAGCAAGCACTTGAGATTAAATAATAACTCAGTCGAAGCAATAAAAAAAGAAATTAAAGACTTTTTAGAGGTTAATGAAAATGAAGCCACAACATATCCAAACGTATTGGACACAATGAAAACAGTCCTAAGAGGAAATCTCATAGCTCTGAGTGCCTCCAAAAAGAAGCTAGAGAGAGCTTACACTAGCAGTTTGACTTCACACCTGAAAGCTCTAGAAGAAAAAGAAGCAAATTCACCAAAGAAGAGTAGACAGCAGTAACTAATCATACTCAGGGCTGAAATCAACCAAGTAGAAACAAAAAGAACTATACAAAGAATGAGCCAAACCAGGAGCTGGGTTTTTGAGAAAATAAACAAGATAGATAAACCCTTAGCCAGACTAAGTAGAGGGCACAGGGACAGTATTCTAATTAACAAAATCAGAAATGAAAAAGGAGAAATAACAACAGATCCTGAAGAAATCCAAAACACCATCAAATACTACTACAAAAGGCTATACTCAACAAAACTGGAAAACCTGGATGAAATGGACAATTTTCTAGACAGGTACCAGGTACCAAAGTTAAATCAGGATCAGATTGATGATCTAAACAGTCCCATGTCCCCTAAAGAAATAGAAACAGTCATTAAAAGTCTCCCAACCAAAAAAAAAAAAAAAAAAAAAAAAAAAAAAAAAAAAAAAAAAAAAAAAAAAAAAAAAAAAAAAAAAAAAAAAAAAAAAAAAACCCCCAAAAAAAAAAAAAAAAAAAAAAAAAAAAAAAAAAACCAGGAACAGATGGGTTTAATGCAAAGTTCTATCATACCTTCAAAGAGGAACCAATTCCAATACTCCTCAGACTATTCCACAAAATAGAAACAAAAGGTACTCTACCCAATTCATTCTATGAAGCCAAAATTACTCTGATATCTAAACCACTCAAAGACTCAACAAAGAAATAGAACTTCAGACCAATTTCCCTTATGAATATTGATGCAAAAATACTCAATAAAATTCTCACAAACCGAATCCAAGAACACATCAAAATGATCATCCATCATGATCAAGTAGGCTTCATCCCAGGGATGCAAGGATGGTTCAATATACAAAAATCCATTCATACTTAATTCATTATATTAAAAAACTCAAAGACAAAACCCCATGATCATCTCCTTTGATGCTGAGAAAGCATTTGACAAAGTCCAACACCCCTTCATGAGGAAAATCTTGGAAAGAGCCAGAATTCAAGACCCATACCTAAGCATAATGAAAGCAAGATACAGCAAACCAGTAGCCAACATCAAACTAAATAGTGAGAAACTGGAAGCAATCCCACTAAAATCAGGGACTATACAAGACTGCCCATTTTCTCCCTACCTGTTCAATATAGTACTTGAAGTCCTAGCCAGAGCAATTAGAAAACAGAAAGAGATCAAAGGGATACAAATTGGAAAGGAAGAAGTCAAAATATCACTGTTTGCAGATGATATGATAGTATATGTAATTGACCCCAAAAATTCCACCAGAGAACTCCTAAACCTGATAACCAACTTCAGAGAAGTAGCTGGATATAAAATTAACTCATACAAATCAGTAGCCTTTCTCTACACAAAGGATAAACAGGCTGAGAAAGAAATTAGGTAAACAAAATCCTTTAAAATAGTCACAAATAATACAAAATATCTTGGTGTGATTATAACTAAGGAAATGAAAGATCTGTATAATAAGCACATCAAATCTTTGAAGAAAGAAATCAAAGAAGATCTCAGGAGATGGAAAGAACTCTGATGCTCATGGATTGGCAGGATTAATATAATAAAAATGGCTATCTTGCCAAAAGCAATGTACAGATTTAATGCAATCCCCATCAAAATTCCAACTCAGTTCTTCACTGAGTTAGAAAGGGCAATTTGCAAATTCATCTGGAATAACAATAAACCTAGGATAGCAAAAACTATTCTCAACAATAAAAAAAAAAAAAAAAAAAAAAACTCTAGTGGAATCACCATCCCCGAACTCAAGCTCTACTGCAGAGCAATTGTGATAAAAACTGCATGGTACTGGTACAGCAACAGACAGGTAGATCAATGGAATAGAATTGAAGACCCAGAAATGAACCCACACACCTATGGTCACTTGATCTTTGACAAAGGAGCTAAAACCATCCAGTGGAAACAAGACAGCCTCTTCAACAAATGGTGCTGGGTCAACTGGTGGTTAGCATGTAGAAGAATGCAAATTGATCCATTCTTATCTTCTTGTACAAAGCTCAAGTCTAAGTGGATGAAAGAACTCCACATAAAACCAGAGACAATGAAACTTATAGAGGAGAAAGTGGGGAAGAACCTCGAAGATATGGGCACAGGGGAAAAATTCCTGAACAGAACACCAATGGTTTGTGCTGTAAGATCAAAAATAGACATATGAGACCTCATAAAATTGCAAAGCTTCTGTAAGGCAAAGGACACTGTCAATAAGACCAAAAGGCAACCAACAGATTGGGAAAGGATCCTTACCAATCCTAAATAGGGGACTAATATCCAATATATATAAATAACTCAAGAAGTTGGATTCCAGAAAATCAAATAATTCTATTAAAAAGTGGGGTGCAGAGCTAAACAAAGAATTCTCAACTGAGGAATGCCAAATAGCTGAGAAGCACCTGAGAAAATGTTCAACATCCTTAATCATCAGAGAAATGCAAATCAAAGCAAGCCTGAAATTCTACTTCACACCAGTCAGAATCAAAAACTCAGGTGACAACAGATGCCTGCGAGGATGTGAAGTAAGAGGAACATTCCTCTATTGCAGGTGGGATTGCAAGCTGGTACAACCACTCTGAAAATCAGTTTGGTGGTTCCTCAGAAAATTGGTCATAGTTCTACCTGAAGATCCAGCAATACCCACTCCTGGGCTCCAACTTGTAATAAGGACACATGCTCCACTATGTTCATAGCAGCCGTATTTATAATAGCCACAAGCTGGAAAGAACCCAGATGTCCCTCAACAGAGGAATGGATACAGAAAATGTGATAGATTTATAAAATGGAGTAGTATGCAGCTATTAAAAACAATGAGTTCATGAAAATCTTAGACAAATGGATGGATCTGGAGGATATCATATTGAGTAAAGTAAACCAATCACAGAATAATGCACATGATATGCACTCACTGATAAGTGAGTATTAGCCCAGAAACTTAGAATATCCAAAATACAATTTGCAAAACACAAGAAACTCAAGAAGAGGGAAGAGCAAAGTGTGGATACTTTGCTCCTTCTTAGAATGGGGAACGAAATACCTATGGAAGGAGTTACAGAGATAAAGTTCAGAGCTGAGATGGAAGGAAAGACCATACAGAGACTGCTTCACCCGGGGATCCATCCCATATACAACCAGCAAACCCAGACACTATTGCATATGTCAGAAAGATTTTTCTGACAGGACCCTGATATAGCTGTCTCTTGTGAGTCTATGCCAATGCCTGGCAAATACAGAAGTGGATGCTCACAGTCATCTATTTGATGGAACACAGGGCCCCTAATGAAGGAGCTAGAGAAAGTACCCAAGGAGCTAAAGGGGTCTGCAAATATATAAAAGGAACAACAATATGTAGAAAACCATACCCCCCCACACCCAGAGCTGTGTCTCTATTTGCAGATATAGCAGAGGATGGACTAATTGGCCATCAGTGGGAGGAGCTGCCCTTGGTATTACAAAGATCATATGCCCCAGTACAGGGAATGCCAGGGACAAGAAGCGGGAGTAGGTGGGTTGGGGAACAGGGCAGGGGGATGATAGAGGGGGCTTTGGGTATAGCATTTGAAATGTAAATGAAGAAAATATCTAATTAAAAAACCTGAAGAAATAAAAAAGAAAAGCAAACTCATGAACTTTGCATGAAAGTGTATAGAAGTAGAAAAGATTGTATTGAGTGAGGTAACCCCAACCCAGAATGTCAAATGGCACATGTTCTGTCTCATTTGGGGCTCCCAACTCCAAATATTCAGATGAGAGAACATAGCCTGGAGTGGCTGCAGAAACCAAAATGCAAACCAAGACCACCGCCAGGGTATGGATCTTTGAAAGCAATAGAGAAGGGAATATCAGTGTATGAATGATCTGACCACAGAAATGGGAAATATGAGCACTTTAGAGAATATGAGGCATACAGATACACAATAAAAATAGAGGAGGGTAAAGGAGAAGAGAGGAGTATAGGTTGCCTAATGGGGGATGAAGAAAGGGTATTGGATAGGGAGCGAATGGATTTCAATACAGAAGGAAGGAGAAAAAGAAAATAACAATGAGAATGTCTGAAAATGCTGTAAGAAGTTGTACTATTAACTATTTACCTTAAAATAATCCTATAATGTATGCAATTCTGTTTATAAATACACATGTATAGCTCTAATAAGCTTTTTTTCAACTGGACTGACAACATTACTTCCAAGAGCCAAAGACAACCTAACAAAATCCGAAAAATAAAAAATAAAGAATGCAAATCTCTCCCTGCATCCTCACAGTTGTTTCTGTTTGTAAGACCTATGGCTTGACCCTGCTGATAGCAAGATGTCTGCAGGAAATGCAAAAATTGGACATCAGGCTCCCAACTTCAAAGTTACAGCTGTTATGCCAGATGGACAATTCAAAGATATCAGCCTAGGTGAATGCAGAGGAAAATATGTTGTGTTCTTCTTTTACCCTCTTGACTTTACTTTTGTGTGTCCCATGGCGATCATTGCTTTCAGTGATAGAGCAGAAGATTTTAAGAAACTCAATTGCCAAGTGATTAGAGCTTCTGTGGATTCTCACTTCTGTCATCTGTCATGGATTAACACACCCAAGAAACAGGGAGGATGGGACCCATGAACATTCCCTTAATATCAGATCCTAAGTGCACCATTGCTCAGGATTATGGAGTCTTAAAGGCTATTGAAGGTATCTCTTTCAGGGGCCTCTTTATTATTGATGATAAAGGTATCCTTCGACACGTAACAATAAATGATCTTCCCATTGGCCACTCTGTGTATGAGATTATACTACTAGTTCAGGCCTTCCAGTTCACTGACAAACATGATGAAGTGTGCCCAGATGGCTGGAAACCTGGCAGTGGACCACCAAGCCACCAAGTCAATAAGAGCAAAGAGTATTTCTCTAAGCAGAAGTAAACAGTGGACCATTTTTCTGCCAGGCAGCATTGAGCAGCCAGAAGAAAAGCTCTTGTATTCTACTCATGCTTAAACACATGATGTGGTATGATTCCAGATAAGCCTTCCTACAGGGCTGGGGATGGTTAGCCTTTCTTGCACTATTGGTAATGGCAGACCATCTTATATCAGTCACAGAAACCAGCCTGGTAATTCTTTTTTTTTTTTTTTTAAAGTAACTATTAAATGTGAATTCTGAGGAAAAAAAATAGAGAATGCCTGTTTGGAGTTGTTCACTGGGGCTGTCCAAGAGACTCCCCAACATACTGCCTATTGCTATTAGTGTTGATTAGACTCTCAAGGTACAAGGTAAGTACCTATTGCTAAAGGTACGATGCATTTCAAGAACCAGGCTCAGGGTCCTCTGGACTAGAGAACTTACCTGAATGCTTCTTCCTTGAAAACTAACTTTCATGTTACAAAGATACTTTGTAACAAAAGCTCCCAAATAAGGTAGGCAACCAGCAGTCCTACCTAGCGTTGACACTTATGAACCACATCAACAACTAGCATGTCAAGTTAAACCTAGAGGTACAGTAGTATGGCACATATAACTTGGTACTAACAAACTGCCCTCTAATTGGACTTAAGATCATCTCAACAAGAAGGAAACTATGCCTGGTACTGAAGCCTTGCTAATTGCTCAATAAAGTCATGGATATTTGAGGGGAACCTACAGCCACTAATTTACTAATCAATCAAAGCCCTTATCAATAATCTATAAGCAAGTGGAAGGATAGAACACCAACCCACCTACAAAACTTTTGACCCAAAATGTGCCTTGCCTACAAGAAATGCGGGGACAAAGATGGAATAGACACTGAGGGAATGGTTAACCAATAACTGGCCCAACTTAAGAACTAGCTCATGGACAAGAACCAATCCTTGACACTATTGGTGATACTCTGTTATGCTTATAGAGAGAAGCCTAGCATAAAGGTCCTAGGAAGGTTCCATCTGCCAGCTGACTGAAATAGATGCAGACACCCATAGACAAACATTGAAGGGAACTTGGGGAGTCTTATGGAAGAGTTGAGGTAAAGATTAAGGGACCTGAAGAGTATAGAGACTTCACAGGAAGACTAACCTGGAGTCAACTAACCTGGACCTCTCTAATCCCAGAGACTGAGTCACTAAACAAAGAGTGAGCATGGGCTGGACCTAACCCCTCCCCCTGCACATAGGTAACAGATGTGTGTAGCTTGGTCTTCATGAGGGTCCCCCAACAACTGAAGCATGGGATGTCCTTGAATCTATTGCCTGCCTGTGGATCTCATTCCCCTAACAGGGTTGCTTTGTATAGCTTCAGAGGGAGAGGATGTACCTACTAGTCCTTCAGAGAACTGATGTGCCAGAATGAGGTATTACCCAGGAAGGATCTCCATCCTTTCAAAGCAGAAGAGGAGGGAGCAAAGGGGAGCGAGACTGTGGGGGACCAAAAGAAGGGGGGAGTAATTGGGATGTAAGTGAATGAATAAGTAAGTTAATGGAAGAAATAATAATCTATAAATACTTGTCCTTACATCCACAGATAAGGATATTTGTCCTTACATCTAAAGTAGTCTTCAACTCTTATCAAGGAGACTTCTCTTTGTACCAGCAGATACCACTACAGAAAACCAAAACCAATCAAAAGAGCCCAGTCCTACTGGATATAGCTACAAAACATTCCTAAACCTAAGGCTCAGGGAGTATTACAGAGGAGGGTATGGATAGACTCTAAAAGCCAGAAGATCAGGGAGTTTGCTATGAGATTGTGTCTCCCAGAATATCAGAAGCTATACCTATAAAATCTCACTGACATGACTGGACAAGCATGAGCTTTATAAGAATGACACTAATAGACATGCCTAATGCCTAAGTGGATGAGTGTCTTAGTTAGGGTTTTACTGCTGTGAACAGATACCATGACCAAGTCAACTTTTACAAGGATAACATTAAATTGGAGTAGGCTTACAGGTTCTGAGGTTCAGTTTAGTATCATCAAGGCAGGAGCATGGCAGCATTCAGGCAGGCATGGTGCAGGAGGAGCTGAGAATTCTACATCTTCATCTGAAGGCTGCTAGGAAGAGACTTGTTTCTAAGAAGCTAGGATGAGGGTATTAAAGCCCATGCCCGCAGTGAAAATCCAATGCCAACAAGGCTATACCTCCTAATAGTGTCACTCCCTGGGCCAAGCATATACAAACTATCACAAGGGGGGAAAGCCCACAAGGCCTCAGTCACACATGAAGAACTACAGATAACTAAGGAATGCCAAGAGTGAGAGGAACAGTCTTTACAGAGACAAGAGCCTGACTGCTTACCCAACAACAAATGGTCATTTCCAAAATCATTCATGCAAGTAGCACTATACAGACTAAACAGACTGTGTGTGTGTGTGTGTGTGTGTGTGTGTGTGTGTGTGTGTGTATGTGTGTGTGTGAACAATGGATAAAAATAAGGTCATGAGTTTGAAAGAGAGCAAAGAGAGATAAGTGAGAGGGTTTTCTAGAGGAAGAAATTGGAAAGAAGAATTATAATAAATTGTAATTATAATAAAATCTAAAAAAAAGTAAAAAAAAATAAGATAATGATCCCCACAAAATAGAAGAGAAATCTAACTCCTGCCGCCCCCCCCCCAAATGTGCAGATTGCAGTACAAATTACAAAAGGTCAAAGCAACATAAGTCCTTCAGAAGAAGAAGGACTTTAGCTAATTAACTCAAAGACACTGAAATAGGTAAATGTCATATGTGGATTTTAAAAGTTGAAAAAAAATCAGCAAGCTTTGAAAAGAAGAGACTTTGAAAAGAAAGCCAGAAATATTGGAAATAAAATCTTAATGAATCTGAAAACAGAATCCTAGTATAAGGTATCATTGATAGAACCAACCAAGGGGAATAAAGTACATCAAGAATGGAATGTGTGGGTTATGAGGCTCTAGACACAAACATGAATATGGGAAATCAAGTGAACATGACCTCACAGTCCAATAATTGTGCCAAGCAATCAAAGACCAAATCTAAGAATCCTCAGGATAGAAGAAGCTGAGACATATACAAAGGACAAAGATAGTTTACTCAATCAGCTTAGAACAGACACTCTTCCAAATCCTGAGAAAGAAACAGACACAGGAACACAAGAGGCATTTAGAACCTCAAATAGACATGAACAAGGTATAACATCTCTGTAACATAATAAAAATGTTGGAAATGCATAACAGTGGAAAAATACTAAAAGGAGTAAGGAAAAAACATTAGCACACAGAAGCAAACAGCAGAATAATATCTTGCTGCTCATCAGAAACACAGGACAACATGTAATGATACCTGTCCATCAGTGGAAATAAATAACTGCCAAACTGGATTGTGATACCCAGCAAAACTATCCTTTTAATTTATAAATCTATCCATATGTTTGCTACCCCATGTCCCCTGCTGGCAGACTACATATCCTTTGCCCATCTGACAGCATCTCCTCTTCAGTTTGAGACTCCAGACTTCCACCACTAACTCCACCCATCCCCTGGGGGGGCTTCCTAAAAACCTGTGTCCTTTACCCATGCACAGGTTCCTTGTTTCCATATAGGAATCTGAGGCTCCTGCTTCTTGAAAACAAGGGAAAAGTGGTAGGAGGCTAAAGGATGAGCTCAGAGGAAGGAATGTGTGTGGGATGGATTTAATCAAAATACATTATAAACATAACTGAAAATATCTGGTAATAATGTGGTATTAATAAAAATTGAATTAAACTTTATTGCTATAGAGGTATCAACAAGCAACTATTAAATTTGCATTCTGACTAAATAAAGATTAATATCAATGCTCCTCTAACTGTTTCATAAATGAAAATGGAAGAAACACTGCCAGACTCATCCTGTCAAGCCAGCATTTCCTACACGCCAGCAGTGGATAAGAATACAACAGAAAGAGTACCACAGATCAATTTCCTAATGAATATAGATATAAAATTGATAATGCAATTCTTACAAACAGATTTCAAGAACAAATTAAAATCCATATAGCACACAAACCACAACTGGGTTCACTTCACCCTTGGGACCCAACCAACATTAGTTTAATATAATGCACCACATAGATGGCTTAAGGACAGAAATCACATGTTTATCTAAAGCAATGCAGAAAAGACATTGGGCAAAGTTCAATAGCCCTTCATGATAAAAGCTCTGAAGAATCTAGGTAAAATGAGGTTGTGTCTCAGTGGCAGTTTGTTTGACCATAAGGTGTGAGGCCCTAGGTACAATTTTTAGTTCCAGCTTTAAAACAAAAGAAATCTTAGGAATAGGAGGTTATCTAGAGTGATACAGGCCTTTAATCCCAGCACTCAGGAGGCAGAGGCAGAGGCAGATGGATCTCTGAGTTTGAGGTATAACCTGGTCTAAAGAGTGAGTACCAGGACAGCCTGGGCTGTCTCAATAAACCAACCAAACAAGTAAACAAACAAACAAACAAAAAAGCAAAATAAAAGGAAGGAAGGAAGGAAGGAAGGAAGGAAGGAAGGAAGGAAGGAAGGAAGGAAAGAAGGAAGAAAGGAAAGAAGGAAAGAAAGAAAGAAGGAAAGAAAGAAGGAAAGAAGGAAAAGAAAACTTAGCATAGAAGAAATTGCACCTTAACATAGTAAAGGCCATATAAGGAAAATTTAGAGCTGCTGAGAACATTCCTCTCACATCTAAGGATGGTTCTTTATCAAGTTTTATTCAACACAGTACTCAAAGACTTAGAGCAATAAGAAAAAAAGATCAAAGTAAGGGAAAGAAAGAGGCCACACTATCCTCATTTGCAGATGACATCATGCTATACTTAAAGGACTCCAAAGACCTCTCCAGGAAACTCTTAGAAATGAAACTTCTTTGAGCAAAGGAGAAGGGTACAAAATCAATGTTCAAAAGTCAGTAGAGTTTTTCAACACAGCAGTGGCAAACTTGCCAAGAGAGGAATCCAGGGGAGGGGAGGTTCCTCTCACAAAGGCTTCCATGAGCCTGGCAAAGAAAGTAAAAGACCTCTGCAGTAAAACTTCTAAGACACTGAAGAAGGAAGCAGAAGACTCTAGATGATAAAAGATGTCTTTTGATCTTGGATTGACATAATTAATATCGAGAAAATGAGTATATTATGCACTCCCCATCAAAATACTAATGAGATCCTTTGTAGAACAAGAAGAAAAGGAAAAAAGAAAAACCCCTAAACTTCATTTAGAAGCACAAAAGACTGAATGGCCAAGGCAAGCATTAGCAAAAAGAACAGTGGTGGAGATTTCACAGTACCTGATCTCAAATTATATCACAAAGCTACCATAGTAAAATCAGCATGGTATCTGGCACAAAAACAGACCCGCAGAACAATGGAGCAGAACAGAGGACAAGGAAACAAACCTGCTTGGTTAAACTAACACCACCTAATTTTTGACAAACATGCCAAAGCATGCATCCTTCTAAATAATGATGCTGAAAAGTGTGGATTTCCACCTACAACAATGACTCCGGATGCCTAGCTAAAATCCTACACAACAGTCAGTTCAAAATTGATCAGAGATCTTAAGCATAACCCTGAATCTTTAAAACTGCTAGAGGGAAAACAAGCCAGACAGGGAAAGGTCAGTACCACTGTGAGCTCTTTCATATGCATGACCTAAGTTTAAAACTATGGGTATATATGTTGCATTCATGTGTGCATGTGTGCATGTGTGTGTATTCATATGTGCATGTGTGTACATGCATGTGTGCATGCATGTGTGCATGAGTGTGTGCATGTTTGTGCACATGTGTGCATGCATATGTGTGTGTGTATGTGTGAGTACATATATGTATGCATGTGTGTGTCCATGTATGGAAAACTAGAAAGAAGATCATGAGAAGGAAGAAAAGGATCCTAAGGGAGGGAGAAAGTGAGGGTCATAGAATACAGATGACATGAAAACAGAATAGGGAACTGTCTGGAGAATAAAGGCAGATGGACAGTGGGCCCTGGACCACAAGGGAAGGTAGTCATGAGGAAGGATGAATCATAGAGGAGTGGAGTTGGTACAAATGTCTGAAGATGCCATAACACCACTTTGTTAGCTTCTATGCTAACTTAAAAAAAAACCACCACCACCAACAACAACAACAACAAGAAAACAAGTATTCAATCTTTTTTTAAAATCATAGCATATTCCCAAAATGAGCACTTTGTACCACTAAAAAGAATAAGCAGACCTGGCTATCCAAAGTATGCATATCAACTGCCAAAAAATATAGGGCTAAGGACATGGTTCCATAGTGAGGGGCTTGCAAGGTAAGCATGAAGCTCTAAGTCAAGTAAGTTATTTGCCCATTTGGGATAAGCACTATGGGTATGTGATATATTCATAAACATCTATAAAGGATGTGTGGTTTTAACTTCTCCTTTTGTTTATGTTTCTTACAGATACACATCAAACTATTAGCAGTGGTTACATATTTCATGAAAGATTTTATTTGATACTTAATATAAATAAGTATGAGGGGTGTGGTAGAAAATTCATTTCTTCCGTTAGTGCCTGTCTGTATTTGCCTTTTTTAACCATATACTCATTTTCAAAAATATAAATAAACATCTTTAAAATTCTACTTACAAAGGCACAGAAGACCAGCAAATGAAAATCCCAGCACCTGCAGGGTGTGGTGGCTTATGCCTTTAATCCCAGCACTCAGGAGGTAGAGGAAGGTGAATCTCTGAGTTTAAGACCAGCCTGATCTACAGAGCATGTTCTAGGACAATCAGGGGGGCTACATAGACAAATCCTGTCTGAAGAATAGAAGAGAAGAGAAGAGAAGAGAAGAGAAGAGAAGAGAAGAGAAGAGAAGAGAAGAGAAGAGAAAGAAGGGGAAAGGGGCAAGGGGGAAGGAAAGGAAAGGAAAGGAAAGGAAAAGAAAGGAAAGGAAAGGAAAGGAAAGGAAAGGAAAGGAAAGGAAAGGAAAGGAAAGGAAAGGAAAGGAAAGGAAAGGAAAGGAAAGGAAAGGAGAAAAGGAGGGGGACAAGAAAAAGGAAGAAGAAAAAGAAGAAATGAGAAAAGACAGATCAAGTTTCAGGTGTGGAGTACCGAGATCAAATTTTTTATTAGAACTATCCCAGAAATGTTCTCCCCACCCCCAATCTCAGTTCTTGTTATTGATCTTGATTATCTGCCAGAAGTGATAAAAAAAATACTCCATTCCTCTTGAAACCACACATTTTAGGCATAGGACATTAAGATATTAATATTGCTGACTACCTACGTATTACTGGGCAGTAAGTACTCTATAGGCAGCTGGGATGAGAAAGTCATCAAAACCCTAACCCTGTAAACAGCAATGACTAGTGTAGCAAAATACACCCAAGGATACAATAGTGGCTTGAATTTTAAACGATTTCTCTCTGATTGGATTTCAGACCTACCCCTCAGGAGGAGACACATACCTGGCACTGTAAATTTAATCAATAATCTATGATTGGGGAACTCATAGGCCCCAGTGGTGAACCAGCTACCACTTTTCTGTTAAATTCACACAGTATCAACCCGCTCTCTGCATTCACTTCTCTCTACCCATAAGATAGATGAACTCTCAGACCCCACCAGAGAGGCTTCTCTGTGCAGCAGGCCATGGTTTATAGAGAAATTCACAACTGGCCAAAATGTAGAGAATTTAAGTGTGTGAGGAGATCTCAGCCAATAATGGGGAAAAAAATCATCCAGC
>LR754470.1:36620-54734 GCA_902729485.2 Mus minutoides
TTAAATTCACACAGTATCAACCCGCTCTCTGCATTCACTTCTCTCTACCCATAAGATAGATGAACTCTCAGACCCCACCAGAGAGGCTTCTCTGTGCAGCAGGCCATGGTTTATAGAGAAATTCACAACTGGCCAAAATGTAGAGAATTTAAGTGTGTGAGGAGATCTCAGCCAATAATGGGGAAAAAAATCATCCAGCACTGGAGGCTTCAGGATGCTCCGTCTACCTTAAGTTTCCACTAGGCATAAAGTTGTCATGAGGAAACAGCCCTGGCCAGAGACGTAGAGGGATAAACACTACACCTTCCATGTAGTCACACTTGGCTGTGAAGTATTTTCAAGGATGATTAACACTGAAATCAGTAGAAACTGATGAAAAGCAAATTAGACCAATGACCTAGGTTGGGCTCGCTCAAAAGACTGGGGTCCCTGATAGGCCCACTGAGAAAGAAGAAGTCTGTCCCTTGTCAGACCTGGGACTCAGGCCTCCAGTATCACCTCTGACCCAGGCTTCTAGCCTGCCCTTCAAGTTTCCTATTTGGTGTCCAAAGGGATTGCTTGAGGCAAATCCTTAAAATCATTTTCTACATGGGTTTTGAGATAGACAGAAAGATGGGTGGAGGGATAGACAGACATCCTGTTAGTGGTGCTTCTCTGGAGATCTCTAATAAAAAACTTCTGGTGTCAATAATCTCCATACCTTTTCTTGATAATATCTACTCTGCCTGCATCTTTGTAAAACAAACAGACAGACAGACAGACAGACAGACAGACAGACAGACAACCAACAATGTACTGTGTTAAATAACTCGGGAACAAAAAGGGCAAATATCATGTGTCCTTCAAAGAAGTTGAGATTAAAACAGTAGTTACCTGACCCTGGAAAGAATGGAATGAAGAACAGTGGTTAGAACAGCTGATGTCTGGGGTTTAAGTACCATCAGGATGCTTAGGAAAAAGCTCTGGGGCAGCACTGCACATATAGGGTCTCTACAGAAAAGGAAATAAACATTCCAAAGTTTGAAGAAAAGGGAGATTGAAAGTTTTGCCCCAACAAGACAACCAATGGGACAAGGGAGGCTGGCTCAGTTGGTAAACTACCTGCCTTAAAACCGCAAGAACCCAGACACAAAAAGCTGTGTATGGTGCAAAAGCTTCTAGTTCTAGTGAGAGTGACAAGGGAGATGGAAAGGGTTGATCCCTTGAGCTCATTGGCCAGCTTGTAAAATCCTACCTTGTAAAATTCCAGACCAATGAGAGACCCTGTCTGTGGTGGTTTGAATAAGAATGTTCCACATAGGCTCAAAGATGTGAATGCTTGGTCATTGGGGAGTGACACTAATATGGATTAAGAGGTGTGGCCTTGTTGCAGGAACAGTGTCGCTAAGGATAAGTCTGGATTTCAAATGCTCAAGCCAGGCGTCTCCTCCTCCTCCTCCTCCTCTTCCTCCTCCTCCTCCTCCTCCTCCTCCCCCTCTTCCTCTTCCTCCTCCTCCATCTCCTCCTCCTTCTTCTTCTTCCTCTCTCTCTCTTTCTCTCTCTCTCTCTCTCTCTCTCTCTCTCTCTCTCTCTCTCTCTCTCTCTCTCTCCTCTCTCCTCTCTCCTCTCTCTCTGCTTGCCATCAATGGATCCAGTCATAGGATTCTCAGCTACTTTCATGCTTCCCTCTATGATGACAATGGATTGATTAATCATCTGAACTGTAGGCCAGCCCCCAATTAAAAGTTTTCCTTTATAAGCATTGCCATGGTCATGGCATCTCTTCCCAACAATAGAACAAGTGACTAAGATACTGTTTCAAGCAAAATATGGGGGCAGGGGTGTCTAAGGAAAAACACCTAAAGTTGCCCTCTGTACACATGCACACATTAACATCATTAATCATCAGCAACAAGAAATATCTGAATAGGCAGATATGTTTAACTTGACCTAAACAATAAACAAAGTCAAAACAACATGATACAATATATAATTTTTATATTTTAATGTATCGATTCAAAAGCAAAGCAAGAAAAAATAAGATTGCCTTTTATAATATGCCAGACTTTAAGACACTTATACTCTAGAATAATATGCTTAAAATTCAACCATGGGCAAGTAGTTTTGAGTGTCTGGAAGCATCCCTCAGGTACAGTCACAGTGGTAGGGTCACTCCAGCGCATTTCAGCCGTGATCAGCAATTGGCAGGATAGATCCAGAGGCTGACACATCTTACCGTGCATTGGTCCTGATTCATGTGCTCTTCGGACTCCAGGCTGAGCTTCCTCTTCCTGTTAGGCTGTCTCATCTCCACTTCAGAGCTGCTTGGCAGCGTTTTCTGCAAAAGAGTGGCATGTTAAACACTGGAGGGAGTTCTCCCCTTTCTCAAGTATAAGAGCAAAGAAATCCCATGATGCTGAATAGCTTGCGTTTGTCCTGTGAATGTTCATGTGTTGGAAGCCTTTAAAAGCACAGCGTATCACATTCACTTGAGCCACAGTTCTGGAGAGTTCATTAAAAGGCCTGGTCACCCTGGCTTTTAGTCCTGATCTGAGGTCTCTGGCTCCCTGAATCAGCCCAACATCATATTGCTGCCTGTCCTGAGAGCTCCTCTAAAGCCAAGCTGATGCCAGACCATGCCCTCAAATCCCAAAACTGTAAGCTAAATAAGCCTTTAGCTCCAGATAAGAACTCCACAGGAAGACCAACAGAGTCAACTAACTTGGACACTTGGAGGCTCCCATAGACTGAATTACCAACCAAAGAGCATACATGGACTGAACCTAGACTCCCTACCTCCCGAACAAATGTAGCAGATGTACAGCTTGGTCTTCAAACAGGTAACCCAAAAACTAAAGTAAGGGTTATCCCTAACTCTGTTGCCTGCCTGTGGGTCCTGTTCCTCTAACTGGGCTGCCTTGTCTGGCTTCAGTGGGAAAGGATGTGCCTTGTCCTGAAGTGATTTGATGTACCAGGGTGGGTTAGTACCTTGTGGGAGGACTTCCCCCTTCCCAGGGGAGGAGAGAGGGGATGGAAGGAGGGGCTGTGGGGGAGGACTGGGAGGAGAGGGGGACTGTGATCAGGATGTAAAGTGAATAGATAGATAGATAGATAGATAGATAGATAGATAGATAGATAGATAGGGTAAAACATGTCCAGTTTCAAGTATTTTAATATAGAACAAAGAATCCAACTAATGCAAAGACTTACAATTGTATTTGCTATAATTAGCTGCTGATGAAATTACAGTATTGGTTTTAAAGCCTTTAATATAACGACGTAATAATGGAAAGGGTGCTAGATTTCATTTCCTATTTAGAATTTAGATATATAATATCTTACCTAGAATATAAGGAAATATTTATTGTTGTGTTTGGCCTTATTTATGATAAATGCTATCGTTCATTTCTTTGCTTAGATGGCCAATGAGGATTATTGATATTTTGGCAGCCTCTGTAGTCACAAAGGCTGAGTATGTACAATAGCCATGGCAGAGGGATACCAGAAACAGCTCAGCACTCTAAAACAGAGTACTTGAGATTAATGTATTACCAATTCAATTAGCAGGGCAGTTCTTCAGCATGTTAGCATAAAGCAGACAACATGTTGGACAGAATTATTTGAAATGAGTTTTGGTTTGTTTTTGTTTTTGTTTTTTTTTTTAACCTAGCAAGGGTAACTGTCTGAAAAGCAAGCTACTGTACTATCCATATACCACAGAAGGTGCCATTCTGAAATCTACTTACTGATATTTAACAACTGACATACAGTATTGAGGAAATGACTAGTCCTAAGACAAATTTACTTGTCTTTGACACACTTAGCATACAGCCAAGCTCATTGTTACCCCCCTCAGAGGCTCTCATGTCTCCTCTACCCAAATCTGCCATCACAGCTTTTATGCTGCGGTGTGGCCCGACAGCAGCAGGCCAGCAGGCAGAAGCTGGGATCCAGCTGTGCTCAGCACACACTGCCAAGCTGCTCCCTGTGCTTGATCCACACAGAGGAACACGCATCCTTTTGAACTATGTCATGCTCGGGGCTAATGGTAGCTCTAGTCTCGCCTGAGCCATAGATTTGCACGAGTTGTCGTTTCTTCCCTTAGTCCACCGTTTCCAGGTTTGGCTGTCTTTGAATCCATTGAATGTTTCTTGAATTATCATCTTGTGCGTGAACACTGTCCAGCTTTAATTTGATGTTTCCCTCAACGCAATGATTTCACAGTTCTTCCCAACACAGTGTGCGCTTACTTCGTCCTGCCTTCTGCTGACCACCCATCCTCTGGTGACCTCCTGCCTCCCCACACATGGCCTTTTTCCATCTGCCACTACTTACCCGTCCTTCATAAGTCAACTAAAGAGACTTCAGATCCTTCAGAAGAAGAAGCCTTCTTTGATTACTCCCTGTCTCAAATGGATCTTGCAGGCTTCGCCTACACAGCACGGTTAGTGTGCATGCCCTTTGACACAGCATCTAATACTTCAGGCTACATTTTTTTTTTATTTCCTTCCTTGTGAAGCTACAACCTGATAGTAGCGATGGAGATCTGCCCGTCCTTATTTCCCATTATCCAAATTAGACCTGGCTCATAGAAGGCTCTGGGTATGTTTTTGTTAGCTTTAACTGAATGCATGACTCCCTGCATTAGAGCAGAGCCTCACAGCCCTTACTCCAACGGCTGTCAGTCTCGGATGCAAATATTATTCCTTCTAGAATCCTGTGTGACTAGAGTGAGTATCATTTCAAACTCAACTCCTGTCTCTTTTCCTTAATGTACACACACACACACCAAAACAAAACAATCAAAAGCAAACAAAGAAATGCACTTCTCACATCCATTTGCTGTTAGTCAGTATGCTCTTAAGATAGGCACTTACCTAGTCAATGCAGTGTCATTTCATTCATTTGGTAAGATGTAAATATAATTCATCAGACCTAGCTCCAGGTAATACTGTGAACATCTATGCAAATGAACAGCTTAGACAGAGTGCCTTTAGCAGATTATTACTACACCAGACATAAGCCTTGGCAAGGCTGACTTGTCTTTTTTTGTGAATAACATCCCCAGCTTGTCAAACAGAAATCATCTGCTACTGACATCTCTTCGTATAAACAAGGTAATATGCCTTGCTAATCCCTGGTAATTATCTCAATAGCCCTGATTTGCGTAAAATATAGAAGTCTGAATTTTTATTATGTGTCAGGGACAAAAATAAAAGCTTCTATAACAAGGCTTTTCAAAATAAAATTTGACAATAAGTTGAATTCCCTTTAAACTTAGAAATAATATAGCATTAATATATAAGGTACCTAAGAACCAACATATTTTGTTCCAATATATATTTATATTGTTCCAATGATCAATATAAAATAGCATCAAATATAGAAGATGAATGACAAAAAGGTAATGGTGGTTTGATGGACATTCAGGCACTCTTACAGACAGACTTACAGAGATGGTCTGTCTACATAGCCATTTAGAAACTCAAGTCTCAAACTTGTCCAAGCCAAAAACAAAACAAAACAAAACAAAACACAGAATATTCCTTTTGACAGAACCTCACTTGATGTTCTTGGCACAGCACCTAACTATATGGGTCATTCTGATTACCCCTGATAATGGCCTACTCCTAACGGGTCCAAAATAGCACAAAATAGCCATTGTGAACATTAGCCAGAGTCTCCTTGGTTAGTTTTAAAGAAATAAAAACTTGTTAAAAAGCCAATAAAGAATGATACACAATCATAAAGCACATTCTGAAAAGAAAGGAATGACAAATGATGACCAGGCTGAGCTCTGCAGTGGATGTTCTAAACCCAAGCACCATCTCTCCCACACAAGGTGAACCAGGGCTCCTACTTGGAAAACGTTCTCATGTTTTGTATTTTAAACAGAGAGAAAGGTGAATATATAAAGAGTCTCTACATTCTGTACAAACACTACAAGTACCTAGTTAATATCTCAGTTGATCATCGATACCTTCGCCTCACATTGGGAGCTCCTAGCCACGCATTGGAGACAGCGGTCATCCTAACCTTTGTACTTATGAGGACAAACCAGGATGTCACTGAGAAGGCATCTTGACATCTCTAGTTCTTCAGATTAGACCAACATCCATGTCTGGGTGCTGCTAGGCTCCGTGGTTATCATGTCTATGGTCAAGAAGTACTTTATGAGACATAAGCATGCTTCTTCAAGAATCCCAAAAGGGGGCTGCACATGGTACTACTTGCCTAGAATAACCCATGTTATCCCAGAGGCACTGCATGCAATACATACCTGGTATCTCATATGCAAGGCCTACTTCCTGCCTCCCATCATGGTGTTAAACAGTAATGCCACCACTTTCTGTTCCCCCAAATATCCAAGTTTAAACAAAAACCTACATGGTACACAGTGAGTAAGAAATGCAGTGCACATCAATTAAAAATCATGATGTGTTCTGAGTTGGCAGTTCTCAGGAGGGAAACTATATCCAGCAAGACAGACAGAGAAGGAACAGAGAAGATACTGTACAGAATTGAAGGTGAACTTACCATTTAAATATCAAATGCAAATACACAGTCAGTACCCTGATTTCTTAGCAGTTCCAAAATGTTATTCAAGCTAAGGTTTATGCATCCACCCAGTAGTGTTAATGAAGCAAAATGGTTGATGTTTAAGTAAGTGAATAGGTGGCTATACTTGAATGATGCATGAATTATTAACATTCATTGTATCAATAACAATAGAAAATATTACCTAAGTACTCACCTAGAAGGCAAGTCTATGATAGGCACTTCCTATTGACACATATGACAAATGAGGACAAACACAGTGTTCTGCAAACAGATGTGGAGAATCATGAGACCAATACTGGGCAAAGAGTTCAGCCATCTCAGAATCCAGTGACTGGAAATTCAGGTGTTTTCAAAGGGCAAGTGAAAGAGAAAACCCTAACAAGCAAAGAAGGAATTCCAATATTAATTTCACTTGAAGACTTGAAAGATGACAGATCCTCATCACAACTCTGAAGTCAGCAGCCTATAAAAGACTACATACAAACCATGAGGGGCAACGCAAGGCAAATATGCAGTGACTAAGAGACTAGAGGACAGAAGAGGAGACTTTATAGCTATCTCAGTTGGCAAAAGCCCCCAAGGAAAGTCAGAGAGCTGCAACAAAGCAAAAAACAGACAGCCGTTAAAGGGAGTTTCCCAGGCTGAGGAAACACTTCTTTTTCCATCCATAACTAAAGTCGTATTAAATGGAGAAAGAGTTAAACTCTCCATCTAAGTTCACCATCAAGGACACAGTCCTCCTTTCAACTTTACACAAGAGGCTGTGGCTAGAGGGATTACTTAAGAACAAGACAGTGAAAGCATTTGGGTAGGAAATGAAGAAGGAAATTCTATTTGCAGTTACATAGTGTAAGTGTTTCGAATATCTTACAGAACACGTTAAAAATGCTAGAAGCCAGGAGTGTGCAGGTGAAGGTGGAGAACGTGAGTCCAGTTTATAAAGACTGGGAGTCTTTCTGCACACAAGCAGTTAACAAGAAATAAAAATAAATCTCAAACGTATTCCCTTTGTAATATGTCCAAACAGAAAATGTTCCCTCAAAATTAACACAGTAAGAAGACAAGATTTATAAACTCTAAACCTGAGGCTGTAAAATAAAATTAGTGAAGGAAATAGATATGACTTTTTCATGGGTTAGAAGACTGAATGACGGGGTTACTTCTGTTCTCCAAGTTAACTTACAGATTCAGTACATCCACTCATAAAAATCCCAGCCAGATTCCTTGTGCATAGTGATGAAATGAATCTAGCATTTGTGTGGAAATGCAAAGGCTAAAGACAGCCAAAAATAATTTTGCAAAAGTAGAAGACAGTAGGAGGATGTATGAGTTCTGACTCCCCAACTGTTTTCAAAGTTACAGTAGGCAGGACAGTTTGGTCTTGGCATAAAGATAGACACAGACGAAATAAATAGGAGGAGGACTCAAAATTCAACAATCCATTTGTGGGAAATTAATTTTCCACAGTGTAAAAACTATTCATGGGGAGATTTCAGTCTTTTCAATCAATGCGCTAAGACAAATGGGCATCCTGTACTATTGAGTATTTAGACAGAATTAGTTTGGTGGCCCCCAGCCTTAAATGCAAGGGCTGAAGCCATTTAAACCTCAGAGCAAACAGAGGGGTGAGCCCTTATGGACTTGGGTTGGGACGAGAGTTTCTTACATATGGCACAATAGGTGCAAGGAACAAATAGAAAGGAAAGTCGGCCATGTGGACTAAATCCAAGCTAAAACCCTCTATGCTTCAAATTATACTCAGTAAAGAGAAAGGACAGCCTAGAGCGGGCAAAAGTGATAAATGCCAATGTGTCTGAAGAACCCATATTAGACCATAAAAAAAAAACCTCTTACAACTAAATAACTGAGAGATAATGAGTGAAAAGTCAACAAATCTGAACAAATACTTCTGTAACTCAGATGTACAAAGGACTAAGAACCACACAACATGCTCATTGCTATTCTCCATGAGGGAGATGGAAAGCCAGGAGATACACCCGCTAAGTATCTATAATAAAAGAATGTAGGCAAATTAATATGGAAAGACTCATATATGTTGCTGGTAAACAAAATAATGATAACAATATTATTAATAATAACATTATTAAAGTAATATTAATATAATATTTATAAAATAATAATGATGATAACTAATAAAAATAATAGTGGCATTACTGTCAAAAAGTCAGTCAGTTTCTTTAAAAAAAAAAAGTGGTCCAGCAGCCTTGCTCCAGCCACACTCAAGAACTATAAATGTAAGTGCACATAGACTCTTGTCCTTGAGTGTTTGAGAGTGTTCATGGCATCCTTACTTACAATACCCCAAAGTGAAAACAACCAAAGGTCCAAAACTTAAATATAATAAAAAAAAAAAAAACAAGAAAGAATGCATTGGAACATCACACACTGTGAACACTGAGTCACAGAGAAGCCAGGAAAAGACTTCACGTTTCAACAATCACATTTACCTGCAGTGTCCACAATAGGAAAACCGTAGAAACAGAAACTAGAA
This sequence comes from Mus minutoides, assembly GCA_902729485.2. Lineage (NCBI taxonomy): Eukaryota > Metazoa > Chordata > Mammalia > Rodentia > Muridae > Mus > Mus minutoides. The sequence continues at coordinate 45,673 of LR754470.1, forward strand.
CACTGGGTCCCCGGAGAACGGGAGAGAAATGAGGGGGTGAGAATACGAGAAAGAGGGACCACGATTACTGGGCACTGTGCATCCTCAGAGAGGATAAAATGCCCTAGGATTAGATCACAGAGATGGCCGCCCAGCCCTGTAAATGTGCTAAAAAGCACTAAATTGAACACCACAGATGTGTGAATCATTTTACTTCAATAAAGCTCTTTCTAAAATACAGCCTTTTGATTTCTCAACAACAACAACAAAAAATACCAGATTTGTAATTTACCAGGAAGCATATTAAAAAAAACAAAAACTCCTCAAATGTCCTAATTATCAGTAAAATGCAAACAAAAGCTGAAACTAAGTATAATCTTATATCCCCGAGAGACAGACTATTTTACCAGGGACAGAACCGAAAAGAACCTAGCAAGGAAGCAGCCAAAGCGAAATGTATGTAAGTCCAGCCATTACAGGAAATAAGGCAAAGGTTCCTCCTAGCAAACAAACAAACAAAATAGAAACAGAACTACTTGATCTACTGGTCCCCAACACCAGAAAAACATACAGAGGGAGGAACCCATTTCAGGAGAAGCACTGGCATACCCTTGACCCAGTCCTCACAACAGACAAACTGTGGAATCATTCTAGGCATCCACTGATGAAGAAATAATAAAAGAAAATATGGAATGCATGTGCAACAGAATATCATTTTGCCACAAAAATAAAATCCAGTCATTTGTGGAAATACAGATTGAAGGCATTTTGGCAAGTGACGTAAGTCAGGCACGGAAACACACAAGCCGCATGTCTTCACTTATAGGGAAAAGCCAGTTGATCAGAAAGAAGTATAAAATAGTGGTTGCCAGAAACAGGTAAAGATACAAGTGTGTGCTTGGATGGGATCAATATTTTATGCTCTGTGACACACTATGGTTTGCTGTAATGAATTCAATATTGTAAAACACCCTGTAGAGTGCTGGCAAGATGGCTTGGCAGGTAAAGGCACTCACTCCCTGCCAAGACTAACTACCTGAGTTCACTCCTCCCTGGAAACCGCGTGGTAGAAGAATTAAACCAACTCCTGATTGGTCTCTTACTATTCGCTGCCACACATGAACGGGAACACATGTGCATACACACACACATCACACAGATAGACAGGATAGATAGATGATAGATAGATAGATAGATAGATAGATAGATAGATAGATAGATAGGTAGATAGATAGATAGATGACAGATAAATAGTAAGATGATAAATTGATAGATGATAGATATAGATAGATACATAGATGACATAAATGATAGGTAGATGATATATATATGATAGATAGATAGATAGATAGATAGATAGATAGATAGATAGATAGATAGATAATAGACAGATAGTTGGATGGATAGACAACAGATTAGAAGTATCCAGTAAAAAGACCAAGATGCTCCCAACACAAACATACACGCACACACACACACACACACACACACACACACACACACACACGAGGGAGACAGAGAGACAGAGAGAAAGACAGAGACAGAAAGAGGGAGAAAAGATAAAGATAGACAGGCAGACAGGCAGACTTGTCTAAGGTGGTAGATACAGCAGTCATCCGGAAATTATCATCAGATGTACACATGTTAGAAGGCTGACACATTTATGTGTAATTAATTTGTGTCAATTTGAAATAAGATTTTTTTAAAAAGGCAAACTATAGTTACTGATTATCAGAAAGGAAAACTGGAACGACATCTGCGACTATGCTCCAACCTTAAACAGAAAAGCTTCTCTTTGCGGTGAGGAGGGGAATGAACAGCCCCAGAACTGCACAGGATGCAGAGACCTCAGACTGAGACACATGGCATCTACCACACTCTCCAGGAACAGGACACACTCAGGAATGAAGACAGAAATGGTGTAAGAGGCTGAGCATGGGAGGGGGAGCTGCAACATAACACCTAAAAATCATGTAGCTGCGACAAACGCCATCCGACAGCAGCAGCACACACTAACATTGGGGCCACAGAAGTTGATGCCTGAACAGTCAGCCACAGTCACGGGGGGGATAAGGGACCCACAGGGGTCTACTGCGCACTTCTGATGTATCAGAGACAGACAGATGCTGAGGAGGACAGAGGCATGGCATCCAGTTATGCATCCACTGGTGAGCCCACCAGGCTCTAGTGGTTATTTCCAAACTCAGGACACACAGAGGACCCAAGTTAAACTCTGAGACACTAAGCAAAACCAAGACTAAGAAATAAAAGGAAAAGATTTGTAGGGGAGATGGGAATGAACATGGGGGTGCAGAATATATACTGTGCATACAGGAAACCAGAAGAGAGTAGAGTATCCTAATTAAAAGTCATTTTCATGACACAATAATGTAAAGTTTATATTTTAATTAAAGCCAGGGTCATGGGAGAGCTCAAAAGAAAGAAGAGACTGATTTGGAATTAGTTTTTTAAAAAGTGATTTGGAAAGGGGACTGAAGAAGGCATTGACAAGAGATAGAATTGAACATTCTTAATGGGATAAGATATACATTCACTAAATACTGTAAAGATTTCAATAGCAGTGAAACTAATTTATAAGTCAATGTCACTCCAATGAAAAATCTTAACATAATATTTTCCAAAGAACTTGTTAAAGATTTGGTAGATCACAGAAACAAGAGATGAAAACCAGCAAAGAATAGCCGTGAGACAGTAACTGTCTTCTTACTTCATCGTCCGAAGCTTCAGTTGCTAAGGTAGTGTGCTGTTTGTGAGAAAATAGGCCAGCAGATCAATTAAGCACACGGAAGGGCCACGGGTTATGAAAGAGATGCACAGAAACGTGATTATCTGAGCAATAATTACAAATTACCAGACAAATAATAAACATGGTAATACATGATACTGCCACAGGGAAAGTGACACCCTCGGACTGAAAATAATTGGAATTTTCCCTGGTTGTGTTATCTCCCACTACACGGGGAAGTTCGTGATCTCCACCTTCGCTCAGCTCAGTGTAATTCCAATTAGCCACTGCAGTGGCCCTTGTTCAGCTGTAGGGCACATTATGTCTGCCACTTACAAAATCCCCTCAGTAACTTCCCTCTGCTACCTCATGGGAGTCACAATGAAACGAAATGAATTACTACATAAAGATGCTAACACAGGTGCTGGGTGTAACTCCTTCATCTGTCTCCTCCGGCTCCTCAAGCCCCCTTCCTTTCTTCTGAACAAGTTCATCTTGCTGGCATTATGTCAGCAGAGGTCCTAGGACTAGAGAGACACGTATCAGTATCAGCCACCCACTCATTAGGGATGGTATGACACTGGAGGGATAGCCTAGAGGGTGGGTACACACACTCCCCAGCTCACACCAGGCATTCAGGAGAAATCACCCACCTGAGCATACCAAATGACAGGCTTTTTTTACCTTCCAGATAATATCATTCTCCACATAAAGGAATCATGGCTTCCTTCGGGGAGACAGAGGATTCCAGAGCTCAGCAAGGGACGCACAACAGCAAAAGGAAGATAAATACATTTCAAAGTTCTGTTGCCCTGGTAAGCATTATTGTCACCAATGATAGCATTCACACGATCTTCTTAAAAGGCAAGCATTAGATGTATATTAGTTTACCTCTCACAATGAATAACTGACCCGACGATGTACATATTTGGCTTTGTACATATAAAAATAATTATTAAAGAATTCTGGAAAAAGCTCAGAAACATAATAATCATATGAAACAAAACTACCAATAGAAGATAATGTATATGAAAGGAAAATGTCCTGCATTGGTATCTGAAAGCAAAGAGAAAGGAGACCCTAACTGGGATGGAATCCTAGACAGTGCTGGAAAAGTGGCGATTGGTCCAGCTACCCCATGAAGGACTTGGAAATATCTGATAAAGTTGAACCTGCCAGGTGCTCTAGGTAGCCAGGATCCATCATGTATGTACATCCATCTGTAGATGTACAGAACTGCTCCAGCATGTATGAAAACCCNAGCAAAGAGAAAGGAGACCCTAACTGGGATGGAATCCTAGACAGTGCTGGAAAAGTGGCGATTGGTCCAGCTACCCCATGAAGGACTTGGAAATATCTGATAAAGTTGAACCTGCCAGGTGCTCTAGGTAGCCAGGATCCATCATGTATGTACATCCATCTGTAGATGTACAGAACTGCTCCAGCATGTATGAAAACCCTGCTCTGTTCACTACAGAATTTATCTGGAGCGGAGGAAATGTCATAAGACCCCCAGATACCCATCAATAGAAAAACATACATTATTATTCACTTGGAAATGAATATCACATAGCACTTAGAGTCAATAAAAATTGATACACATCCCGTTACTCACAAATCCGTAAGATACAGTTGAACAGGAAGAATAAGAGGCAGGGTGGTGTGCGGTGGATAACACGCAGGCCAAGTCTGCCCACTGGTGCATACAAACCTAGAGCAAAACTTAAGCGTGCCTCATGCCAAGCACTGCTCTGAACCCACATAAAGTGCTGTGTGAGAACTGTTTTAGGTATCATGCATAATCTAGTGATGGTGTTAATTGCACAGGCGTATGTGGGTAGGTTATATGCAAACACCAAGCCTCCTTATTCAGAGGGTGAGTCTCTGAAGGTTTTTGGCAATCGTAGATGGTCCTGGAACGGTTCCCTCAAACCCATTTATCATAGCCAGAATAGCTTGGACCCTTGAGTCTCGTAACTTCTTTTGCTCTCTTTAACTGCCGTGCATTAAGCCCTTTTTTTCAAGCTCCACAACAGCCCAGAGGCAGAACCAGCCCAAGTGATGGCAACAAGTAAAGTCAACGTAGAATTTGCCCAACTCCAGTCTGGACACCTTAACCGTCTCCATGTCTAAAACAATGTCACCGCTTCATCAGCAACAGCGTGGAGACAGGGTTTGCGCTAAATGGCTGTGAGTACTCGCAGCATATACTTTTCTCTGAGAGGGGGAATCGGTGCAAACAAATTGCTTACCTATAATTGCATGGCCAGCTGGTAACAGAACTCAATCAGAAAATGCTATTTAAACAATAGGAAACTGTGTACCATATGGAGGACATACTAAATACACTGGCATTCTGAATCCTAACTCCTGGCTCCTTAGAATGGCATGCTGCACGACTGATATAAAAACCCAGTTTTTGCAGATATCCAACCATTTGTTTTCTGTGCCTTCCTGCTTCTGAACAGCAGCAGATCTTCATGAAAACTGTCTGTCTGAATCCTCATCAGGCAAACCAAAGCTTGGATGACAAAGACTTCCTCACTCCTACTCTGATAGTGATGAACAGGAGTCTGGCTGTGGTGGAGCAATGGGGGGGGGGGGGGTCACAAGCACTGAGACCAAAGTGAACCACTAGCCTAGTGAAGCTATGCTTCACAAAACAGACTATGAAGGAAGGTCAAAAGTGTGTGGAGATGTTGACATTCCTCAGCAGAAGTATAACATATGTACAGAATAGTGCATGCAAGAATACAGTTTGACTGACATTCATTCATGCATTAAGCACATGTAACAGTCAGATTAAGAGACTGGATGCTGCTAGCAGATTCCCTCTGTTGAGAATTCTTGAGGGTCATCCCAACTCCTAGTACAATGGGATGCCGCACAGATAGAATTTTGCAGGATGACTTGGTCCTTACCCATTGCTTATCTTTGGTAGGAGCACGTTTGTGACAGTCACCACAATGTTGCATGCACCCATCCAGTCTTCACCATACAGAGTACTGTAGAGTGTGTAGCATATCTACCCATTTACTTGCTGGTATGTATTTGGGTCATTTTTAGACTTAGGGCAATAAAAGTGGTAATTTAACAGTATATTTCTTTGCTAAAAGGTACATTTAGTCCAGTTTTCTTTAGGGCCATAACTAGATAGAATTCCCAAGTCATAAACTACATGTACTGATTTCCTACCAATGTTATAATAAATAACCTCAAACCCAGAGGTTTAAAGTAACATAGATGTTTTGTCTTGCAGTAACGGGTGCCAAAAGTCCTACATGGGTTTCATTAGGCTGAAATCAAGGCTTCAACGGAGCTGCATTTCGTTCTGTAGGCTATAAGGGAAGAATGAGTTTTCTTTTTGTCTTCCCAGATTGTAGACGCTGTCAAAGGTCCTTGGCCTCATGGTCACATACTTTATCTTCTAAATTTGGTCAAGTCTTTTCTAAAGAGAACACTCGGTGGTTATTTGACTCCCCACCCCACTAATGTTTAAAGAAACCATGTGACTATGCGAGTCAACTTGAGTAATTAGAGTTATCCCGTTTTAAGATTGGCTAATTAACATCAATTCTAACTGTCGCCTCAATTTTGACGTTCCCTGGATCTAAGGAAGAGCAAGTAGATGTCTCTGTGAGCCACAATTCTTCCTCCCAGAGTATGCATTTACTTTGAAAGTGTTTTTAAAATTTATTTGACAAACTCTGACATTGTCATAATTGTCTTCCTTTTTGCAGAAGCTCTCCTTTCTTCTGTTAGTCCTGGGATTCTTGTTAAATTGTTAAAAAAAATATGTTTTGAGAATGAAAATAAAATTTTATGTTAGTACGTCTATATAAACTAATACAGATCTCTGTTTTTGTTGTTACACAATATCCTGGTACCTAGAAAAATACAAAATAACTAGCTGTTTGGGGCAAATCTTCAACAGTGTGGAAAAGCAAACTAAAAAAAAAAACAAACAAACAAACACACCTTATGTGTTTTTATGTGTTATGTGAGGAAGTTCTAGATCATTAAAAGACAGAAATGTGTAAAATAAGGGATAAAATTGAGATGAGAAAATCAGCCCTACACCATAGGGTCTTTATATTTTCACAGGAACAATGCTGCTTTGTTAAAATGCTAAGTTTATTCCAAACCTTTACTTTCCTCTCCCAACAATTGTCTTGTCTGACCACACTACTATGTCCTGTCTTGGTATTACATGTATTACAGGACGACTTAAAACAAAGTGAAGGATAAGGCTCCATCCTTGAAAACTATATAGCCATTGTAGACATCTTCTTGGCAATGGACCCTGGGCAAGGATCCTGAGAGTTTAATGTTCGTCTATGATTGGGAGCAGAAGCTGTGTGTTGCATGCATGCTTTGGAGCTAAAACCTGTTTTAATGGACACAGTAAAGAGCTACTGAAAGGTTGTCCTTCCTTAATTAATTAATTAAGAACTGGAATGCTTCCACTTAGTGTCTTGGGCACAGGAAAGGACAACTCTACTGAAATACTGAAGAAAACACAATCACACAAAAGTTACAAGCTCAAACTGTATTACGCACAGAGAAGAGGACCCAGCTCACTCTACATAGCAACACAGAGATCCCAAAGTCACAGCAACAAAACTGGACCAGGGCAGTGCATCAACACCCCAAAATGTGTTCAGAATCTTCATGAAAAGAGAAGCTTCCCGAGGATGAGCTCAAAATTTTTGTAATCAGAAAATTCATGAGGCAGTCTTTAGCATAAAAGTCCGAAAACTCAAGCCAGGCGTGGTGGCGAGGCCAGCCTGGTCTACAGAGTGAGTTCCAGGACAGCCAGGGCTACACAGAGAAATCCTGTCTCGAAAAACAAAACAAAACAAAACAAAAAAAAAAAAAAAAAAAAAAAAAAAAAAAAAAAAAAAAAAAAAAAAAAAAAAAAAAAAAAAAAAAAAAAAAAAAAGTCCGAAAACTCATGCTGAAAAGAATGGGCAGCTCAGAGATCTTCATAATCAAAAAGGCAAAGAGCAGTGAGGTGTGGTAGTCTATGCCTTTAGTTCCAGCACTCAGGATGCAGAGGCAGGATGATCTCTATGAGTTCAAAGTCATTTTGATTTACAAAGAGAGTTCCAGGAACCAGAATAGGCGAAGAGAACTGTTGAAGTAAACGTGCGCACTGCCCTGAGCATTCCCCACTTCTCTAAAGTTAGAAAAATGTATAAGCTCCTGAAGAAATAGATGAAAGCAGAAAATCCTTGAAATGAATAAACAAACAAACAAAGAGCATTCTTCGAATTGTTCTATAAGAGAAAAGATTGAAAAAATAGAAAAATAGTTAAACAGCGTGAAATACATACATATTCTATTTAGAACTGAAAACAGGTCAATTGGAGTTCAGAGATGACACATTCACCTAAAATCTGAAGCTCTGTTGCTAACAATTATGATAGAGGAGATATTTGTAGGATGAACTGTGATGTCACAACATACATTTAGCAGTGAAGTTCACAGGTTGAGACCAAGGCAGAGATCGGAAAGCTCATAAAGCAAGACCACACTGCTCCCCAGGGGCCCATAATCCAGTAAAATACTCACTGAAAAGTATTCACAGACCCAGAGGTCACACGTGGAACTCTTGATGTCCAGCCAGTACCTGTTACACAATCAATTTCTCATCCTTCAGATTTGAACGGGCATAGCTTCTCATCGTCCTGTCACGGTGGCAGCCAGTGAGAATCGGAGCCAAGTGTCAGGATATACTCTCCTTAATTTGCTTTCTGATTAACCACTTTGTTGTTTGTTTTTTTTTTTTCTTCCCCTTGTTTGTGCATTAGAAACAAAACCAGGCTTCTACCTACAGATCTCAGGAGGTTTAAGCAACCCAGGTACACTTCATGTATACAATTTCTTCATTTTAAACTTAAGAGAACCATACTTAACTTAGGAAACAACAGAGGTTCAGGGTAGAAAAGCACCTAGAAAGGGCTAGTTCGATGAAATCCATCTGTGTGGCCACAGTAATTGGCTCAGAGATGGACGCATAAGCAAGCCAAAACCAACCAACTTTAGGACTCTTGGTAGAGAAACTGAACAAAGGATTTTTTTTCCCCAGAACTGTTAGGTAAGTTGAATGTAAGCCTCAATTTACATCAGCCATCAAGTAAAGGAAGATGCAGGGAGACCAGAGACCCTAGAGGAAGGCAGAGACCCTAGAGGAAGGCAGAGACCCTAGAGGAAGGCAGAGACCCTAGAGGAAGGCAGAGACCCTAGGGGAAGGCAGAGACCCTAGAGGAAGGCAGAGACCCTAGAGGAAGGCAGAGACCCTAGAGGAAGGCAGAGACCCTAGAGGAAGGCAGAC
>LR749913.1:0-90790 GCA_902729485.2 Mus minutoides
CCCACCTGCACTGCGAGCCAGCTCCGGAACTCTTTATTCTGAGTGGTCTGGAAATAGCCCGTGCTCGCCTCCTCCTCTCTTTTTCCTGTGCTTCCCCATGAATGTAGAACTCTGGATTTACTAGAAATGCATATTACGGCATTGTTCTCTGACATAGGTTCCTTTTCTTATAGTTCAAAAAGAACTGGTTTCAGCTGCATTACCCATTCACTGTGTGCCCTAGTTTAGAGTGAGCATCTATAGCCAAAGCTATCTGAATTCTGTGTCATGGAAGTTACTCCAGGACCTCGGACAAAGCATTGCCTCACATCTCCCTGAACACAGGCACACATAGTCAGTCTAGTCTGCCAGGCCCATCTCCAGAGGCCTGATTACGGTTTACTCAGGGCCATGGCCAGCTGAGCTGCACCAGGAATCAGGGGCAAGCCTGAAGAAACAGAACAGGTTTACCCCATGCGGCTGCTCTCACATGATGCAGCCCCAAGAGACCATGCACTGCGCGTGGAGAGCTCCCATCACACACACCCTCTGCTTCCGACAGCCCGCACTCTCCAGGATGTACGTTCTGAAGGAGGAGGCCATCATCTGACTGGTTATATGCACTCTGGTGTCTATGTATTGTCAGTTTTAAAGTCTATCTTCCAGAGACTGAGAGGTGGGAGAAGGTCCGGAGCCCCAGTCCCTCCCACAGCCCTGCTGGCCTGTTTGCCATCCCCTGCTATCCTTGCTCACCACAGTCTCTCTTTGTTTTCCCTAGCCCAGCACCTATGGCTTATTGGTTTGCTTGCTTGTTTGTTTGTTTTTAAGACAGGGTATTGTTAGGAAGGCCAAGCTGGCCTCGAACTCACAATCCTATGTCTGCCTCCTGAGTGCCATTTAGAACAGGCGTGGGAAGATGGGTCTCTTGCTCACTGTTTACGCCTTGGCAGTAGCTATCATTTTCTGATGACCTAACATGGGTGCTGCCAATGCCTGCTCTTGGATTGTTCCTGTTCTGAGAAATACTTAATGTAAAGCTGGAACGGGGGAAAGGCTCCCAACACGAGGCCCTCTGCAGAATAATAGCGGCTTGTGTGGCTCCGTAATTATACGCTCCGCAGAAAGCACTTCTTAATCACAGGATCTGGGATTCATTATTCGGTCTCGGATGTGCAGTGCCCAGGAGAGGGGCGATGTTTTTAATTCTTGGTGCGACTCCATGTTCTTGAGTTTTTCTTCCCACAGGGATTTACATTAGCAGCTGTTCAAACAGAATAAAACAGCGCTTTCCAATTGAATTAAAAAGCTGCACACAGATCCTCCATTGTATGTATTTTTAAGAACACGTGGGCAGGTATGAGTTTGAAATGCCTTCGTGAACCTAGGGTGTTCTCTGGTGGCAGTGTCCCTGAGGCATGACGAAAATGCCCAAACACACTGGAATCAATTGTTAATGTCACTGAAGACTTTGATACCCTACACTTTTTGGAACTGTTTTAGGTCACTTAAAAGTCAGGAGTTATTTCAGTCTCATCTGAGACAGGCAGCTTAGGAGTTGTCTGCTGGGCTGGTGAACGGAAGAAAATCATGAGATGCTTTAGGAGGGATGCTGAGGCCCAGGCTTGTGGATGGCCACGGGTACCCATTCTTGTGAGGGGGCTGTTCCTGGAATGAGGAAGTCTGGAGGTGGGGGTGACTGTAAGTCATTCTTAGTTCAGAGCAGGCTCCAAAAATGCATTTGCTCTTGGTGTCCATGGTACAGCCTGGACTGGCCCCATGCTACTGAGGTCCTTGGTGCTGGAATCTGCATCTTGAACATTCTATCCAAAGTGAAGCAGAGGGTGAGGCTGGAGCTCTGTGACTGGGGCAAGCCTTCTTTTGCTGTCTATACTGTGACCAGAAGGGCTGGGTCATCTTGAGGGCTGGGAATGTGGTTTGGATGGGGCACAGTAATCACTACTACTGTTTGGTCTCCAAGGGAAAAACACTTGGGTATACTCTATGTTTTGGGGTCAGCTGGGAGTATGGGTGGCCTGGGTGTGGCTTTTTGAGTGTAAACATACCTGGTGACATGATGAAGTTCCCATCCCCATCTGTGGACCTCAGGGAAGGAAGGGGGAGACCTGGCCTCACCCTAAACCCACAGGGTAAAGAAGAGAACAGGAGCTATCAGGCGGAGCTGTGACCTCACCTGTGCAGACGACAGGGATGAGCTGAGAAAAAGCATCGGGGGGGGGGGGGCAGATAAGACCTCAGACACACTGTAATTTGAACCCAATGTAAGCACAGGCTGATTTCATCCTGGCATCGTGGTTATATGCATGGTCATGATCAGAATGAGCTGTGGAGTTCACTGCCTCCAGCACAGGCCCTGGCCACCCAGCCACCCATCTCAAGAAATGATGTCATTTCAGGAGTAGCCTTTGGCACAATAGCATTTATGTCTTGAATTTCGAGTGATGGCCCTGGAAAAATCAATCTGTCAAGTATATGATGCTAGCGTTACAAAGAGAACAGGATTGGACAGTGGAGTCACAAGTGAGGAGCGCTTGCTTCTCTCCTTGCTACCTTGCCGAGCCTGTGCTCCAGCTGGAGAATCCTCAGCATACCCCTCTGTGGCCGGGCACACGTGTCCATTTTCTCTGTGTGTGGCTACCTTTCAGTGCAGATGTGCAGGGAGTTTCTCTGCTCTTTTTTTTTTTTTTAAATCAGCCTGTGATTTATTTGTATTTCTGGTTTATTTGTAATTCTGTCTGCTCTGATATCTGCAAGCTCAGCCTGACACTCACAGCCATCACTCACTGAAATCTGTTTATAGCTCTTCCAGTGAGTTCTCTGACAGTTTCCGTGTCTTCCATCACCCGAGCTTTTAAGACTGCGGTGGCTCTTTCCAGGTTGCCCTGATGTGGGCAAACACTTGTGAACCAGATCAAGATTGATTCTGTCCAGCTTCTCTTCTACATAATCACTGCACGGATGGATGGCTTTCTTCCTTAGGCTTTTTCTAAAGATTTTTTGATTGGTGATATGAGACAGGCAGAGATGTTTGGGGGTGGGCAGGGGAAGGCTGTCCCACAGGAAGTGTGTGTGTGTGTCTGTGTTAGTACATTTGTGCAAAAGGTAATAGCAGAGAGGGAGAAAAGAGAATCTATTTGAAGTACGTTGTTGACATAAAACCAACAAGGCAGATATGACATTCTCCACAATTTGAAGATGGGATTACTGTAACTCTCTCTTTATTCCTACTGCTGAAACAACATATCTTAAAACGGGATATTTAGAGACAGCCCACATCCATATCAAGGTGCTAGCAGACTCAGTGTATGGTAAGGTCTGTCTCTCAGAGATGAGGCCTCTGTTCTTGCTTGGTGGAAGGACAAAGGGTTCGTAGGGCTCCTTCCTAAGGATACTGATTCTGCTCCCCAGAGCCCTGCCCCAGCCCCACTTGTTAAGACTAACATGATGGGAACTAGATTTCAAAACACTGTTTAGTAGCTTGCTGTCCAGTAATCCCACTTCTGGACTAACACCCACAATTCTCATAGCAGGGACTTAAGGCGGTATCTGGATGCCCTGTGGACAGTAAGAATTCATCAAAGTGATGTATAAGTACATACACAGAGTACAAGACCAGCTGTAAGGAAGGATGTTCAGAGACATGATTGAAGAGGATAAACCCTGAAGACATTGGACTAGATAAAGCAAGCCAGTCCCCCCAAAACAGGACTTGACAGGCAGTTGCCAGGAGCTGGGAAGAAGGGCAAATTGTTTGGGGTGTGAGGATACAGTGAATCCAGTTTGTAAGATGAAGGGAGTTATGGAGAGATGTTGGTTAAAAGCACAGGGTGTGAAGATGCCCTTATATATAAATTCAAAAATGACTACAAGGCATCATACACTGCTCACTACAGAGTGTGCAGGACATGACCAAGACAGCTGTCAGGCACCAGTTAGCAAGTGGATTGGGCAAGGGAACTGGGGCAGTTCAGTTTGAAAAGGCTGGTATGCAAACAAAGAGGTGAAACCATCTAACGAAGAGACGCTAGAGAAGAAAAGCTCAGCTGAGACTTGGGAAGAGGAGAGAAAGTGGTCCAGGGTAGACCCAGAGGAACAGCGACATTTCAGGGAACTTCCTTACTTTTAGTGTGGACTGAAGAGAAGGCTGCCGTTCGGTGAGGATCCCGTGTCTGCTTGCCAGTATGAACCTGCCCACGTCTCCACAGGTTCTGTGGTTAAGCCCAAAGCCACAGACAGTTCTTTCGGGTATATGATTTGCTGTGGTGATGGATAGATACTGAGTTTCAGCTGCTAGTTTGGGGCCTCAGTCACCAGACAAGAGATTTTCTTTCTCTTGTTTGTGTTCCTTATTTTTCTCAACCAAAGGAGAAAAAAACAAGCTATAATTATAAACACCTTAGTGTGGCTGCTTTGTCTAAGTAGGCGCTGGTTTGTTGTTGTTGTTGTTTTTTTCTAGACACATCAAAGCCCACCTGTCATCTCATTATGGGCTGGCATACGGAGAAGATGTAAACTTGAATTAGTTTTATTCAAGGAAACCTTCTGAGGAATAGAAACTTAGGATGGCAGGAGCTGATAAGAACATCAAGCCCTAGCCTACGCATGCAAAGTCAGCAGGAAGAGAGTGGTCAGCATGCAGGGCTCCTTTCAGGGAGGGGCAGCTGTGAGCACTCCCCACAATAGCCAGAATCACCAGGTCTCCTCTCAAAGGCCTGCTTTGCTGAAATGGTTGGGCAGGGCTGACAGTGTTATTCTAAGACATCCTGCTATGTTGCAGGGTTGTAGGACCCAGCAGGACAACAAGGGTTCATGTTGGGACACAGGCTGTCTGTCCAGGTGATCTTCCAGACACGGTGCACTGGTGAGCACCAGGGAAGGATGCCCCAAGACTGTTCTAAGACAAAGTCACATTTTATCAGGATCCAATAATAAAACTAACAATAAATAATGACAGACACATGTTCTGCACTCTGCAGTGCAGATATCTAGTCACTTGGAAGTCGGTGACAGTAACCTGCCTAGCTGAGGGACGTCAGTAACACCATGCTTTCCTCAACAGCCTCAGTTTCCCAAACCTTGCCCTGGGGTTCTGCACCCACCCAGTGGCCCTCTGGAATGTTCTTGGTTTTGAAAAAAAATGGAAGTCCTTCTGGGGGTTAGGAGGTTAGGAATTTGGGCCTATAATCTCCGGTACCCAGTAGGCTGAGGTCGAAGCATGGCCTGCCTGGGTTATCTGAAAAGCTGAGCATCTTGAGAAATGCCAGGGCACGAGACAGAGAGAGAGAAAAGCCCATTCCTGTCTCAAAATAAAAAGCAAAACAGTGAACTGGGTACAGCCAGTGGTAGAAAACTTATCTTCCACTCTCCAGGTCCTGGATTTAAGCCTTAGTTTCACATAAAATGAATACATACATATGTACATACATGCATGTATGCATACATACATACATATATACATACATACATACAAGAATACTAACAGCCCAGGTGGACCTAGGAAGGCACAGAAGGTATTCTGAAATGGTCTCATAGGAAATACAGACATTTCTGATATCCCTGTTTACTTGTGTAATAAATAGAAGCTCTACAAGTCCAGACACTGGGAAGGAACCACCACTTGGCTTTGCTGGAGTTTAGCAGAGATTACCTGAAATCTACTTCCAGCCAGTCAAAGCCTGTTCCCAAGGGAGTATGGCCGCTGGTGGTTCTCGGTGTGAGGTGCATGCTTTGAGCTAAGGCAGGGCCCCTCAGGGAGGCCAGCTCTAGATTCTGAAGTCACAGCAGACTACAGACCACAGACGGAGAAGACCGGTCAAGCGGGGATTTGCTGAAGCCACTTTCTATTTTTGTACAAGCACTGTCTGCTGAGTCAGTGACTAAGATGCTGTGATGGAGAAGAATGACAGCCAGACCAGGGGAGTGTCAACACCCCAGGCAATCTGTCTGTCTGCAGAGGATAGCAGAAACACAGTCTTCCAGAAGCATCTTCCTCCACACACATGGGAACGCTCTCTCTGAGGTATAAATGTTCACGGCTGATTCTAGTTTCACACTCAAAAACATGTTGAACCATAAGCTGTGTGACTCAGTGTCTTTTTGAGTTGATTTTATGTGAGCTGCATCTTTATCCTCCTGAAATCACCATACAGACACGTATGTCTTGAGACAGGACAGCTGGTCCTCACGAATCACAGGCATTCTCCCTGTCCAACAGAGACTCATGGCGATCCTTTAAGCAGCTCGTTCTTCACAAGCAATCAGACATTTAACACAAATGGCCATAGAGCTATGCACTTAAAGAGGATGGAAATGTAAGCTATTTGGACAGCGCGTTATGAGAAAAGCCACCAAGACTGAACTGGGAAGCAAACCTTCTTCTTCCTCCTGCCTGGATGGGCAGAGCGCTAGGACTCTAGATGGCTAGAAAACTATGTTTAGGGATTACTAACAGACACACATAATGGTCGTGTCTTTGCGCTCAGGACGTCTGTGGGGTGGAGCATGCAAGCCAACTCGCTTATTTGACATTGCCAAAGGGGTCTGACCGACCCAAAGAAGGATGAGACTGAGCCTTGTGAGAAAGCACTGGCTCGCGGCTTACCTCCCTCACTGCAGCACCCGACAAGCCCAGAGCTCTTATGAGGAAATGAGGCTCAGCATCAGGGTCCAGGTGAGAATACACACATGCGCAGTAGGCACCACACATGCGCAGTAGGCATCACACATGCGCAGTAGGCACTAACAGCTCCGCACACACCGACACCTTACCAATTACAATGGCATGGCCCCTCTCCCTACACAGCAGGAAAGAGGATGGGTTATAGGCTGATCAGAGGCAGATCAAGGCACTGCGCTTCTCAGGATGGCAGAGACCTCTGAAGGGCATGTATCCTTTTCTGGGTGTTATTTTTACTTCATACCCCTTTGCTGCCTGGACTTCCTGACAATGGCCTCTGGTCTGATGGATGGAAACTCTGGTCAAGGCTACATTTCCTGGGCATGACCTCAGCGGGGTTGTCTGTCAGAAGCCTGCTGAGGACCCTGAAGGTGAGGTCTCTCCGCCTCAGCTACTGCTCTGCTGTCGTGCAAGTCCTGACACGGAGGGAGCAGACAGCCTTCAGTTTTCTTGTGAGAAAATGAAAAACAAATCAGGAAATGGATAGAACTGAAAACCCGAGCCCTTACCCGCCCACTGTGCTCACAGCAGGTACAGCTAGCCATAAGGACCGGATGTCAGAGGCCCGGGAGTGAAAGAGTTGCCATTCAGAGGCTAGACATCATAGATGTCTAGAAAAAAAGAAACGGCCACTTATAAATACCAAAACCCAGCATTCACTGGAGTGCTCAGGACAAAGTCGAGTGTGCGGAGCACAGAGGCGTCCCATCCCTCCCCTCAGCAAGGCTGCAACTGTGGGTACCAGGAAGTAAAGAGTGCCCAGCAGGAGAGGCTCAAACAAACACAGTCTTTCAGTACAAGAGCCGTGCGCAGCATGTTCAAGTTCACCGGGGTTCTGCAGGAGGATAGAGAAACTTTATTTCCAACCCAAGCTCAAGGGCTAGAGTGGATCAGGTAACCCAGGCCAGCCGTGGGCTAGGAAGGTGGAGTTGAGTGCTGGGGGACTTCTCCCTGAGCTCCCTGTCACAGAAAGGCCTACATTGAACCTACAGAGTCTCCAGAGGTGAAAAGTGATACTTGGCCTTTTCCTGGTCTCATTTATCCTGTGCCTCAGTAAGTGTCAGTGTGCTCACATGCAAGGCCTTAGGGACCCAGAGCTTGCCTATAAAGAATTAGGTGGGCCAGCTGGAGGCCGTGACCTATGGCAGTGAGGGAATTTAGTCACTGTGTCTAGAGGATGGTACCAGAC
Source organism: Mus minutoides (assembly GCA_902729485.2). NCBI lineage: Eukaryota > Metazoa > Chordata > Mammalia > Rodentia > Muridae > Mus > Mus minutoides. The sequence continues at coordinate 7,863 of LR749913.1, forward strand.
TGTCAGGATGATTGTGGGGAGACCATGGAGGGGAAGTGGCTAGCCTGTTCTACAGCCAGTAGAAAGGAACCTGACGATGGCAGAGTGGCGTTCTCTCGGATAAAACCAGCTATGTTCCCCAACACTGGAACTATCCATCCTCCGTCCTGTACGACAGGCTGACAGGGCCATGCCGCCCACTGCATCTGTAGATGAGCCACACACCAGTGCTTCCACAGAGAGCAGGATGTCTCCAGACACTTCTCACCAAGATGAATGAGGAAGCTAGCCTCCTCCACAGGCGCAGAGCACTAGCTGAGTCTGTAAGCTTAACTTTCCACTGGAGAATGTCAAAAGAAATACTAATTTGAACAATACGGTTTGTTAACCCCTGTAGGAACGTGGGATTTCAACACATGGTGAAGAGTATACAATAGCGATAGAGTGTCTTTCCCACAAACTCTAGTGTGCTTTCTCATCTGCAGCACACACACACCCCTCCACCGAGACAAGCCACTCTTAACTCAGACTCAGCAGCCTTCGGCCCTGAAGCCTCCATGGCAAGCATTTGGGGTAAAGACTTTGGCGGTCTCCATAGAAAGGCTGACACAGAAGGGCGGTTCTGCTCTGACACTTTAGAGGAGATGTCTGGGAATAAATACTACATGCTTTGCAAATTTAAAGCAGATCTCCAAAAGCCATCTCTCAGCTCAGGACCACCAAAGGCCTATGAGGGTAAGCTCCACCCTCCCCCGGCACACTAGCGTGGAGCTAAGGTCATGCTCAGACTCTTCATTTCCACAACTATGAATCCGACTGGCTGAATAACTCAGGCCCAGATTTGGTCTCCAGGAATTTAATGGTAGCACAGAAATGTGAAGACCTGACTCAAAAGAGGCTGGGTCCAGTCCCCGAGTCCATACCTGCTGCCTTCTTCCCTTGCCTCCTTCAAGACAACCAGAGGAGTCACAGTGCCTGTTCCTTCTTCTCCACTTTCAAGGGGCCCGGGCCCGAGAGAGTTCCCCCTTTGAAGCTGATGTCCTGAGTTACTCCTCCATTTCAGCAAAGGAGGTTAGCTTTAGTAAGGGGAGGAATCCTGTCTCTCTACTGCAGAGCCGAAGGACCCTGACAGGAGGGTCCTGTGTGCTCACCTGCAGGGCAGACAAGGCCTCACTATGCTCTCTCTGGCCCCCGAGGGGATGGCTTACCTTTGTGGTTGAAGATGCCCTCCATCTCCATGCTACTTCGGGAGTGGGCGATGCACAGTGAGCCACAGGGCACGAGGCCTTCTGCTGCAGGGGACCTGTCAGTGGTGCGCACCAGACACCAGTCAGGCTTGTCGTGAGGCCGTTCCAGGACCTCCACTGTCTGGCCACGCCGGATGGTCAGCTCATTGCTGTTGCAGGCTGTGAAGTCATGAATCACTACCGTCAGCTCGCAGCCGCCGGAAAGCTGGAAGGGACAAAGAAAGGGGGACAGGTCAGCAAGCAAAACCACGCAGTCGGACACGGTTATAAACTGGGCTAGGAATGTCACCTTCTGCCTGAAACTCTGCAGTAGTGTTAAAGGCATCACCAGAGCAGGGCTAAGGCTACATCCTGTCCCTCCCCTTTGGAGCTGCGAGGTAGAGATGCTCTTCCTCTCATTCCCTATGCTGGGATTTTTCTGAGGAGTTCACGGTCAGTCCAACGTGATTTCTCATGTACTTCCAAATTCCTCTGAACCCGGGACATTCTAGTTCCCTCTTTAAAAAAATGCTACACACTCATTTTAAAACTCAGAACAAAGTAATAAAACTGCCTAAAGGCCGGTCAGGGAAAAATCATGAAACAGACAATAAAGTGAGATGAAGCTCTGCGGGTTTTCAAAGCTGTAAGTGAGCACCCCTGAGCACCCCTCACAGCTCCCCAAGCATCTCAAGATCAGGAAGGGAGAGGCTCCAAAGAGGGACTGAATGGCCCCTAGGCACTGGCCCTGGAGTGCTTCTCCTCGGGGCCCCTCAGAGGACTCAGTTCTGCCCTATTCCTATGTTTCCTCCCAGTCATCCTTAAGGAATCTCTGCAGGCAGTGCTCACCAGTTCTCTGTACATTAAACAGGAGCATACAGCACTGTTTGAAGATGGGGAATGAATGTCTCGGTGGCTTTCTAGAACTCATAAAGAAATCACAGCAGACTTGTGTTAGCGGGCCTCCTCTGTGTGCCTGTGTGGCCCTCCCACAGCAGCTGGCGCTAACCCTTGAACCCGTGACCCCCATTCTCTCTGCTCGCTGTGCCCACTCCCATGTTCTCTTCTGGCCCAGACTAGTGGTACTTAGGACTTCACACACACACACACACACACACACACACACACGGCTGCATCTGAAAAGCAAGAACACGGTCCTCCACTACGGTTGTCCCCGTGTGGCCTGTGTCCTGGTAGGTTGACCCTCTGGACTGTTAGCTCTTTGGGGACAGGACTCATCAGCTCCTATATAAGAATTCTGTGACTGGCTCTCTGTCCTCAGAATATTCCCAGGTTCCACTGCGCCTGTTTCTTCTCTATCCCATTGGATAGCCTCAGCCTCACGCTGGTATTCCCAAGGACCCAGCAGCTGGTGGCCCCATGCTTCTGATTTTTCACCCCACCAGGGAAGCTGGGACATGACTCATAATGTCCCTGCTTGTGTTTTTCTGCCGGCGTTGCTTTCTGGGCGATGCTATCACCAGCAAATTACCCAACTTAGATGCATTTCCCTCCTCCTCCAGAAGTTGTCAAGTGGACTCGAGGGTGGCTTTCTAATGACTTTCTTCCCCTGCAAAACCCCACACTGGTTTTGCACATTTGAGTTTCTCCAGTGATTCTACTGGTCTCTCTATGTGCCCCAGGTCTCTGCTCTGTCCCAACGGGACAATGATGCCAGGGTAGTTGCTCACAGTCATCTGCAGGATGGAACACAGGGCCCCAATGGAGGATCTATAGAAAGTACCCAAGGAGCTGAAGGGGTCTCTAACCCTATAGTTGGAACAACAATATGAACTAACCAGTACCCCCAGAGCTTGTGTCTCTAGCTGCATATGTAGCAGAAGATGGCCTAGTTGGCTATTATTGGGAAGAGAGGCCCCTAGGTCTTGCAAACTTTATATGCCCCAGTATAGGGGAACGCCAGGGCCAAGAAGTAGGAGTGGGTGGGTAGGGGAGCAGGGCCGGGGAGGAGGGGTGGCGGGGGAGGGTATAGGGAACTTTCGGGATAACAATAAAGAAAATATCTAATAAAAAAAAAAGGCATGGGTCTTCCTCTTCAAAACCTTAGGTACAATTTTCTTGATATAGGATTTAAATCCCCATCTGCCTTGCCAGGTTTATGTGCTGACAGTTGCTTCTGAGATAGGTCCTGTGCATTTGTGGTCCACAGTGCCATCCCTGTGGTCAGAGCTCCCTCCTTATGTCCATTCTCCCTTCAAGTTCCCCATCCACTGTCTCTGGAAGTTGTTCCCATTTCTGCCATCCTTATGGCTTTTCCCTGAAACAAATTATACTTCAGTTTTGAAATAGTCTCTCTGTCTCTGTCTCTATCTGTCTCTCTCTGTGTGTGTGTGTGTGTGTGTGTGTCCGTCCCCTCCTCAGTAGAAAGCAGAGCAGGTCTGTGTCACTCTTATGAATCTCTGTGTCAAGACTAAGGGCAGAGAGAGGCTTGTCACCATCACAGCAAACAGAAGAGGGCCTGCATATCACTGCAAGGGTAGGAAGCACTCGCCCACACACGGTTCCACGCTCCATCCTATCCCTTCCCACCATGAAGCACCGATCCAGACAAAGTGAGCCTCTTCACTAGGCCACAACTGTTTAAGTTCCCCTCTAAATTCTTATAAACTCCTTTGTGGGAAAGCCATGGTAACATTTCCATTAGTCCCTGGGCAGATAAAGAAGCCATATAAATGCCGAAAGTTGAGACCGAGCGAGCTTGGGAAAGAATTTCTCTCACACAACCCCACGATATGGAAGTGGTTAACTCCTCAGCAAAGAGGAGACTTGCTCCCTTTCCCAGCGACAACACAGTCAGCCGATAAAGCTTGGCAGGTTGTATGTGCCGCAGACCAAGCCCTGCTGCTTGTGGGCCTTGGTGGTCCGGCCCCAGTGCCCCCATGGCTGGGGGCAGCCAGCTCTGTTACTGAGCTCTCCGGTTAGAACTCCAGGCTCTCCCCAGTGGCCCATGATGCTGCTCTAGGAAGGAGCCCTGAGCTGGCGCCTTCCCTACCAGAGTTTCATTAACTTGTCAGGCTGCACAAGCAAATGTGGTAGGGGTGGGGGAGGGCTGCCTAGGAAGGGGAGTTAACTGCACTATATTTTTGGCACTTATGTTTTTTTTAAAAAGACCTTTCCAGAGTAACCAAAAAGGACTGGAAACATCTGTGTGCTTGACAGAGCATAAGGAAAAAAACAAACAAACAAACATCGTGCCTGATCTGACAAAGAATCATACACCATGTTAAAAACATGCAAAGGCTTTCTAGAACTTTAGAACACAGAGTGCCAGAATAATATTTCAAAAAATGCTAAAATTATCACCCCCACATTTTCCTGTTCCCCAGTCCTCTCCTGCCCATCAGGAGAGATAAGAACCTACAATCAAGGTTAGGAACTAAATGTTTTGTTCCCTGACAGGAAGTATCCTGTAGGCTTCTGTTTCAAGCTTTGCATTTACGTATTTAAGTGTTAGTCAAACAATGCAACTGCTGGTTACCCTGCAATAAAATGGCACAGTGCATCACTGGGGAGAGCTTGCTGGGCTAGTCACTGTTGCGGTCCACAGACTTTACAATTGGATAGGGCTATTGATGGCTTTTCCCATGACAGCTTGCATAGCCCCTTCTGAAGCTATGAGAACCAGCTGTAGGGGTGGATGCTTCCAGACCAGTCCCAGATCACTTCCTCCAATTGCAGTGTCCAAAGTACATGATGTCTTCTGCAACAGGGACTTAGTGTCAAGTTCTGAGACACAACCATAGGCAAGGACAGTATCCCACAGTGTTTATTTGAGGGTCTCTTGGAGCTTTCTCATGCCCGTCACTGGGGTTTTGTTAAAGGACCCACTACTGCTCCTGGGAGGAGCACTGTCACCCATGTGGCATGACTCGAGTTACACTATACATGCGCACACACACTTTATATTTTTTATCTTATTTTATTTATGTATGGGTGTTTTGTTTATATGTATGTCTGTGCACCACGTGCATGTGGTAGCGACACAGGCTGGAAGAGGGACTGTCGTTGTAGTTGTGAGACACCATGTGGGTGCCAGAAATTGAACCCGGATCTCCTAGAAGAGCAGCCAATGCTCTCCACTGCTAAGCCACCTCTCAAGCCCCTGGTTTATGAACTTTTAAATAAACTTTATCTCTCCTTCCTTCCTTCAACTTTGCATTGAACAACAAAACACCTTTAAAATGAAGCTTGCTAAGATTTTAGAAGACATGTTTTTGTTGTGGCAGACATTTGTGATAACTACTTTAGGAAGCAATGCAAGTCTTTATTAATATCAAGAACTCAATTCCTAACCAGAAGTTTAGGTCACTGACCATGAAGATCGTGGAGCTTTTAGCCACCCCAGCCCTGACGGCATGACTACGCTGACCGCCACCCTACCTGTCTCACTCATCTGAGGCTGCAGCATCTCCCTCTTCTGTGCCAGCCACTTCCCATGGAACCCCCACAGCGCTCTCTTCACTGTGAACATTTTATAGACTCAGTCACGGCTTCCCTGGCATATCTGCCTAGCTCAGGAATGCAATGTATCACATAGCTCACATTAACCCTTCTGGAAGTCACTTTGGAGGTCAGAAAGGCAGTTTAAAGGCATCCTTCAATTTCTCACTACTGTGGTAACCAGTATGTGTGGGAAAACAGCTGGTCTCAAGTGGAGCACAGCCACAGAAATCACCAAGGGTGTTACTTCTTCCCTAGGCCTGCCTGCCCTTGGAGAGGGCCTCTGGGAAGCACCAACTACCTAGACCAAGGACAGGAGCAGATTCAAAGCAGGTTTTTCCCTGAATTTTGTCAGGATAATGGAAAATAAACAGTTTATGGCCTTTCCACCCCTTCATCTTCTGGCCAAAGTCTTTTGTACTTCAATGATCTTTATAGAAGCCTGTCTTTTGCTTTAATAAAAATATCCCAAACTGAGTCATATTGCTGCCCTGTCTCACCCCATGGCTGAGATGCTCATGTGGTAGATTTGGTCATGGGCTCCTTGACATTCTCACACCCCGACCCTGTGCACTAGAACAAGGCAGTTGTGTGTTATAAGAACACACAGTTTTAAAAGGGCCACAGCTAACACCTGGCTTGAATTACTAAGCTCAGAGGCCGCACAAATGAGGGCTGGAGAGAAACGGTGGGGTGGGTGAAGCCTTCCTCTCTCAAGTGATTCTGTTTCCAGGAGACGATCAACTGCAGTGAATATCTGGCCAATTTTTCAAGGGCAATTCAAAAGGAAAGGCGGGGGTGGAACAGGGTGGGAGGGATGTGGTCTAATAATGGCCATTCCTCCTACAGAACAAAGTGTATCGACTGTTTTGAACAGTTGTAGGCCACAGCTCCCTACATTCAGTCATTCAGAAACTCCACAAAAGAGTCCTGTGGCTTCACGCAGGTTTCACACAGAGCAGACCAAACAACGATTACTTGGTTTAAGGGGATTAGAGAGTACAGTTCCACTGTAGGCCATGGACACAAAAGCAAAGGCAACCACAGGCAGCCAGACCATACATACCCAATGTGCCCGAGGTTCTCACTGCTAGGAGGCTTTGTGGAGGCTGGCAGAGCAGCTCCCAAGTGGGCTCACACTAACATGGAAGCCAGCTTAAGGCCAAGGTCAAGGAGATGTGCTCCGGAAAACCCTCTGCTTGGGGTCTAAAAATGTTTAAAGATACGTTCTGACATGGAAGGCACTTACAGACATCCATGGAATCCTATAAATGGCTAACATAAATTATTAAAAAAAATAATCACTAGGAAGATGCACCAATCTTTAGAACTGATATAAATTCAAGACCCTCATTCACCTAACTGTGCCCCTCAATAGGAAGGGAGGGAGGGTTAGTCCCAAGTCTAACTCTAAGGCTTATTCTCTTGTTCAATGATAACGATGGCCATGCTGAGTAAAGCTCACATGAAAACATACATTTTGGTTATGTTATATTTCTAATCAAATGTGTCAGGACCTTCCTTCTTGGCTATGTGAAAATACTTGACAAAAACAACTTAAGGATGAAAGGGTTAATTGTGGCTCACGCTGTGAGGGGACACAGTCCATCCTGGCATGTGTGTGTGTGAGTGTGTGTGTGTGTGTGTGTGTGTGTGTGTAGGGGATGGGCTGTCACATCACAAAGCGGCTGTTCATACCGTGCTCACACTCAGGAGGAGAGAGATGAGCACTCACTGTTGGCTTCCTCCATCTCTCCTTTGAGCCTGGGGCGCTGGGCTACAGGGCAGTACTGCCTACATTCCGAACTGATGTAACCCCATTCAGTTAAAGCTATCTGGAGACTCCCTGACAGGAGTGTTCAGGGCGGTGCCTCCTAGGTGACTCCAAAGGAGCGGACAATGCAGATCTGAACCAGAGGGAAAAGGCAGCTGCCTCTTCTTAGGACTCGGCCTTTCGACTATTTAGGAGTTTTTACTTTCTTATTTTATTTTACTTTATTTTATGGCAACTCTTAAAAAGTCTTCTAAAAAATACTTAGGAACTAGAAGGAAGAAGGAAACACATTGTACAAGGAAGCCCACAACAGCAGCTCAAAACTATCTCTGAATGACTGAATGTGCTGTGCAAACATCACTGTGTGTGTACACATGGCCGCAGTGCAGCGAATTTAGAAAGACAGGAAATGACTAGCTATGGAAGTACTCGGAGCAAGGGACTCGTTCTTCTGCAGTTCCTATGCCCATTCGGTAGGTATTACGCTGCTGGAGGGCCACCAACCTGCATGGGTCAGCACCGGAGCTGAGCAGCTCAATCCCAAGACTGCACATAGCTCCAAAACAACAGTTATCTTCATGTCCACTGTGACTAGTGACCAGGTAAGAGGGTGAAGCTGATATATCAGCAGCAATGGAAGCCGATGGCACGACCGGCAAGGAGCAGGACGCTCCTCTTAACCACAAAGACAGAGACCACTAACATATCTTCAGGGCTCCTTTACCACTAAGTAGTGCTATAAGACAGTGTGCAGGCCCAGCGCTCTCAGTACTATGAGTTGAGCAGGGCAGCACTAGCACCACTCACACAGGAGGGCACTGGGCACAGAGCAGCAAACAAACAGGCGGGCGCTGAGCACAGAGCAGCAAACAAACAGGAGGGCACTGGGCACAGAGCAGCAAACAAACAGGAGGGCGCTGGGCGCAGAGCAGCAAAGGAACAAACCCAACGGCACATGCTGGAGATTGGTTCCAATGCTTTGATTCAATCGGGAATCTATGTGCCCAAACAATAAAGGTCCTTGTCCCCCATTGGTTTTTGATTGATCAATAAAGATGCCAGTGGCCAATGGCTGGGCAAAGGGAGATGGGGCGGGACCCTCTGAGTTGCATGGGTGGGATGCAGAGATGAACAGGAGACTTGTCATGACTTCAGAAAGAAGGATGGGACACAGGAGCAGCAGGAGATAAAGTCAACCAGCCATGTGATATTTCGGATAAGTCACCATTGGCCAATTCCCTGATTGGGCCTAAGGTAGCAGGGGAAGGTTTAGGAGTGCCCAGCCTTTGAGGTAGACAAGGTATTTTAAAAATAAATAAATGTGTGTGTGTGTGTGTGTGTGTGTGTGTGTGTGTGTGTGTGTGTGTTTCATTTGTGGATCCAAAGATACTCCTGGGCAGGTACACACATGCGATCCACCAGGAGTCAAAGCAGTGTAGCACAAACTCACTGCTACAGGAATATGTGGAGGAGGAACTGGCTAGAGGTCTGCTAGTGAGCAGGTCCTCATTCCTGAGGGCTTGTACTTGGATGTACACCATACCCTTCAGTACTTCTTTGTATGCTCTGAGGAAGACCAAGTGAGGTTCCAGAGCTTGCCCCAAGAAGGTGAGCCCCACATCCTGTCCAGTGAAAGTTTTTTGAGCTCAATGATCCAATTCTCTTATGTGTGGAAAACCTACTCCAGCCCCAGGAAATGCATTGCTCTGAGCAAGTCGTGTGGTCAGGTGCCTTCTCTGAGCAGGGGTAAAGAGAGAATTTTGGTTTCTTTGAAAAACACAGAAATATGGGAATATGTTTTCATTTTCCCAGGTGTGGGATATGGGGCTGCTTCAGACTATCTGCAGCAGGTGACTATGATTTGCCTTGTGCTCTAGCAGGGGCATGACTTTGCCAGCTGCTGATAGTTTCTAAGATTGTGTGACGTTTGGAATTCTGGGAACTCTTCAGAGGGTATCCAGATGCTAGGGATCTGAGCTATGGGGTTGCTGTTGGTCACTGTTGGGGTTGCTGTTGGTCACTGTTGGGGTTTGTTAAGTAGTTGTGTGCAAAGAAGAAACAGGGAGAAATTAGACATCCTGATGGCGAAGGTCAAACTTGCCATCCCAGAGGAACTCGATACCCCTAATCAGCAGGAAGTAGCCTAATGATAACGTCAGCCCCTTTCTATTTTCCTATTCTTTTTTCTCTCCTATCTAGTGTTAGGGGTTAAAAGGGTGGAATAAGGGTGGTAGAAAGAAGAACCCACAAGCCAACCAGGACCAGTCGGGTGATGGGTGAGAGCCCTGGCGCACACAGGCTGCGGACGCATGGGATCAGCCTGTGCTGAGGAACTCAGTCTTTCTTCATCCAGGTGACATAGCTCCTCTTGCAGGATTGTCAGGGAAGCGGAATTTTAAACTGCGCTGGCTTCAGCTACTCTTCAGACTACTTTGATTATTATAAGTATAGATGTCTAAACAAGTGTAGTGTAGGGTCACATGACAGAAAAGCCAACTTTAAAAGTACGCAGAAAGTAAGAACCCTGACATGGGGCTTCCACCTCACTAGAACTGATACCATGTGCTTTAAAGAAAATATCTGCATCTATAAAAATAAGATACGCAGATTCATATTTCCTGTTATAAGCTTAAATAGAGTTCAAGCAAAGGACCCATTTCAACTGAATTGCACATTCCTTGGAAAGAACTGAATACCAAGGGTCTCAGGATAGTTTACAAGCTGGCCTGGGTGGGTTCTTCCAGACACTTCATTCTTGCTTTGGCCATTTTGTTTGAGGCCCACATTTCTCTCCCTCTCCCCCTCCCCCCCGACTCCCCCCCTCATGACACAGATACTGTTAAATGACAGAGATCACAGACTAATGAGGTGAGAGTGAGAAGATATTCTAAGATGCTTCTTTTGTACCCTAAAGACACTCAGCGCCACAACTGCTGTGCTGTAAAAGAATGAGGTCTGGAAGATGTCAGATGATTAAAGCCACATTCTGATTCTGGCTTTTCCACGTCATCTGGCTTCATCTCCTCGGTGCCCCAGGGCTGGATCAACACTGGGGCAGCACCTCCTCCCTGCCTCAGGAGAGGTGCTCATGGCGTGAGGTAAGACTCTGGAAAGCAGCTGGGGGTTTTTTGCAACGCAAATTACATTTTTATAAGATCATTTTATCAGCCTAAGTACCACAAATATCAGCGAGAATTGGTGTTAAACTCACATCTGGAACACAAAGATGACATATTTTAAGACTGATAGTAGGGAATGGGCTCATGAAACGAGGTTTGAGTCCTGACCAACTTAATGGAGCTGTGCCCTGGAAAGAGGATGTCTCCGGAGCCCCTCCTCAGCTGACTCTTGTCCTAAACCTCTGGAGCCTCGTCTGAGGATTGCTAACAGCTCTGGCAGACAGCTTCCCATCAGAATTCTCTAAGAGGCTCAGCATAAAACATACCCCCACCCCATTTCTGAACTGGAACCAAATTCCTTGACACAACTAACTCATAACAGACATGATAAATTGAGTCAACTAGGCAGAATATCTTAAATTATTTCCTTGCCAGAAGCATCTGCCTGTAACACGAGCAGACGCTCAAGTGTGCAATTCGTAGGGTGGAGAGGACCGTGAGGCTCATGAAAAGCTGGAGTCCCTGGAGCGCAGGGTTGCTGACCAAGTCAAGCTAGAGGGTAGAACACTACACCTTCTGTCTCAGGAGGGGGTGCAGCTCTTGCTTTCAATATGCGTTCTTTCAACTCATTTACAGATTCAGAAATCTTTGTTCAGAGAAGCAGAAGTAGAACGAGGAGTGAGAGAAAGGGGATCCAGAACAGAGAACCCATAGACACAGCCCGGCCATAGACACCCCTGCCTTTCCACTGGGGCTAAGGAATGCGCCTGCTTGGAGTGGCACGCCCTATGTGGCCATTTTAATGCCCAACAGAGGATGGGAAGTAAAGACCACTATTCAATTCTAACAGCACAAGCACACAGGAACTTCAGTCTGTTAAGGACCCTGTTCTCACCCTGAGGCAGTAAAGACAATTGTGTCACATTTATAAGAAAGGACTCAGAATGTCACCAGTGCAAGGTGGTGAGGAGCTTTGGGGTCCAGGACCGGTTCTGCTGGGTGACAGGCTTTGAGTTGCGCTAGCTTCACTTCCCACACTGTGCAGGGGCAGCCATGAGCAGTCCTTCAGGGGCTGCTGAGCTTGGAGCAAACTTCAGTGATGGTTCTAGTGATGACATCATTGGATGAAGAAAATGGAAACTGTATCCTCACAAATGAAATATTTAAAGGCAGTTCTTGTAACTTCGGCTGTCCCAATAGTCCCTCAAGGCAACAGGACCAGTCACTATAAACCTATACTTTGGTAATCACTCTTCTTCCTCATGTATCAAGTGAAAACAGAATCTGCTGCCCTCCAAGTTCACAATTTTCTATTGTGTTATGTGGAACATGCTTCAGGAGACCAGAGCAGTACCAGGGGTGGCCAATGGGCAAACCTATCACCCCGTTCTGGGATGGGGAGGTCTGCATTCCATGGCTACCCATTCACCAGTTTAAGTACCTAAAACTATAACTCATCTTGCTTCCTGGGCCAACCTGGGGGAAAAGCCTTCACTAGCCTTCCAGGAAGAAACATACTACATTCAAAAGTGGTCTTTGGATTTCATTCCAAAGATTTGCTTCTCACAAACTTTTTTAAAGCTGGCATCTATGGTAAACCTAGCCTGACTCATGAGAACGCATCTCGGAAGGGTGTGACCTGGGTGCTTGGGAGCCATTCTCACGGGGGCCGTAAGACTGCCTGGATGGAAATGGCTATCCTTATCATACTTAGCAACTATGTGGGCTGCCTTTTCTTTTAGGTGACAGCCCTATGAGAACTGACAAGCTAAGTCCTTCAGGTATTAAAATCCTAAAAGGTATTTTCTGATAAGATGTTTCCAAGTACAAACTGCATTTCTAAACAAAATTGCTATGGGGCAAGGGAAATGCTAATTACAAAAGAGTTGACCATGTCATCTCCCTTTCTTCCTACTGCTGCCTGAGTGGCTAGATGTCTGCTGACTTGACAAATGTGCCAGGTCTGAACAAAAGACACAGTTTTGTCTTGTAGTCCTGCTATGTGAGGTACTCTAAGCTGTAGGACTTGCTATTCAGTAGATTCAAAAAATAAAATGAAAAAAAAAAATCAAAGTCCACTTATACTAGAAGGGCTTTGGATGTGGGTCACTTTGCTGAGTGGTATTTTAAATCTATTCCCTTCTGTCCTGGAAATGACATTGTGAATCCTCAAATCCAAGTAAGACAGGACCATTGCCTATTTAATGCACTATCTAAAACAGTCACCCATCACTGGCCTTGTCAGGACAGGGAAGATTGGACACGGCTGCCTGAGCACAGGAGACTGAAGGAATCCAAGTCTCGCAGGCACCAGGCAGTCGCAAAGCTGTTTGTTCCTGAGTGAGAAACGTGTGAATCCAGACTGACACAGTAGAAAGGAAATGCTTTTGCACTGCTCGATTTTTTTTTTTTTTTTTTAGAATCTGTTCTAGAGCTAGAGCATATGCTGATCTTAGTAGGAACAGAACATTCATCAAGACACATGTCTACTGATTTTGACACAGGACTTTTTCTGGCTACCACACAAACCCAGGATTAGCAAGCAGCACTGCCTGGCAGTTTATTCTGATGGCCTTTAGATTCTACAAAAAGAATCCAGAGACATGTGCGCCATTTTTGAAAGAGGCACACCTGCATAAATGCCCCAGACAAAAGATAGATCTGTCTTTTGGTGGTCATTGCTGTCGAAGCCAAACCCAATGATCTATAACTTTCTGTGCTCTATGTACCTTGAATTCTAAGGAGAAATATTGGGGCCTATATTGGAGAATGTTAGACACCTGCCTCAGACAAGCTCTACATTTATAGATGGGATTCTGGGTAAAAGTTTATTTTAAATAATAGATTCTTTGGCTTATAGTACATTTTAAATAAGGTATATACTGTCTTCCAAGCCTCTGACATAAAACCATGTGACTGACAGAGACAGTGGACAGGAAGAGTGGACACATTTCTTCTGGGCTCTCAGCAATAGTCTCGCTCTAATTTCTAAGTCTCTGCCCTGCCATGAAACCTGACACCACTCCCAGAACCTGATACTTGTCTTTAGATGCTAAGGACTTTGATTGAATATACACTAACTGGAAGGGGCAGTGCCGCTGGCAGCTTACCTTATCACTGTCCAGTGTGTTCTGAGATGTCCGGGAGGCGATGGAAATGGTGTCGGGCTGGCTGCTGCCATCCCCTTGGCTGTCCAGGTCTTCTCCGTCCCTAGTGGAACATAGAAACACTCGGTTCCCAGCACTGCAAGCTGGTAGAGGCCGCCATTTCCTGGCTGAACAAGACCCACGCCGGCTACAGCTGCTCCTATAACCAGCTCCTACACATGAGACCAAGCCACTCTGCTGGCTTAGAGCTGTTTATTTTGTTGCGTGGATGGATCTTTAGCCTGGATGACTGTGTGGGCACCATCTACAAGCCTGGCACACACAAACATCAGAAGTCATCCTATCCCCAGGAATTGAAAAGTTCTAGCTGGCTGTGAGCCACCATGTGGGTGCTGGGGACAGCACCCATGTCTTCTGCAAGAGGAACCAGTGCTCTCAACCACTGAGCCACCTCTGCAGCCTCATGCCATTCTGTGCCCAGTGCAGTTTTGGCTTGGCAGTCTGGTAAGTGCCCAACATATTTTCTCACTGAATTCTCAACATAGTAAACTCCCCCAACCCAGGTTCATCTCCATTTGAGAAATGAAAAAACAAAAACAAAACAAAATGAAAAACAAAACAAAAACAAAAAAATCAATGCTTCAATGCTTCAACGCTTTCGGTTGCATGGGGGAAAGAAGAGAGAAAGAAGAGGTCTTTGTTTGCTTTTAGGCAGGGGAGCCTCTTATCTCGATAAAGCCGTGCATCTAAGCCACACAGGCTCCAAGTGTTTGAGGAAAATGGGGTGATGTCGCATGTCCCCTCCCCTGCAGGTAAGCACTCTTGGGAGCCCACCACACTCACCTCCTCCCCTTCTGCCTTGCTGCCGGAGCTGTTTTAGGGATGTGGATGGGCTCTTTCAGGGCTCCTCTCAGGTGCACCGTCCTCTCCTGGATCACCTCACGGATGTGCTTTATCCAGTCTTGCTTGTTCTCGATACTGGATGCCTGTGCAGGGAGGGGAGCCATCAGGACAGTGTCCTTCCCACAGCCTATGCCCAGTGCATGCTGGCTTCTCCTGCTCCCCGGCTTTCCCAGTTCCCAAAGAACTCCCAGAAAAGCAACCGTACCTCAGTTTAATTTACTATCAACAAATGACTCTAATTTTACATATTTTCATTAAAACCATTAAAAAAAGATAAACGTGACTACAGATCTCGATACTCTAGTAATCAATCATCATTCTTCAGTACCAAGAGCTGTTAAGTGACCCTTGAGGGGAAGGGAGGGGAGGTGGTTATAAAAACAGGTCCACTACCAGTCTGAAACCTCAGTGAGGACTGAAGCAGAAGCTGTGTTTTGGCCAGTGTCCAGGAAACCATCAGCAGGGATGTGGATGAGCCCTTGCCCGCTGCTTGTCCCTGGACTGCTAGGGTGACCGCTGCTGGCCTCCTCCAATGCCAGCTGAGGTACCTCACATGGCATAGCCTATTGAACCCACAGAACTCCACAAAGGAGGCCTGCAGGGGTGGGCAACACTGGACATATGCCCGAGGCCACAAAGGAACACATGGGCAGTCATTTCTGGGCCCACCACAGCCGCATAGCAATTTTAGGAACGTATTCCCTCGAAATGGCATGGGTAGAGGGAGAAGCCCTCTGGTGGCGCTAATGACCATTTTCTAATTTCTAGCTGGAAACCACTGACCTGCTCTGACATGGACATCACGGTCAAGAGTGATTACAGAGGCTGTCCATGGGGCATGGAGGAAATCACTGCGAGGGATGGCAATGCTGCACTTTCCCCACCAGAATCTTGTTTCTGGAAATGCTAAGCCACGGTCCGCTCTGGTAAGAGACTGAGCCAGACGCTCTTTCTACATAAATCGTGCTGAATGTTCTTCAGTTACTTAGAGTAAAGGGGGGACTTTGAAAACCCCACACCTTCAGAATGTACAGGCCAGACACAAGGGTGGAGATTAAATAATGAAGGATCTGAAAAGGACACTCAGTGCGGCCTCGAGATAATCGAGGAAAACTGTGACCATGCTGCAGAAATAAAGAAAACTGCCCTGCAAAATGACTATTCCATCGATGGAGCATAACTCAAAATCACACACTTTACAGAAACAGTGTCAAACAAATGAGTCCATTCAGTAAACGGGGTAACTAGTATACTTAGGGAACCTCAAACTGTGGAAGGGCTCAGGGACAGTATTCTTTCTGCCTTAGCAAACAAAGACAGTCATTCTGTGCTGGAACCACAAGGCCACCACCACAATGGCTATCCCTTCTGTCACCATCACCATTGAGGACCTTGAGGACTTGTGTGTATATCCTCGGCAACTGTCCTACCATAAAGACCCTCACTGCGACTGCCACCACTGTCTCCATCTTCACTCTCACCAGCGTCAGCGTCATCACATCCTTACAACTCAACCATCTAAACCATCTTTTTTACTATCCACAGCATCAGCACCAAAATCTACACCACCACCTCCCTCTTCATCTTCACTGCAATACCGCCACCTCAAAGCCACTGCCGTTTGACCCTCCTTGTAAGGCAAAAGGTATTCTCCAACCTTCTCTAATCATACTAGACATTTTTTAGTTCTGAATATATTTGTAACAAGGTTAAGCTATAGAAAAATTTAAATTATCTAAAATGTACTTGTTGGTACACTTAATATTTTATGTGGTTTTATGTCAGTACTAACTAACAAGAGTCCTCAGCTGGGCCAGATGCATTCACTGGAAACAATCCATTGTGACCATAGGAGCAAAGAGCTTAGAAGCATCGTGGCTTCCACGTGATGCCCTGGCTGTCAAAGAGGGATGCTCAGATGAACAACTCAGTTTCTGGAAATACTAAAGCAAGATGAAAAGGCAAAAGGAGATGCAGTAAGTTAAGTGCTCGGCATACACCATCATCTCACCACACTCGGGCTCCTTTCAACAGAATGCAGATTGGGAGCATCCCTAAACCATCTCTGGTAGTTCCAGACAGACCAAGAAGATAGCATCTGTGTTTTCTAAAATATCGATGAGGTTAGCGCATGAGACACCTTTAGAGTTCTTTGCAGTTCCTAGGAAGAGTCAGTATACTCAAAACAGTTTAAATTAAAAGTGAACGAGAGAGAGAGATAGAGATAGAGGTTGATTGATTGATTGGTTTTTGGCTTCACCAATCCCATCTGAGAACAAAAAAGTCAAATAAAATGACCTGTAATCAGTAAGAAAAACAGCTTACATCACCGCTATAAGCATTCGCACTGTAAGCCACAAGCAGTAAATTAACGTACCTTAAGGACAATTTTATTATCTGAAGTTGGTGTCCTCCCCACCCACAGTGCAAATTTGCAAGGATCTCCTTCAACGTGTTCTGTGACACCCAACTCTGAGGTCTGCATAAAAGACAATTAGATAATTAGACAACGGTACGATTTTGGTAGGAGTAGGTATGGAAAGAGAACAGCCTTTGGTGTTCATGCAAAACACTTAGTTCAGTGGTTCTTAATCTATGGGTTACAAACAACCCCCTCGGAGGTCAAATAACTCCTTCATAGGGAAACATAAGAGCACAGATAGTTACATTAAAATTCATAATAGTAGCAAAAATACAGTCATGAAGTAGCAACATGAATGCTTTTGTGGTTGGGGTCACCATTGTATGAGGAGCTGTACTAAAGGGTTGGGTCAGTAGGCAGGTTGAGAGCTACTGCCTTAGGAGGTAGGAGGAAAGCCAGGGTGGACACGCGTGGGACACACTGTTCCCACCCTGAACACTTCTGGAGATTGCAAGCAGCTTCATCAGCAGGATGTGCTGAGGAAAAAGTCCAACCTTAGACACAAGCACAGGCTTTTCCTAGTCCAGAGCGGCTCCCACAACAGACTGAGCATAGCTTGACAGAGGGCGAAAGGGCTAAACTCTGACTTCATCTACATCCTTAACTTTTAGTATTTCATCATGACTGTAATACCAAGCAACAAAAAACCCCGCCTGTGGACATATCCAGAACAGGTCATCCTCCCCACATGATGCAATCCGCCCGATGCCTCTCCCTCCAGCAACGGAAGTGACTCACAGGTTGGAACTCCAGAGGCAGTCTTGGTAGGAATCTTATTTTTTTTAATATAAATTAAACTAAGATGTATCGATTTTTAAAACACACAAGCTCGCCTCCAAGGTCAGATTAAAGCCAGCAGTAAAGAGGCTGGCCGGCCAGGATGTACTTATTAATTTCCAGCTGGACTGTGACCTATCTGATGTAAGGCCACAGTGATCCAAATAATAATCACAACCAGGGGACTGGCCAAAGATGGTGGAATTAAAATCATTACCAGGAATTTTCAGATTCCAGATTATTATTTAAAAGTTTCTACACTGGTAGTCTCTATTCTTTGGAGAATTTGATTGATATACAAAAATCCCCAAAATTTGTAACATTAAGTCATCCAACTGTTAGATATTGAATAATATTTTAAAGAGAGCTGACATACAGAGACCTGCGTGGCACTCTGGTTCCTTTATGATGGTGAACTTGCCTTTATGTTCACTGGTTCCCTCTGCCCAACTCTGCCCAGCAACCCTGTGCTAGCAGCCCTTTGAGCAATGGCCTTGAGAAAGGTCAAAGTGTAGGAGATGAGAGTTTGTTTGCTTGACTTCCGGAAAGCAGGCATGGGGCTGAGCACAGCCAGGCTTGGCTAATGAGGAATGGTGGCACAATAGTTCTGGGTATGCTCCTCTCCACAGAAACACAATGACCAGCCAAAATATATTGCTAGAACACGCCAAAGGTCTCTGCATGGGTAGAGCTGAGGAGTCTTTCAAACGCTATTTTTGATTACATATCTTTCTCTGATAATGACATTTTGCTATTATCAAATTTTCAAAAATTTGTTCTTACATTTACTTTGCATAAATTAATTTCTAATGGAGAATAATTAAATCTTCATTATTATGGCTCTGTAGTGAGCGCAGCGAGTAAGAGAAATCACATACATTTTGATGCCTGTACTGGCTGGTTTTGTGTCAGCTTGGCACAGGCTGGAGTAATCACAGAGAAAGGAGCTTCAGTTGAGAAAATGCCTCCATGAGATCCAGCTTTCTCACTTAGTGATCAAGGGGGGAGGGCCCCTTGTGGGTGGTGCCATCCCTGGGCTCTATAAGAAAGCAGGCTGAGCAAGCCAGGGGAAGCAAGCCAGTAAGGAACGTCCCTCCATGGCCTCAGCATCAGCTTCTACTTCCTGACTTGCTTGAGTTTCAGTCCTTACTTCCTTGGTGATGAACAGCAATGTGGAAATGTAAGCTGAACAAACCCTTTCCTCCTCAACTGCTTCTTGGTCGTGATGTTTGTACAGGAATAGAAACCCTGACTAAGACAATGTTATGAATTAAAAAAATTAAATTGATATGAATGCTTGCTTAGGGTAGGACATCATCTATTGACACAGCAGCAGTTTTAAACCTGTGTGTGGGTTGCTCCCCCAACAGGGGTTACATATTACATATCCTGTATCTATATTATGATTCATAATAGTAGCAAAATTAGTTATGAAGTAGCAACACAAATGATTCTATGTTTGGGGGTCACCACAGGAGCGGTATTGGAGGGTCGCAGCATCAGGAAGGTTGGGAGCCACTGTCCTACAGTGTTTCTCCATCCTGCAGTCAGCAGCTATGGGCTCCAGAAACAGAATCCCTAAGCCCCAAGAGTATCAGCGTGTCCTCTAGTGGACTTGGCTTGCAGAGAAATTAGCTGATGAAGATAAAACACCATAATTCAGATTCACATTTCTGAGCATTCTGGGAGGAAACTAAAGGCAACAGGCAGAAGGTTTCTCTCCTACTGGGAGGCTGCAGCCGTGACTCGAACTCTGGACGCCATACTTACAAACAACTTGCTTTTGTAGAGGTACTTGCTTCTCCCACTGGAGTCTTTCACTTCTTTACTAAACACCAAGGACATTTCAAAAAGGAAGAGATGCCGTTCTCGACCCTTCCGAATTAAGGTTTTCGGGTCCCACACTTGGAAGGACTCCTGCAGGATGAGCTCTCCCTGAGACTCAATGTTTTCGTCAAACCCTGCAACATGAAACAAAAGCAGACCAGACTCAGAAGAAAGCATTGCCCTCTCGCTTGCAAATGCTTTCAACATGACTCCATGCTCTTCACCACAGGCTCTCCTAACAAGGGAGAGCTCTTCCAGTCCAAACTTTTTCAGGGGTTCCTCATAACTTCCTTCTCTACTTTCCACTCCTTTCTGTTGGCTCCCAACATCAGATCTGATTTAAGTCACATCTCCTTGTCACTGCCTGGCGGCCTTTGCTCAGGCAACCAGAGTGCCTCCACTGTACTGCTCACCCCAGCCTCTGATTCTTTTCCTCTGCGGCTGGAATGTCCCTTCCAGACTCTGCTCAGGCACCAGCCTGGTGGAGCCAACTTTACTAACCCACCTTCTGGGAGTCTGGAATGCTCTGCACGTGGATCTGCCTGGACAGCACACATGGTGGCCTCCTCACAATGTGGCCACCAGGACTTAGCAAAGTGGCTCCTGGGCAGAAGGTGCTCTCTCCCTTGTTTTCTGTCTCTTTATAGTAGACACTTCCCCTGAGCCATCATAAGTAAGTTCATCACTCACCTGTCCTTTCACAGCAAGGAAGAGCTAGGCACCCCAACCCTGGGTAAGTGACAAAATGAATGAATGTATACAGCAAGTAGGGTTCCCTACCCACATGCTCTTGTACTTCCTGTGAGGTGGAATATGAATGTGGTCCTGCAGGACCTATCCAAGTAGGAAAATGCATAGGGCAGAAGTGAGTCAGAACACAGCCCTTCCCTCTGGTGACATCATGAAGAACAGAGGAAGAACAATGAGTATTGCTGGATCTCTGAGTTTCTATGACAGAGTGGCATTGAGTCCTAATTAATAAATTTCTTGATGCTACCAATGACCTGGAATAAACTAGCAAAAGCATTTGGGACAGGCCCTTTGCATGCCTAACCTCGCTAACCTCAGCAGCACAGAGGCAGCTTTACTAAATAGAAACATTCGTGCAAACTGGAATTGCTACAATCCCTGTTGGATACATTTGTCTAATTTCTGTTCACCATGTTACCCACTATATTCGGACAACTGAGTTGTGCAAACATCTAGCAATGGCTATGGAAATGGGGAAGTAAGAAGCCCTTTGATATCCTTGGGTCTATAACCAGTGTGTCTATTCATCATTTACACCTCTGTTAGCAGGAAACCCAGACAGCATTAGACAAGACTTAAGTGCCACAAAGTGCTCCTGGAGTTACAAAGGCACTGCTGTAACCAAGTCCAGAAAGTGAGAGTTCATTTACACGGCATCAGTGGCCGTGCCGTGACAGTTCCTACACACAGCGTCAGTGATGGTGCTGTGCACGGGGGTGGGCGCGGTGCGTCCAGTTACCTTCCAGCATGCTGAGGTGCATGGCGTCATTGGCTCGCTTGGGTACGCTAAGCATCACCTCCAGGCCGTCTTTGATCTCCCCCTTTCCCTCCTCACAGCACGTGAGCAGCTCCTGGAGAAGATCAACACCATGAACTCGCAAAGGACCGCAAAAAATGCTCTGCCAGCCACACCTTAGCAGGATCCACGAAAGCTCACAGTGCTCAGGAAACAAACAAAATAGCCAAAAACGGAATCACTCAGGGTTCAGATAGACAACAGGGTCTGATCCAGTCGCCGTTATGGAAGAAGTTGTTATGCTTCACCAACCATATCTCCAAAATGAGAAAATGAATGTTACTGGTTTGTAAAGAATATGGAATTGTGACAAGTAACAGCCATTCACAGTCCACCTGCTAATCCCACAATGTCAGGGTCTGGCTGGACCCTGCATCAGAACAGCAGCATAACACAGACCACTTCTCTGTCCAGGCTCCTTAGGGAGGTACTAGCTACAAGCTACCAGGGTATCATGTATGTCACACTACTTCCTGGAAGCTCCTCAGCTGGACAGCAGGAAACACAAGCTTACATCCTGATGGGTCTCTCTCAGGTATTCCTTCATGGGTGCCAGACCATTCTTGGTCACAGTGACAACAATCTTGTGTATGTGATTCCCAAGGGGGTCGGAGCAGTGTGGTCATCAGCTTGGGGGGACTAGAGCAGTGGTTCTCAACCTGTAGATAGCACCCCCTTCAGCAAACCCCTATCTCCAAAAATATTTACATTATGATTCATAACAGGAGCAAAATTATAGTTTGAAGTAGCAATGCAAATTTTCTGGCTGGGGGGGTCACTGAAACATGAAAAACTGTATTAAAGGGTCACAGGCATTAGGAAAGTTGAGAACCACTGGTCTAGAGAACTCAGTCACCTTCATGTTTGATCAGATGTTTATGCTTCTGAGGAGCTGGGCAGAAACTGTCTTATGAGAACAATGTGCCTCAAATCCTACCGTGCAGACTGCCTTCCCACTGGGGAGGTCTGATGGAGTTTACTACTGTTCCCAGCAGAACTTCTAGGGAAAATGTGAAAGATTTACAAGTGGAAGTAGAATCTTAGTGGAAACACAAGCTGAGAAAACCACCTTGAGTCCTGAGGGCACTAAGTGACAACTGAGAGACAAGGAGGCACTTGTGTAGAGACTTAGGAAGCAAAGGGGACAAGACCTGAATGCAAACCAAGGAAACTCAGCCTCCCGGCTTACGCCACACTCACAGACGCAGCAGCAGGTTTGTGTAGTGATGGCTGTCTAGTCACTGAGTAAGATTGTCATTCAGAAGTACAGGAGAGGGGGTGCGGTGTGGCTTGGTGGTAGAGTGCTCACCCACCACGTGTGAGACCCTGGTTTGATCCCTGGCACTGCACTGTGTGTAAAGGAGGTGGGGGTTGGGGTAGTAGGGTTTTCGAAATAGAAAGGTCTCCCGATAGCATACACCTGCATAAAAGACACAGCCACATTTTACGGTTGCTAGGTCTCTCTTACTGAGAGAGCTTTAGGCACCCTTAAGCTTCAGTGTCCTACTGCACGCCCAGGGTGGCAGCTGACAGAGCTGGGATTAGTGGACAGTCTACACGCTAATGTGTCAGAGCGTCCCTCACCAGCAGAGGAAGCACAGTACCTTTGCCAGACCAAAGTTGTAAATGACTCTTAAAGCAGCAAGCAAACATGCATTAATGATTAATGCATCTGTGTTAAGTTTGTTCTCCTTTCTACTGATGAGAAGAATCAGAATTAAATTTGTGCAAGGACAATTTTAGAAATACTTAATTACAACAAAAAGCAGAAGCCCTTGGGATCAGTATGAACATGGTCTATAAAATGGCCAGCAGCCACAGGGAGCGAGGGGCACGAGGGCAGAGTGTTGGGGAGGCCATGGGAAATCTGCGTATCAGACAGGTTTGGGTTCAAAGCTGGCATTATCAGCAGTGATCCTGAGAACTTTTGTGACGCAGGGCAGATAGGCTCCAGACTTTCCGATCAGTGCTGCTGTGGGTTAAACATGTACAGGTGCTGTGTCGGTGCCTCAGCACTAGAGTCTGAGGATACTGAAGGTCCAAGAGCCAGGAACTTATTTCTCAGTGAAATACCATGTTACAGACAAGTGCCAACCAGTTCTTTCAGGGTACAACCAGGGGATATGATCTTAGGTAACTGCTTCAATAAGAAGCTGGACAAGTCAAGAAATGTCAGTGAAGGAAACCACAGACACATGTGCACAGGGGATACATATCAACACAGTGATGGGATATTAAAGATGGAAGATGTTTCATACGTACCTTTAAAAGGAGCTGATACTTTGTTATCCGCTGAACTGGTTTGATCAGGTAAGAAGAGATGGAATTGGCTAGCCCATGCCGCTGCTGGATCTCCTATATTTAAATAAAACAACAAAAAAGGGGACGCTTTATCATAGGGTCATTACTGTTAAACATGGGCACAGTAGCACATTAACGACAAGAGTTTGATTCTGCTGAAATAATAAGAGCTCTCTTCTTAAGGCGTGTGAAAATATGAGCACAAACTTCTCCAAGTCGACAGGTTTACTTTGCACGGGACTTTTCAGAACAGCAACAGAAGGGAGGTTACAGACGCACAGTGTGCCTGCTGTGTGCCTCTCTACTGTGCCCCTTGTGATAACAGTCCTTACAAACCTAGGCTGCGCTTAGCGTCTTCATGGGAAGGCAAGGAGGCAGCCCAGCCATGCAGTTCAGCACTGCACACTGCTCATCAGTGAACAGCAGAGCAAGTGATGGGTGTTCTGTGGAGCCTGTTACCATGGAAAGGAATAAGGGAAGAGTGGGCACAAGATGCCCAAAGAATGGAGGACAGTATAACCAAAAACCTCCTTAAAAGGCAAAGTAACCTTACAAGGAACATGAAAGGCAAGTGACCATGAAACCTGCCGCAAGTGACCATGAAACCTGCCGCAAGTGACCATGAAACCTGCCGCAAGTGACCATGAAACCTGCCGGGTATGCTTCCTTTATTCCTTAAAGTTGTTCAAACACACAGGGCTTTTGAAAGTTAGACCTGTTTCTCTCATGGTTGAACATGTACAACCGCAAAGGCAGAAAGTTAAGTGCAATATTCCCATGGCCTTCTGCGCCCAGGGTACACAGCACTCAGCAGTACCTTTCTCCAGCCACAATCTGCCACCTATTATACTAGTTCTGAAACCCAGAATACATTTAGTAATATTGTGCCCTCCCACTATAAAAACTACATATCTTTGCAAAAAGAGATAGCCCGTACTAATCTACTTTAGCATATAATTGAACATCTTCTTGATTGGGCAGTCAAGTTGGTAGGACTTTACTGATAGATCTCTTTGGGAAATTCACAAGATTAATGTGTATTTCTTCTAAACATAACCTTGTATATAAAATTAATGACTACATATAAAGAATGACAAATATGTTGATGTTAAAGATCTAAGGGTCTTATAGATATATGACTTCTAATAGTTAAATAGAACATAAAAGAAAATCCCAAAATAGGGGTTGGTGAGTTGGCTCAGTGGGTCAAGGCACCTGCTCTAAGGCCTTATGATCCAAGTTTCATCTCCAGGACTCACACAGTGGAAGAAGAGACCCAAGTCCTTCAAGTTGTCCTCTGATCTATATACATGTGAGCCCGTGAGCAACATTCATGTGTATACACACACACACACACACACACACACACACACTAAATACAATGTAATAAAAACATAAATGAATATCCCATTATAAACAAGAGATGAAAATGAAATACTAAGCTAGCAGTGTGGTAATCAATTCTGGGCAATGCTGGTTTTATCTGTATGGAATTCTGTTTGGTCAGTCTCGCAGCTTCTTTACTTATCTGCTACTTACGTCAAAGTAGGACCCTGCGTGCTCTAGTATTAGCTGTGTAGAGTCAGGTTTATTTTTGCAGTATGTGACATACATCTGAAACTTGTCTGCCTATAGCAAAAAAATAAAGAGAAAACAGAAAGAGAGAGAAGAAACAAGAATTTTATTTAGATATCTTTTCCAAATCAAAAATCACAATATAAAAAAACCTTTAATGTGGGAAATAAGTTCTCTGGGCTTAGAAAACGTCAAATGAGAGGAGTGTATTTTGGAAGGAAAGCTAGCACACTAGAGGCATTGCCTGGGCTCTGCTGGGTTAGAGAGAGCCTCTTCATTAAACAGGACTGGGCCCTCATCCAAGGTAAGTCCCAGCATCAAGAGGGGGCTCAGAACGCTTAATGTCTTAGTTCAAGCCATCAGTACGATCAACAGAAACTCATCACCCTGGGACTCCAGGGAGTATCACACTTTTCTCTAGGTGCAGAGAATCAGCAGAGGGGAGCCACTGAAGCTGTGCGCAGCAGCCGTGTGCAGCGGCCGGCGTCTGCCTTCAGTGCCTGCATGAGAGAGAGCAGGAGTGGAGGCTCCTTACCCAGGTGACGAAGCAGTGTCCCACGTCCTCTGGGAGCTGCTCGTACTTCTCCAACTCCTTCAGGAAGATGCTTCAGGAGAAGAAGAAACAAATGATCATCATGAGGGTGCTGAGACAATTTTACTAGTGAGATATGGCAGAAATGGAAAACGTTTGTGTGCTCTACATTTTCATTTGCAGCTCTTGGCTTGGGAAACTTTCTATAACTTTTAAGCAGTCAGTCTGAGCAGTCAAATCCCTTCTAACAGAAACTTCAAACTAGCAGCCTCCTCGGGGAAGAGACTAGTGTACTAGTGTATCAGGAAAGGAAACAGTTCAGGATGTCACCTTTAAGCAGAGCCATAAAGGTCACATCCCAGAAATCAAGATTAAACAGTGGTTACTAGCAGGCCAGGAGAGTTGGGAGAGGGCATAGGGTGAGTCTGACACAGGAGAAACATCTGGTCTACCCCACGGTGATATCAATGAAACAAAGACACTGCATTCTGTATCTTAAAAGTAGAAGAGGAAATTTAAACACACATAGCTGACTGGCTCTATCCAACCCAATCCCTGAATTCTGCTAAAGCCCCCGCACAACTTTCCTCGTGATGCAGCGTCCTCACAGAAACCAGATCTGCAGAGAGCACTCCTCAGGTAACACCACTCACTTGTTGTGGAACTCATAGATTTCCTGCATGTTCCCGAAGATGATGAGCTCCTTGTTGACGATGCCTGGCGGGATCTCCTCCACTCCGCTGGTCATTTCCCACAGGTAGGTCTGGCCGGAAAGGAAGCAAAAGGAATTTTTAAAAAAAGAAAAGAAAAGAAAAATCAATCTGAACTTTCAAGAAGCAGTCGTTCCTATAAACACAGACTCAGAGCTTACGTACAAACACAAAATGAAATGTATGGAAAAGTGGGCCCTTGCAGTCAACATGAAAAATGTGTCTTTTAAAAAACCTTAGTTGCTGTGAACACTTGGAAAAATTTACTATACTATTTTAGTTTAATCCCAGCTTCAAATTTGGAGTGAATCTCTGTCACAAGGTACAGCAAACATTTGGGGGGTGACCGAGTGAGTACCAGGTGCTGTCACAACTGCTGGGCTCCTTTGTCTGAAGCTGCTGTTCTCTACATAAAGAGAATGCCAGCTGGGTCAGCATGTGACAGATGAATGAGAGGAGCTGTGTGTGCTGTGCCATGTGCAGTGAGCCAAAGCCCTCCTGGAACAGCACAGAACACCAGGGACAGGAGTCCAGCACTGTCACTACTGAAACAACAAGTAACAGACAGTAACAAAATAGCAAGTTCAAACCCAGTCCCAATAAAAAAGCAACAGACTCACATCCATACACTCTCGAAGGTCTCTGACATAAGCCTTTTCCGTTTGAATTAGTTCAGCCATGATGAACCTTAAAATTAACAGGGAACAGTGAAGTTCAGTTAGGTTGAATGCTTATCACTCTTTATTATAATCTATTTTTAGGAATACTTATGAAATAAAGTGGGGAGCCTAGGAATATTGAACATGCAGTCACGGGTTAAGGGAGGAAAATCAAGATCAGACAGAATAGCAGCCATCTACTAACTCCAAGATATTTGAAAACACTTCCTCGGGGCTCCCACACCTGGCATCCAGGATGCCCAGCCTTACTGTGGGCTATGAAGTGGCTCAGCAGTGCCTTAGTCCATACCCACTAGGTTCCAGACACACTTTTCCCTTCCACTCCCCACCGAATGACAACAAAAACTGCTCCCTGGGCAACAAAAATACCTGGTAGGAACTGGGTGGGAATAAGGGAGGTCTTTCACCTTCAGTCAGTAAGATAGCTCACAAACTTTTAAATACCTACATTTGAGCCGTTACTTTCCTCTACTACTAATGCCAAGCAATTTGTCGCGGTAGGGAAGGAAGGAAGGAAGGAATAGAGAAACCAGGACAAGGCACTGAGCCATGTGATCAGGGGTCAGCACACAGAGGAGTCAGCTGAGGTCTCAGACACTTGACTGCACATCACGGCAGCAGCCTGTCTGTGGGCTCTGACGCTCCCCTCACCGCAGCAGGGAACGCTGGCTTACTCTTTCCTGCGGGCAGACTTCCGTTTCTCCTCATTGAGCTCGTGGGCAGCATCCCGAAGCTTCACCTCTGACCCAGGGATACTGGCAGGGATGATGTCCAACTGCAGGCTTTTACTCTGTGGGACGAGAGTCAACGGGGCCAGTTAATGAAAGCGGCTCAGGTGGCACGGGGCCCAGATCACCACTTGTCCAGTGTGAACAAAGCAATTCACCGATTTGTTGGAATCTGAAGAAATCCCCAGGGCTTTCTCCAAAGAGGTCCGGTACTTCTCCATGCGCAGAGAGAAATCTCTGTACCTCTTATCCACTGCGGTCACACATTTTTTAATTTCTGCTGCATGGGCATGCCCTTTTTCACAAAAGCCATCAGCCAGCTGTATCAATAGCTTCACCCTCTCTTTGGTTTGCTGGAAAAACAACAGGAAAATACTGTGAGGCACATGAACCTGGCTGCCAGAAACCTAAAGCACGGGAAGTGGCACATTGCCTGCCTCAATGACGGCCTCAAATCCATCCAGCCCACCTCCCTCCCAGAGTCTGGGCTGACCACCTTTCGCCTGCTCTTCCACTGCGAGTGATGTTCCTGTGAGCTCATCCTTAGAACCAAGCCTATCTGGCAAGGGTCTCCTCTGGTCAGTAGGAGTCTACAGGAGGGGTGAATGAGTGACTGACTGACTGACTGACTGACTGACTGACTGACTGACTGAGGAAGTCCATGGAGGAGATTCCCTTCGGTTTCACTGTTCTTTGAGCAGCACATGTATTACATTAGCAGCTCCTCGCTGGATACATCCTTGCTCTGTGTATCCACTTAGATACCTCCACCCCTTCCATCTCCAGGAACAAGCAGGTAACAAGCAGCCCGGAGCAGCTCTGGAGGACCACAACATCCTCTGGAAACCAGAAGGAAAACTCACCAGTCAGCAGATTCCCTTTAAAGAAGCAGCTCCAATCCATTAACAGAGGTCACATCATTTCACACACAGACAGAACCAGTATGAATCCAATGGGAACTGGATCTTCCCTAACGTTAAGGCTTCCCATGCAGCACAGGGCCGCGCACGTGCACTAACCTCCCCAGCCCTGATCTCTCACCTCATCTCCCACAGCCCTTCCCTGATCGTTCCTGCTAGATTTTCTTTGAGAGCTGACATTTCAAAGACACAAGTTAGTATTTCAAGGAACCTGCTTTTCTTGATTAAACTCTAAAACAAAAAAGATTTATTTTTGTTCTATGTGCTTGAGTGTTCTGCCTGCATGGACCACCGTGCACCACCTGAATGCCGGGACATCAATCAGATTCCTTAGATCTAGAGTTACAGACAGTGTGGGCTATCACATGGGTGCTGGCAACTGAGCCTGGGTCCTGAGGAGGAGCAGCCAATACTCTGAAGCCATCTCTCCGGTGTCCATCAGTTAAATGTCATCTGAGAAACCTTTATAACAAACATACAGAAAACTGACTGCAAATTACTAAACACAAAGTCAGATTTCAACCCCCATGCTAAACTTTATTAGTTTATAAGATGAACCTTTTGAGCCAGAATTCTCTGGGCAAGCTCCCTAGGCTCAAAGACCACTGAGAGCTCACAGCGAGGCCACATTACCTGGCCTAGTCTCAAAGACCACTGAGAGCTCACAGCGAGGCCGCATTACCTGGCCTAGGCTCATGTCCTCCTCTGATAGCTCACAGCGAGGCCACATTACCTGGCTTAGGCTCATGTCCTCCTCTGGCTCTCTGTACATGCACTTCTACATCGATTATTTCCCTAGACATCCTCAGGCCCCATCACATCTCTCCTCCAATAAACACCACCTTCCTAATGGTCCCATGGTCACCATGAAGCACAGTATGCTTCCAGTGCCAGCCACTCCCCATGGCCTACTTATCATCTTCTAACTCCGTCTGAGTTATGGTCTTTTTTAAAGACAGTTGTTTGCTTCTCTTATGAGAATGTCACCTCCAGAAGCAGGGCCATTTCTGTAATACTGTCCCTTCTACTGTGGACAAGGCCACCCAATGTAACCATGTAGAGAAATCTTCATGGGGTTAACATTTTTTTAATTAATTTATTTTTTTATTAGATATTTTCTTTATTTACATTTCAAATTTTTCTCCTTTCCTCATTTCCCTTCCGAATCCCCCCTCTCCCAGCTCATTAACCCACCTACTCCCACTTCCCTGTTCTGGCATTCCCCTACACTGGGGCCCTTCACAAGACCAAGGGCCTCTCCTCTCACTGATGTCCCACAAGGCCATCCTCTGCTACATATGCGACTTGAGCCATGGGTCCCTCCATGTGAACTCTTTGGTTGGTGGTTTAGACCCTGGGAGCTCTGGGGGTACTGGTTGGTACTGAAGGAAAGGCCATCCACTGACTGTCCCATCTGGGGATCCATCCCATATACAGTTATGGAACCCAGACACTATTGTGGATGCCAACAAGAGCTTGCTGACAGGAGCCTGTTAGAGCTGTCTCCTGAGAGGCTCTGCCAGTGCCTGACAAATACAGAGGTGGATGCTCACAGCCATCCATTGGACTGAGCACAGGGTCTCCAATGGAGGAACAACACTATGAGCTCCCAGGGTTTAGCATCTTAAGAGCTAGGAATGACTGTGTAAGGATACAAATACAATGAAGACATTGTAGCTGGCCTATGTTAGCACCGGAACCCAAACCACCAACAAGCTAAGGAAGCTAAGCTGCTTGTGGAAAGCATCACAAATGCACCAACTGCCAGCAGGAGCATTACAGGCCGGTGTTAGTTACAGTAACTAGTTAAAATAGGGAAGATTTGCTAAATGTAAAGACTGGCAGGACAAGGCAGTGAGACTTCATCTCACAAGTTCTTTTAACCAAAAGGCGACACCAGGGAGATCCAAAGGCTTCTCAAAGCAGCCCCTTCCCACCCTTCCTGTCCCTACTTCCTTGTTCCCATTGAACTTAGCATGCACATTAGATATATTTTATGCATTTACTAGCACTGTTCTGTTTCTCTGACCAGTATATGCTAGCCACGAACCCAGCACACAGATATCAATCAGTAGACATAGGCAGAGCAAAACAAGGTGAGATGAAAACAAGGTGTGATCCACCTGTCCCTCAATAGTTCCCGTCTTGGAATATTTAATTATAACTGCCATTTTAAAATACATCAATACATTCAGGAGATTCAAAATTCTAACAGTAAAATGGATATAAAACAGAAAGCTGCCATTTGTTCTCAGACCTTAGACTTTGCTCATGCTTAGAGGTTTATCTTACATGTGCATAAATTTGTCAGTCTTTTCGAATTGAGTTAGATTTTCTGTCATTTAGACAAACCATGCCACACAAGAAGAGATCTTAGAAGTCTGGTTATTTGTAGCAATGAAACCTGAAAACTCTAAAAATAATCAGATTTCTGAAATATAACATTTAAATTCTGGCATACTTTTGGTGTCCAGGAGAGATATACAGTATGAGCCCTAAATATTCCTTCTAAAAGGCTACTATACTGTGCACCACTAAAACAAAACAAACAATGGTAACAACAAAACAAACAAACAACAAAACCAAAAAAAATATCAACAAAAATTCCCACTGATTTTAATGTGAAATATTATGGTAATATATAAAATATTATGGTAAGTGATATTTACTCTCATTCTATTTGCTAACTCTAGCCATTATTACACAAGTGGGTTTTAGCTTACAGCACACATAAGCATTAAGATTGATCAGCCTCCTGTGTGGGCACCAAGAATTGGGAGACAATGACAGCGAGCTAAATGTCCCTAGTGGCATTTCCTGGGTGCTGAGAACCAGGAAGGATGCATAGCCTGTGCGCACACATGCTATGTCACAGAGCGCATGCACAGAGAGCACAACATCTGACACCAGGGACATCGCTGAAGGAGACCCAGGGAGGCATCTGGAGATGACTGCAAGGCTCTAAGTGGTTTAGCAAGACAGTGGACTGCAAACTTCAATGTGTGCAAAGTCTGCATGTCAGGCTGTTCTGAAGTCCCCACAGAACTCACCCCTGCAGAGCCCAGTCAGTGGCATGACACAGAAATCCACCCAACATGAAATCCAGGAGCTGAATTTAGGCAGGACAAAGGGACCGGGTCAAGGAGTCTTAGTAAGTAAGATGTGTGCATTCTTCTGGGCTTTAATTTGAATTATTGTAACAAATTAAAAGACTGTCCTGCTAGAGCTAAGGTTTTGCTTCAGGCTGTGAGAAACAGGATTTCTTAGGAGACACTGATCAGCTCAGGCAAGGACAAACCCCATGTCACCCTGACAAAACAAGTAGAATCTCCACTAGCCAAGGAGCTCGTGACTCAGACAGAGCACACACCAATGACAACACACAGCTAAGAAGATAGCAAGGGACACTCTTTTCAAACCTCTGGCTTCCTCCTGACATAACTAATCCATATATTTAACAACAGTAATAGTCCTATAGAGTTGGGAAACAGCATGGTCAGATGCTAACCTACAATTTTAGATCTTATAAAACATAAGAATAAAGATATGCATACTACTGTCTTATACTTGCAAAACCTACACTCAAATTCAGTAGAAAGAACCATTTAGGAATAATGGTTAAAGTCCTTATATGCATTTCCTGGTAAACAAGGTGGGCCCATCACTCAACTAGACAGCAGAGCTGTGAACAGGCTACAGAGAAAAGAGCGTGGTAGTGGGCCACAGCCGTGATGGAGAACTGGTCTTTGATCCACCTCTGGATGCAACATCAGGCACTTCCTTAACACCTAATGTAAGGGTCATCGGAGGAACAAATATAGAACTATAACACTCATAGTAGTGATGATTTGCTATCTGTACTAACAAAATAAAAATTATATGGCTGAATGTACCATATGGAAAAGAAGGGAAAGCCATAGTCCTCACCTTAGATGCAGGACCAGTCAGCTCTCAGGGTGTTCCTGGTATCTCTAGGAGGGGTCACCTTCCACCTTACCTAAGCCCCACTCCCATAGTGTTCAGTGTGCCACCCAGTGCACGGGGACCAGCTCTCTGTAGCCACAGTGCATGGTGAACACGACCAGGGCTTCCCAGGGCCCAGCACACTCAGAAACTGCTGGGAAAGGGGGGGAGAGGCCAGCAAGGACAGAAAAAGGAGCCAGAAATGTTACAGAAGCCAAATCACAAACAGGCGTGATACAAAGTAGCTATTGTGACTCCAATTGGTTGAAAATTCCTCTTTATGTTTTCAAACCTGGTTAAGGGGCACACAAGATAGTTGTTCTAGGTGGTTTTGTTTTTTGGGGACAGGGTCTCTCTATGTATTCCTGCTGGGCTGGAACTTACAATGTTAGCCTCAAAGTCACAGAGATCCTCTGTCTCTGCCTCTCAGGTTCTGGGATTAAAGGTGTGCCACCCCCTTATAATTATTCTTGTTCCTTTATAGGAGCACTTATTTTTTGTTTTTATTTTAATAAAAATATATTATTCAGGCTGGTCAATTTTTGGCTCAGATCTGAAATAGTTGTCAGCATCTTCTAAAAACTGAAGTCTGCCATTAAAAATATACTTTTGAAAATATTTCAGAGCGCGCGCACACACACACACACACACACACACACACACACACACACACACACCCCACAAACAAAACCAAGCAACCATTGTAAATCCAGCAAGGCAGCTCAGTGAGCGAAGCAGGTATTGTTAAGCCTGGAAATCTGAGTTTGATCCCAGGATTCACACGTTCAAAGAAGAGAATCAATTCTCCCAAGTGGTCCTCAACCTCCTCATGGATGCTACAGCATGTATAGCCCAGCAGAAATAACTGTAATTAAAAAAAAAAAAACTCCACAAAACAGAACAGCAGTCATAGAGAAGTGACCTCATTCTAAGCCATTCAAAACCATCTTTGAGAAGGACCCGAACCAGCTCCCGGGACGCGTGCTTTTCTGACGATTTGTGTCAGATGAAAAGACATAGTACTTCTGTAAGAAGTATTCGCTTCTCTTTACAAGAGAAAAGTGGAGATGGATGCCTCTAGCATCACAAACGCATGAACAAGCAGGAATCAGTTCTGTCAGCAGTAAACACAGACCTTGCTGGGACTGGACAGTGGTAAGCAGTGCCGCCATGACGCTTTCCAGGAACTGGTGATAGGGAAGGGCAAGACACAGAATACAGAACAATACACACCCTCGTGTTTCCGAAAAACAGCAAGACTTAATATAAATAACTCAGAAAGCAAATGAGAGAAACAACACAAGGACAAAGGCAGAGGCCAGGAGAGCTGGAGGCTGTCACAGAGATCAGATGAGCACAAGCAGGTAAACAAAGCGAAGGCAGATAAAGACCCTGTCTGGGAAGAACACCACACCACCTATGCCAATGGGCCCCATACACGGTAGCCATTTCTCCCGGGTACTGGCCTTTCTCAACCATGCCTCTGACAAGCACCCCCTTTCCCTGGAGTGTATGCTCAAGGTCATTCTGGGATAGCCCAAGCAGATGAACAGAACAGAGGCCCATTCCCTTGCAGACTTACCTTGGCAGTTATCTGAAACTCCTCGTGTTCTTTCAACAGCTCCTGCGTGTGCTGAATGCTGGACCCTGTTGAGGTATGTGTGGAAAGGTAGAACTCCCCATTGTCGTGGATCCACTCTAAGGCCTAGAGAAGAGCAATGCAAAATGTTCATAGGCTAAATATTTAAGGGAAGCAGACATTTCTGCACGCCCCGCTCATGGAAGCCATGGTGGGCACGCATCAAAGAGTAGCTCCTCGGGCAGACACACTTCTGGAAGGAGCATCCTGGCAGGGAGAAAATAAGCCTGCCACTGGTGTAGCAATGACCAACGGTTCAAGGGTTCAAGGGTTTCTTATGACTATGAACCTACAGGCCTAACAACAGCATAATCACAGAGGTGGGCGAAGGATGGGCTGAAACCGAGATGCTGAAGGTCTAGATAAACCCGGGACCAAAGCTTTCTAACCATGGGTGTTTCTGGCCTTTCCTGGCCTCGGGTTTCCTTCCCAGACCATGTCCACCTGGAACACCCAGAGTGATGTGTAGTTCACCTAGGTTTTGGGGGCAGGTGTGTCTACACTGTGCATAAGGTCCCCACTGGGCAGATACCAGAAGACGTTACCTTTCTTGCCTAGTGACAACGCCTGAAGAGAGGGGTTCTCAAGGTTCAGGTGCCAAGGACTAAAATGAAATCAGACTAATTTAAACGCACACTTCTACACAGGCTGTGGGGAGGAAAATCAGCATTTAAAAAGCACGGACGTGCCTATGTGCCCTAAAATCTTAAGCCACCTATGTGCCCTAACATGTTGATATTGGAATACCCATTTTGCTGTTTCTTGGAGAGGAGAGGAGAGGAGAGGAGAGGAGAGGAGAGGAAGTCTCGGGCCACAGGCACTTCAGCTACCAGCTGTACATCAGCCTTCCTCATGCTTACGGATGGTCACTCTGCCTCTGAAACAATGTTTACCCTGATAGAAATGAAGGTCACATCAATCCACTAATTCAGTGTCCACTAGAAAACACTCTCAAGTACATACTGTGGAGGCAGATGCCTTCACGAATAAGAGCAGCCTGAAGCCCAGGCTGTAGCCCGCTGTCACGGGGAGCCAGGGAACCAGAAGGCTGCCCCCTTCCTGGTAGTCTGCAAAGGAAGACAAATGAACAAGCAAGTCACAGGCCACAGCAGAGATGAGAGGAGAAGGAGAAGGGCCTTGTTAGAGGGAGGCCAGCAGAGATGGAAGGTGAGCTGGGACCTGCGGGCCCAGAAACAACACAGGGACAGCATATGTGTGATGGGGCCAGCTCAGCCTGCCCCTGGGAAAGAAGCCGTAAGAGGCCTGAGCAGAGGCTGCTGAGAGCAGGTGAGCTCACGGTGTCACAGGCAGAGCCTGGAGTTCTTTGCAGAAGCAAAGGTGGCTACTGTAGAGAAAGGGGCTGGAATGGAGCCTGAGTAGAAACGGTGGAGGGTCTGCTGGGAAGAAGAGAGAGGGCAGAGAGAGGTACAGGAGATCAGCACTCCTACACTAAAGGAGACAAAGGTGGGACGTACAGACAGCAAAGGAGAGGCAGGAATCAGACACACCTCGTCACTCCTAACTGAGTACGGTGAGAGGGCAGGACACAGGGAGTCAGGAATGCAGTTTTGCTTCTGGTGAGGCAAGAGTGGAGAGGCGCCGAGGAGGTACCCGCAATTTATACATTTGGGAGTCAAAAATAGAGTCAGGGCTGGGAAACATCCAGGGAGAGATAAGAGGAGAGGCAGAAGAACAGAACAGTGCGGACTCAGTCCTGAGAGGCTGCACTCAGGGTTGGAGATAAGACAGGGAGGCCCTGGGAGGTGGAACCAGGAAGGGCCGGGCAAATGGCAAGCCCAGCGGCGGGCCACAAGAGACTCCATCACCTCTCTGTACTGCCATTAAGAACAGTGACATTCACTTAGTGATTTTAGTGTGCCACATTGAAAATAGCTAACTCTACATACACAGAACGCTCAGCCCAAACCTAGACATACTCAAGTTTTGGGGTAATATAATCAGTCCTATTTCTCTGTTGCCCATCTCCCTGTCATCTCAGAAGGAAAATACACACATTCTTGAGGTAATACTAAATCCAAAGAGAACTGAAATGAATTTCAACACTCCAGATATAAGCGAATAGATTTTATTTTAAAATGATCTTCTGTCTCTGCCGGTCTCCTCAGAAGTACTCTGCCCACCAATGCCTTCAGAGGAGGAAAATGGAGCCCATCCTGTCTCTGCCTCAGCCAAACTCAAGAAGCCTTTGTAAGCATGCTGGATTATTAGAAATTCTGTCACATTTTCTTACCTGGATTTAGCTCAATCTATCTAAAAATTAAAGCTTTTTTTCCCTTCAATATATAAATATAACAATATGAAAATGAAAACAGCTGCTGTATTTTCAGAAGAACTTAGCCAGGACTTGACAAAGCTTTTTAAACAGTGATTGTATGGGTGCTTGCAGTTGGCAGCTTTAAGTGCAAGGTAAAGGCAGCTCAGGGAAACCAAATGGCACACTCACACCGTGTGAACCATACGGGGCTCGGAGGGCTATTTTTATAGCAAACTTAATTAAAAGACGTGATTGTTCCTGCCATAGGGATGCAGCATTAGAGATGGCCTTTATAATAAAAACCCGCCAGTCTAGCAAAGCTGGTGTGAGCATGGGCGGAGGGTTCAGGGAAGCAAGGGTGCACTGACCTGCTTGGCGCTCCTCTCGAAGACCACATACTGCTGACACTGGTCCAGCCGCCTTTTCCTCATGGTCCAATAATGCAATACCCTGTTTTCCCGCTGGAAGAGTTCATTCAAGATATCTGACACACACGAGAAAGGGAGAGAGGTTGGTATTTGCTCTCCATTAACACACCTGCAAAACTTGACTTGCTTTCTTTTAGACATTCGTGCTTGCACCACAGTAAGGCAGACTGTGCTAAGAAATGATGGCGTTCCTGTCTAAGGTCTCAGTCAGCACTGAAAGCAGAGTCCTCTTTCTCCCCCTCTTAAATCTGAAGCCCACGTGGGATAGGTGCTAGCTTCTTCTTTTTTACCTACTGCTGTATGTGTTGTTGTTATTTTTGTTTTGTTTCTTTACGCATACTTTTTAAACATGAAGCCTTAGGATGGGATGGAGGGGGTCAGAGAAGCAGAGGACCTTCGAGCTGTGAGGGCAAAAACGTCTTATTATATAAGAACTGACACCGATTAAAACAAAAAACAAACAAACAAAAAACCTGATAGCTACTGTCAAAACATTGTGCACATAAAAAAAACAGTAAAAACTCTTGGGGACATGTAAGCCACAGAACCAATTTCCTAAACAGATATCCCAGACTGGCCTTGAAACACCATGGAAAGCTGGGACGACCTGTAACCTTTGACCTCGAGTGCTGGCATCAGCAGCGTGGCTGGCTGGCTTATGTGGTTCTGCGCACGGAACCTGACACTTCCTGGATGCAAGCAGGCCGTGAGCTGATCTCCATCCCCACGGAGGTTTGCTTGCTGTGTTTTAACTTCTGTTTACGTGGCAGTAAGAATGGAAAACAAAGCCTTCTCTGTGTAAAATATACCGTCTACCACTGAGTTACACCCTTAGTCCTGACGTAATGTTATTTCGAACAGTAAAGACTAGGCAGGAAACATAGGACAAACACAGGCTTAACCCCACGCAAGGAACAGGAGTGCTGTTCACTGTTTTACTGGCAGATGGACACTCTTCAGTCTTGGAAAGAAAGGCTAAGGCATGGGCAGGTAGGATCCTGTATTCTGGGGCATCCTGGCACTAGGTAATGACACAGAAATGGGCACACCATTGAACTGTGGATAAACGGTGCTATAAAAATTATCAAAACCATGGGTACTAAGAAGAATCAGCTGGAAGTGCAGATGCCTGAAGTCAGTTACTAAAATACATTAAAGAGGGAGAAATCCAGTCTCTAAACAGTGGTTTATAAAGATGGCCAAGAGTGTTATGTAAAGTGAAATGTGCTTTTTATAGGGAATACAGGAAGCCCTGTAACAACTGTAATAGCAAGGGGACTGTGCAATCTATGTACATTTGGTCACCTGTGGTGATCTGAATGAAAATGGCCCCCATAAGCCCATGGGGAGTGGCATTATTTGAAAAAAATCAGGACATGCGGCCTTATTGGAGGAAGTGTGTCACTGGGCTGGGCTCTGAGGCTTCAGAGGCTCAAGCCAAGTCCAGTAGCTCACTCTCTCATGCTGCCTTTGGGTCAAGATGTAGAACTCTCGGCTCCTTCTCCAGCACCACGTCTGCCTGCCTGCTGCCATGCTTCCTGCTGTGACGATAATGAAGTAAACCTCCAAACTGTAAGCCAGCCCCAGCGAAATGCTCTCCTCCAAACTGTAAGCCAGCCCCAGCCCAGCGCAGCGAAACGCTCTCCTCCAAACTGTAAGCCAGCCCCAGCCCAGCTCAGCGAAATGCTCTCCTCCAAACTGTAAGCCAGCCTCAGTGAAATGCTCTCCTTTGTAAGTGTTGCTGTAATTGTGGTTTCTCTTCACAGCAATAGAACACTAAGGCAGTGCCTTTAAAACTTTTACTGTATGGTAACTTTACTCTAAAAGTTGATAAAACTAAGAAAAAGCTTTAGAAGAGGTCCTAAGACAGAAATCCCATGTCAAACCAATGACACCTGTAATATAGTTTTGTTATATTAGACAATCTTAAAAGCACTAAGTCCTTCTCAAATACTGAGTTCCCAGAATCCTCTGTGCTTTGTAAGAAAGCCCTACAGAATCTCACTTAGGCGTCAGCTGAGCAGTCACACACTGGGGCCCATGAGCTCCTCAGTGACCGTGTTAAAGGAAACAATGACTGCCCCTCTCCCAGATCTGACAGAAGCCAAGAAAGAGCTCAAGAGAGAAGGAGCAGGGCCCTGTGGGCTTTATTTCCAGTTACTGAAAGCACAGGAATATAGTCACTTTAATTCTGTAGAAATGATTTTGAAATATTAAGTCGGCCAAAGCACTAAGCTCCCACTTTAACACAAACTCTGCATACACGGACAGTGCTGCATGTGTGGGCTATTCATGCGAGAGGGGTCTCTCTGCTCTTGGTTCAGGCTCTGACTGAACAGTAATTACTTTTCCTAAGCACAGTGTTAACTGCCCTCTGGGATTTGGGAGTGGCTCCAGTTCCTGAGAGATGCTGAGACCATGAGGTCTGACTTCCTGGCTGCATCCCGTGGGATTATACTGGCAGCCTCCGTGTAAGACATACATGGCTGTATCTTGTCCTCAGTCTAAGAGGTGTGTAATTCACTTGCCACATAAACCCTCTTGCACAAGTAGAGTGCAAGAGAAACAAAATATTTCCAGCAGTCCACAGCCTCCTTTAGTACAAGATAAAAGAGTCAATGTTACAATTTTTTGCCTACAAGGCTCAGTCTCAGCTGTGTGAAATTGGCTGCTTCATTTATTAACCCATCTGTAGACACCGACCCTATTATGTACTCCTTGGTATAAATTCCCCTAGACCTACCTTTTCCTATGCATTTTCAAGTAAATAAATAAAATATATTATACTACACTCAAGTTATATAAAACAGTGTAACAATTTGCTTTTGTTAATTACCCATGTCTTAGGTATATAACATTGAAAGTACTTTATGGCCACAATACTGATACATGATTTCCTGACTTAGCTTTTAAAAGTACTCTGCATAAATAGCTAAGTGTAGCTTTCATTCTTGATCATACGTTCACAAACAAATAACAATAAGCAGCGGCAGGAGCTACCAATCTGAACACCATGTTTTCTGTTTAATATTT
The DNA here is from genome assembly GCA_902729485.2 of Mus minutoides. Lineage (NCBI taxonomy): Eukaryota > Metazoa > Chordata > Mammalia > Rodentia > Muridae > Mus > Mus minutoides. The sequence goes on from LR749913.1 coordinate 47,788, forward strand.
AGCTAACTCCATGTATGACCACCCCACATAGTTCTTGGTAGTCTGTGGCTGAGCTGACAGCAGGTGAGGCTGCCATCGGCATGAGCTGGGCACTTGGGGCAGAGCGAACTGCGGGGGAAGCACGGAGGTTGTGTGCTCACTTTTTACTTGCTGTTCCGGAGCTTTGATGTGCGTCACCATCCCCGGCATGCTCACGCTGTTCCTGTGCAGGTATTTTAGGAAGACGTCTGCATTCCTCCTGGCCAATGTGCAAGCCTAAGAAATAAAGGGGGACGATGCATTGGTGATGTGATTACCTTATACAGCTATGGCCGTATCTTTACAGCTATTGGTCCGTCTTGTGTATAAGACGCAGAGATTATGTTCTATCTAAAATTTTGTAAGATAAAATCAAAGAAAGTAAATATCGTTTGGACTCCCGGATCCTGTGAGGTCAGATTATGTTAGAGGGCCTCAGTGGACAGGCTGTAAGGCAGGACACTGAGGGCAGCCACTGACCAAAGAGGAAGTTGGGCCCTTTCTTAGCCAAGCCAGGAGGTGACTGTCTTCCTAGCCACACTGAATTCAGTCTAATAGGAAACAGGAAGCACATGGCCCAGTAATACTGGGCCTGGATTTCTGTAAAGGCCAGACTGGAGCAAACACTTCCAGGCTGGAAGATAATCTACTTTATAGATGAGACTATCATAAACACTTTATATAAAGAAACCAGACTCATCCCTTAGATCCTAGTGTGGACGCCTCAGGTTCTGGGGAGGTTGACTGTTGTGCATTATTGGGGTAACAGGTGACTGGTAACTGCTGATATACCCAGATGGGTAGGCCCTTTCTATAAACTTACTCAAATGGCTTTTCCTTTGTAATTTTAGCTAAATTTCTTTTATAATTATATTAATAGTAATCAGTTCCTACTATATGTATTCTGGAGCAAGAGACCAAATCTCTAAACTAAAGCACCTAATGGTAGTTTGCATTAGGAAGCCAATCAAAGGCCTGTTGGGAGTGGTCTCCAAAGTTTTATGTGACACATTTACAATTAAAGTCTCGAAGCTACAATGGTTGTCCCAGCCCAACTTGCTTAACAACAAAATCTCTACAAGGTCACTAATGAAAACAATGCTCCTGTCAGTAGACAGCCTTTAGACACAGAACGGATCATTACAGGCCACAGGCAATGGTGTCTCTGATAGGTGGGGTAGGGGGTCTGAATGCTGAATCAGTGAGAGAAACGTGAGGTTTCTGATGGGCCGAGCTGCTGGCCGTGATGCTCAGAACCTAAAAGTGAAATGTGTCCAGTGTTTCTGAATGTTTAACCACCTGAACTGTTTCAATGCACACTTGTGACTTATGTGTGAGCCAACAGCACATACGTAAAAACATGACAAAGCACTCCTCAAAGCCCACATTGATCCTCTCAGAGAGAAGACACAGCCTGTCTGCATGGGACTAATTCGTTCACAGGTTGCTTCCTGAGCAGGTCCTTGACCCGTCCCTCAGCCACAGTAGGGTCTCTCTACTGGGTGCTTCTGCATCTTCTGAGACACAGTCTATAGGCCTAAAGAGGATGAATCTCCAAACAAGGATTAATTAGGCTATGCTATAGTGCTTTGCACAATCAACTTTCTGCCTGCAGATTTCATGGGGTTTCTGGTTAGTAGTAACTTTGCCTCAGAGAAATCTCATGACTATAATGATACTGTCCCATGGAATTGTAACTTCCAGTCAATACTTATTCAAAGTTCGTTCTCCATGAAACTAGTAAGACAGTATGAGTAGGATCAGCCAGTCCTTGATGTTATCACCCCATCACTTTCCACACAAGGCAAGAGTCAGGGCCATGTATGTTTGGGGCCTCTCCCAAAGCACAGACTACACATCTATGTATGTACCAGCAACCTATGACAATCACTTCTAAATCAGTCAGGAGACCCTGTGGCCCTCAACAGCCAATCAGTGACATCAATATCCAACAGAACCAGCCAGATACCTTCAGGAAGGCTTCCTTTTGTTCGAGGTGCTTGCTAATCATAGGAGTGACGTGGTCAGTCTCAGAATTGGGGCCCAGCTTGTCGGCCCCACCACACCAGTCCTCTTCTCTCTTGTACTCCTGCTCCAGACTTTCCAGAACACTGCAGACCTGAGGGAATAAAGTTCCAGGCTCAGAAATCACCCCACAGCCGCCATCACCCCAGCACAGCTGGGAGCAGTGTCATCTGTGCTCTGGGGAAGGCAAAGGTGGGAGAAAGACCAAAAACACTCAAGGCTGACTAGGCTTCGTCTGGCTCAAGACAGAGAGGGATTTCAGAACAGGGACGAAGCCTGGTGTTTTTCATAATAGAGGAAAGGAAACTGTGTCTTCTCAGCTACTTGTCAGCCGGCTATTCTTTGACAGCTAAAGTAGCAAGGATAGTATTAGAACATGTCTTTCCTGCTTAACCTGGACCTGAGAGAGTTGCTCCTGACGGCTATGTCAATGGTGGTAGAGCTGTCCCTAAAGTAAGCTTAGAGCAGTCAGTCCCTAGGAGCCTAGGGACGGGGCCTCTCTCCTGACCTGCTCAGAAGTCTTGTAGAAGGCGACAGAGGCATTGACAAGCTTGAGGCGGTCTTCCATCTTCAGCATGAGCTGCTGCCAGTGCGAGGCAACCTTCTCCGCACAGTCCCGGATCATGTCCATGTCGTAGTGGTTGGCCTGCAGCATGGCCTCCGCCTTCTGCTGTACCTGCAGTGCGCTCTGGTGCGTTTTCTGGACACGGGGAAGATGGGAAAGCTCATTCAGCAGAATGGCACCCACTGATGACAGATCTGGGCCGCTCTCCTTGGCTAACAGAATCAACTCTAGCTACTGCTCGCTAGGAGGCTTTGCAAATACGGTGGGTACCTCAGTAAAGCAGCTCTAGTCTCGCCCCAGCCAGGCTGATGTTTAATTTATCTAATGAAGGGTGAAAACCACTAAGACTTCCCAGAAAGGCTCTCAGCTCCGGGGTTTTCTAGTTGAGAAGCAACAGGAATGACTCTTAGCAGTAGATACTCTAAAGCTCTGTTGAAGCGTGCCAAGTTTATTATCCCCTCTGGCTTTCTTATGACAGCCACTGCAGGCAAAACAACAAGTGGAAAGTAGGGGGTCATAGCGAATGCTTTTAATCTCCATTTTCAACTGAAGCTCTGGACTCCAGTGAAAAGTGTTTTTGAAGAACTAGTGATTTTTCTTTTAAAGAAAAGAAAGAGAGAAATAGAGAAAAGATTGAGAATGTCCCACGCCACACACAAAGCAGAAAACATGGTGAGCCCAATGCCAGGGGCTCTCCAGTTAAGATGGAGGACACATGGTACTGCTAAGAGCAGCACCAGCACCTCAGAGAGAAGAGACCCTTGCACTTCAGATGACACAGATTCCCAAGTGACTGACACTTGAGCTTAATTACCAATAGCCTCTTGGCACAGCAGCTGATCAGGTCTGCCACACTGCCTGGACTTGCAACCTCAGGAAGAGGTCACCTTGGGCTAGAACAGGTAACAATACACTGACCTTAGGAGTAAATTAGTCCTGACTTCTGTGGTTTTTTCTCCAGCTAACACGTTGGTTTCTATTATCAAAACCCCCTTTTGAGACCCTGCCTCTACTTTGAGGTCACTCATTACAACTATTACCCCCCAAACAAAGAAACCCATTCTAAAGCACTTATGGCACCATTATCGGAGAGGGTGAGCTGCCTGGGGCAGCCACAGCCTTTGGCCACTGTCCAGTGCAGTCCTGACCCTCAGCCTATCAAAGTGAATCCTGTTGCCTCTAAGCAAGTAGCATGAAGAGTGCAGTTATAAGTATTATTTGTACCTGTGCAGGGTGAGGGAGCCTTCATACTCACAACACCCGCGAGATAGTAAAACAACTCACTCAGCTTAGGCTCTGATCTGAGTTCCCTGGTTTAAGACACTTCTGATCAGAGGCCATGCATCCTGCTAGGGCTGTTCCATGGGACAGGAGGGGGCTCTGATCCCTGGGACACTTGCCACAAGGTGGTCCTCAATGCTCTGCAGTGGTGGGCTGTTTGCTTTGCCCACAGTCAGTGGCAGGCTGACGAGCACTGTCATTCTCTCCTGCTCAGGCTGCGTCTGGCTCCAGCGGGAGGTGTACCACCAAGCCAAGGGTTTTCAGGCCGGTCTCCAGGCCACAAGCTCCACCCACAGACACCGACTCACCTCGATCGCGTGCTGGAACTGCTCATGTTCTCGCTGCAGCTGCTCGGCTTCCTGCAGCGAGCTGGCCGTGATGAGCCCGGCGTTTAGCATGGACTCTCCGTTTCGGATCCAGCCCAGCACCTAAAATGGGGCAGAAGGCAGGTCTAAGCAGTGGTCCTTCTAGCGCCCTGCAAGGCACCTGGGATGGGGGTGGGTCCGCAAAGCGGTCCACAGTGGTTCTCAACCTGTGGATTGTCACCCTTTTAGGGTCAAATGACCTTTTCACATAGGGTAAACTTAACCACCAAGGGAAAAACAGATATTTACATTATCATTCCTAATAGTAACAAGACTAGCAATGGAAATAATTTTATGGTTGGGGAATCACCACAACATGGGGAACTCTATTAAAGAGTTGTAGCATTAGGAAGGTTGAGGAGAGCTGGTCTAGAGGTCCTGGTAAGGAGACAGCCCTAACTTCCTTACCATCTTACCAACACAGCATACAATTCCCACAGGGCTCTCACCACAGACACTGCCACAAGGGTACCACAGGTCTGGTTTTATTTTTTAGAAGAGTGAGAGAACAGGCTATGAAAACATAGACCAAGACTGTTCCATCAATGATGATGGGGAAGGCCCAGCCCACTGCGGGTGGGACCACCGCTGGGAAGGCAGCCCTGGGAAGCAAGCCAGTGAGCAGCGCCCCTCCACCCCTCCACAGCCTCTCACAGGCTCCTGCTTCCATGTTCCTGTACTGCCGAGTTCCTGCCCTCACTGCTTTTGATGACGAGCTGTTGTATGGAACTGTGAGTGAAACAAACCCTTTCCTCCTCGAGTTGCTTTTGGTCATGGTGTTTCATCTCAGCAATGGTAACCACAGGCTGTGGCTGGCTCCAGTGGGAGGCTGTGGGACACTACCCACAATCTCAGCCTGCTGGGTCATAGGGCCACGGGGTGGGTAAACACCACTGCTGACTCATTACAGGGGCAGAACGGCTTCTGAGAGCCATCTTCACAGTCTAAGCAAAGACAGTTTGTAAGGTGCATAACTACATCAGTCCTTAAATAAGTGGGTTTTTTTTTTGAGGGAAGAAGAAACGCTCACAGGTTACAATGCTGTGTCTCCTTTAAATGTACAATACTAGTGACACTAACGCTGCACAAGAAAATAGCAGGCTCCCCTGACCACCTGTGGTGCCAGGAGCATGTGCTCTTCCATGAACATAGCCTCTGTCTGCACCACAACAGGACCTGTGTCTGCACCACTCCAGGCCATGGCTGAGGCTCCTGGCACTTCCTTCAACAAGGCCGGCGCTGGCTTTCTGTGCCATGAACAGAATCTAACAGCCTCACTCTTCCATCTAGACTCTCCATCAGGGAACGTTCCTTTATCCCTACCATGGGATACAGTGTGATATTGATATATGACTCTAGTGGCATTGAATCCATTTCTGTCTCAGCCTCGCCCCAAATGTGGCATTCTATATAGTATGCAGCTAACTCAAGAAAAGCCTAGACTTGCAGTCTGGGGCTATGTCCAGATGAATAAACATTTAGGGGGAAAATCATGCAGTTCCTTAGCCTAGGAAGTAATATGCTTTAAGCAAAGGACCACCAAGGAGGAAAGGATACGCAAAGATAACACACTCAAGAGCTGCAGCTGCTGAGCGGGCAGCTCTTCCACCCCAGCTGGCCATCCAGGGAGGGGTGGGCTCCATTTCTACCATGAAATGCTGTCCAAGGGCAAGGACAACCTTACACAGCAGGGTGTGGTAAATTCTCCCTGAGGCCAACCTGTCAAGAATTCGCTTATTCCTCAGTGTCACGCACCTGCTTCACTTCTGCCTGCAGGTGGCGCAACTGTACACACTGCTCCAAGTGTTTCCGATGCTGCTCAGCTGCCAGATCCAGCTCCTGCTGCTTCTCATGAAGAAACTCCAGGAGGTCCTGAACTCGAGTGGCCATGTCCACATCTCTGTCACAGAGCAGCTCCACACCTGTGAACAGTGGTGGGCGACCGGTATTCAACTCAATTCACACCGGTCGGGTCGGTCAGCATCTCTTGATACCCAGTGTGGCTTGTGGAAAAAAAAAAAAACGCACCCACAGGGGGCCACCTGCACTAGCAGCCCAGTTCAGGGAGACCCAGGCCAGCAGAGATGTTTCTATACACATATCCATCACACCAGGGCGTGAAAGGGTGCACAGCTGAGCTGACCCTCTGGGACTTAGTAACAGGGTAGCAGCTTTTACAAATGAGCGAGTGGCTCAGGCTTCAGGACCACTGAATTTACTCCGTGTAAAGCAGCTAATGCAAGCAGGATGTTGCTGGGGAAATCACTGGATACATTGTAATATTGGGGTTTACAGTGACATCTGCTGGACACTGAAACTAAATAAACACTTTCACGAGTTTTTATACTTCACTCACAAATACAACAATTTTCCAAAGTTCTTATAACTTGAAACAATTCTCAAAAGAATTTAAGGATAAGTTTCCTAAGTAGAAAGTTAAGCATGACGGTACTATGTGAAATAAAGTGAAAAGCACTTCCTTTGAAAGGACCCATGTTGGCAGGCAATGGCTCCTTAGCAAAAGCTGTGGCACTTATAGTCCTAGTCCCACGGGGACACTGCGAGGCCACGGCCGTCAAAGGATGCAGGGCTTTTCTTACCGGAGGCCTGGACCTCATTGACATACTGCAGAAGATCCTGTCCTTGGTGGATGACGTCAAAAGTCAAGTTATTCATGGTCAGGGCTTTGTCTGCGTGGTGCTGCAGGCGCTGCTCTGCGATCGTCAGATCTTCCGTATCGAAGTCATTCATTTGTTGGGAAAGCTCATCATTCCAAGACTCAAGGTCCGAGATGATCTGAGAGAGGAAAGCATCTATGCAAGACCAGGACTTAAACACACTCGGCCGTATCTCACTGTGAGTCAGCGGACGGCCAACCATCATGGGCCATCGTGCAGAGGCCAGGCCAGGAGTGGATCGACCAGCCATGAGGAGGCCAACACTTGAACACTCCTATAGATGTGGGACAGCAGGATATGGCTGCTCATGAGTGGCACTGTGAAGAACCACCTCTAGAACATTCCTACCCCAAACCAGAACCTGGCCAAAGCCGGTTTTCCATCTGAGTTCTGTTTCTAGGAAATACCAGAGAAAAAGGGTAAGCAAGAGTCAAGGGAGAAAATGTACTATGTGAGACTCGGCTTCTTTGACAAGTGAGCCATGACAGACAGAAGTCATGGAATGCACAAAGTTAGAGGACAGAGGAGGAGGAGTTGAACCTACCCTAAGAGACTAGCCACCAAATGCAGGAATTGACTCTATGTCTCCTAATGGAGGCAGATGTGTAAACCTGAACACATGCTGTTCATGCTAGGGGAGGTGTTTGGTGTTCCGAGTGAGTATGAAATGACCTGTACAGACATCTTTAGAAGAGGAATGATGGACAGGCAGAGTCTCTGAAATATGCTGGCACAGCATTCAATGAAGGAAACCAGTAAAGAAACACCGTATGGCTAATTTGGAGGACTTCCATATGGAAGCGTCATTATGCCACTCTCTGCTTTTGTATAGCTTTGAAGGCTTAGATAACATTATTTTAAGTCACAAAATGCAGAAAAGAAGAACTCCTTGAGAAAGAATACATACGAGCCGGGCGTGGTGGCGCACGCCTTTAATCCCAGCACTCGGGAGGCAGAGGCAGGCAGATTTCTGAGTTCGAGGCCAACCTGGTCTACAGAGTGAGCTCCAGGACAGCCAAGGCTATACAGAGAAACCCTGTCTCGAAAAAAACCAAAAAAAAAAAAAAAAAGAATACATACTGCCTACTTCGGAGGGCTGGCCTTTCCCGAGGGTCCTCACTTGTGCACTCCATTGTGAACGATTGGAGTTAGCATGAAAGTCTGAGCACGGGACAATGCTTGCAGAGTCCAGGGAGAAGACGGGGTTTCAGAACACCTACAGGATGGGTCTTCCCAATTTACTCTTTTATTAATGGGATTTGCATGTGATGTGTATTAACATGCCTAGATTGCACTTCTTCATAAAATCAATACTACTAAATAATGTTAGCAGATCAGTCATGAAATAAATGAGAAAAAGATGATATTTTGGGGGGGTTTTAAAGATCAAGCTTAGAGCTTTGTACATCTTTGCAAGTGTTCTAGCCACATCCACAGCCCAGGAACATGATTTTTAGAAGGCAGGAAAATGACGATAAGTTCACCTTCTTATGTCTTCTTGTGGGAAGTTTCTTTCACATGTGTGTTTTCAGACCCCAGGGAAGAGGAACATAAGGTGTGACGGTGAAGTGGATTAGCAGTTATGACACGCACAGATTTTTGATGAGTGGACTCTGTCTGCTTATCTTTCCTATCCCAAAGACTTTGAAAGCAAAGTAATAATGGGCTGTGAATCTATAAACTGACTGTGTCTGTGGCACTCGGCCTGGCGTACAGGCTTTCCCTAGTGCGCTTGCTCTGTAGTTTCCATGCATGGAAAGCATATGCTTGTGTTTTCTGGTCAGATTTTGATTAAGATTAAATTACAACTAATTAGCATCAAGATAATAAAAACACTTTTCGACTATGAAAAGATTCTGGGGGATCTTCAACAAATGTCCTGCTCGCTCTGTCTTGTAACTGAAGATATTCAACAGGTACCCAGGTTTCAGAACAGTGCATCACTTGAAAACAGAAAAAAAGAAGGGCCTGCTCTTTTGCAGTCGCCAGTGGGTCCCCACTGTGGAGACTCTAGCTTGTCATTTGTGTGTTTCAACAAGGACCTGGAGGCCAAGCCTTGGAGAGCACTGGAGCGGGCTGACAGCCTCTGCCCGTATTGAGGACTGATGCACTTCTTGCTGTTAACTGAGGGTAACAATAAGAAGCGTAGACAAAAGTTTTTTTTATGGATAACAGAGCTGGAGTCTGGACAAGAAGCCAGCTGGAAGTGCCTGCTGGAGGACTCTGCCATCTCCATAGCCATCAAGCAAGGAGAGACTGATGTGCAGGCAGGAGCGGCTCATACAGGACCTCCCTAAAGCTAAGAGGACCAAGGGCATTCTGTCAGGCCTTTGTCTCCTCTGTACCGGTCTCCAAGCCTCTGGTGGCACCTCAGGGCCTAGCCAGGCTGCGTATCCCACAGGCACTGTGGGTGAGCTCTAGCCCAGGGGAGGCAGCGAGTGAGTCCCACGACAGTGCACTGCCAGATCCCTGTAGTCACAGGCTAGACCCGAGTGGCCCAGAGGTGCTATGACAGACTTCTACAGTCACAGGCTAGACCTGAGTGCCCAGAGGTGCTGAGTGAGACAGATTCCTACAGTCACAGGCTAGACCTTGGCAGTCCAGAGGTCCTGAGTGAGGACTCATGTGGCAATCCTGACTGCCGGGTGTCTATACACTAGGACACGAGCCTCATGCAAGCTTTAAAGTTTTAGGAAGTTCTTCTCACAGTGTCTGACAGATCAGTCTCGCTCGCTCATTCAGACTAAGTCTGCTCCATGACATCAAGCAGGAAAGATCTTTCTCTGCAGAGCTCAGAGCCACCTCCCCCTTTGCAGAATGAAGATGAAAGAAGCACATGTCTTTCTTCTTTGTACGCATCAAATATAAAAGTACACTTTTGGTAGAAATTATAGAAAAATAAGAGGGCATATTCCTGGGGGTCAGTTTCTATTCCTTAAAATACAAGGGCTGCAATCAATCCCTTTATTCAGAGAGAAAACAGAAGATGGAGGGACTTGTGAGGGGAGGGAGAGGTTCCCTCCCACCTTTACAGGCTGCTCTCTCTCTCTACAAGAGCAGAGTGCAGTGCCATCCTGCACTGCGCAAGCAGGGCTGATCTGCCCCTGGGGGTAGCAATGGCTGACTCCTGGTCAGGGAGGCCTCTTCTTCATCCCTTCACCTTGGCCTCACACCCTTCTGTCTTGCAACCTGCCGCTTCCTTTTGCCCAAGAGCTTCACTTGCCCCTGGTGCCCCCTAGTGCTCCATATACTCTGCCCCTGCTGCCTGCACTGTCCTCCTGGTCTTCTCCCTGGCCCCCTGCAGCCTCCCACCCAGAGTGCAGAGCTGACCACTGAGCCTCCCCAATGACCAAGGAAGTGTCCTTGCTTCCTGTGTTTCACCCCTCCTGGCTTGGTAGAGGCTCAGGAGTGGAGGACACAGGACAGCATCCAGGGACAGGGCCCCAGGGCAGGGGCTGGCCACTTACATCGATGGCATCCCGCTCGAATATGCGTAGCTGCAGGAAGAGCTCGAGCTTGATCTTGCGCTCCTGGAAGAGCTCCTCCATTTGGGACTGAGCCTCGTCCAGCTGCTGCAGCACTGTCTCGATGTGGTTGATGGAGCTGTTGTGCGGGGTCTTGTTACTGGAGATGGCGGAGTCCCTGCGTGGGTGGAGAAGAAGACGGGACTTCAATGAGACAAACAGGAATTGAATGAGAAAGTCTCACATTGTTAGACACCAGATCCGGCAACGCAAATCTTCAGGGGAAGAAGGCTGGCAGGAAGCTGGACTTTGTCTCAGAAAAGGGAAGACGCTGTCCTCTAGCAAAACACCACCAGCCCCTTCCTCTGGGCAGCCTGTCCCACCATGCCTGAGGCTGCAGAGCCACGGCTGTGCTCCTCACGGCTGAGCTCGGCATGGCTCTCTCACAGAAATCAACTATCACAGAAAACCACCACAGTGCCCAGTCACCACTGTGGTGGTCCTCCTCCTCCTCCTCCTCCAAGAGGCTAACTTCTAATGCAATCAATGAAACCCTTACTAAGTAATATCTCCCTCTCTTAGGGAAGGGGAAAAAAAAATCACATAACGCTATTGAGTCAGTGACTCTTCTTCAGCTGTCCCGAGTGATATATGAGTTTGGAGCAGGGGGCTACCCTTAAGTATCCCCCGTGACTCAATAAAAGGAATTTTCAAATCTGCCTCCAAAGGAAACAAAGGCAAGCTGGCCCCGCCTCCTGCCCAGAGGAACACTGAAGGATGTCACCTCCAGGCAGGTCGAGGGGACCAGAGGACGTGATCTTAGAAGAGATTCAACCTCATCCTTTAAATGGAAGATTTAGTAAGGTGATACTGAAGTAATGCTAACTGAGTTAAATTCTAACAGTTGTTAGCATTAAGACAGACAATTGCACAGCTGAAAAACTAAGGGGGTTTGGGGGTGGGGATGAGAGGAAAACTCTCCCTGGCCTTCTGGAGAGGACCCTAGAGCTATTTGTTCAAGGACTGATAAAGGCAGGAACCTGCTGTGCAGCTCTGGACCTGCGAGGGGCCAGGTGGGGTGGGGGGGGTGAGGCCCACCTCAGCTGCTGGATGAGGTCTTCTCCTTCCTTGATCACGTTGACAGTCACCTGCAGGGTGGTCTGCTGCTGCTGGCCGAATCGCTTGATGAGGTCCTGCACGGCCTCCACCGACTCGGCGTACACGTCGTCTAGCAGCTCCTTCTGCAGCTCCTCCAGCCATGTCCAGAGCTGCGGACAGACGGACAGCAGAGGGCCCGGTGAGTGAAGGCTGCAGACACGGAGCCACTCACATGGGGGAGAGGATGGTGGTGGGCTGCTCCCCGAGAGAGGGAAGAAAGGAAGGAAGGAAGAAGGGGGAGGGGAGAGGAGAGACAGCGTCCTGGAGAGTCCAGCAACTAGTGGGACACATGCGGAGAGAGCAACATGCCACTGCAGTGTGGGGCAAAAATAAATCGGCAGCGCAGCGGAAGAGGCTGTCACCAGGGAGAGAAAGGAAAGGGAAGAGAAGGCACACCGCCCTTCTGCAGAGGCTCAGTCCAAGCACCGTGGAAACACCGAGTCACTCAGACAACAGGCACTTGGACAACAGGAACACCTGTCAGGGAGCACAGAGGCGCTTGCTCGGAGACCTGACGCCTACTTCGGTCTCAGCAGAGGTATGACACTTCACTATTAAACCACCAGTCACTGGTGGTTCAGGTCCCTCGAAGCAGAGCAGAGCAGAGCAGAGCACACCAGGTTAAACTATTCTCCACCACAGCTGTGTGACCATACTCAGGGCCAGCCACCTGTCATGCAGCATGTTCATCCTACTATGGGAAGACAGTGTGAATACAGTGGGCCTTGGCTCCTCCCATCTGGGATTTGGAACCTGAATTCTATGTCTATATTTCCCAAAACAGAAGAGCTTAAAACATCTGTGCCTGCTCATTGGATGGCAAGTACCATATATATAAAATATGTTCTTCCTGTTACAATAGATGTTTTAAATCTGGTAGGCCATTTTAAAAAAGAAAAGTGCTGATAAAGTTTTTATTTCTCAGCCAAGTTACCCATGGTGCTACAAGTTAATTTTACTAAAGATATTAAATATCTGTTAGCTGTTCTTGCACGGTCTGTCTTTGTGCACACTGTCAAGTTTCATACAAGAACTTTACTTACATAGTCTTCGATAAAGACTGCTTGACTCATCCTGTAGATCAAGGGGAAAGGTCCCCGGGTGAAGGAAGCTGGCTAGTCCTTCCTGAGGCCCTACACCATCCTCGGAGGTTTACTGCCAGTAAGGATCTCACCTGCGCTTCCTTTGTTTCTGCATTCACTCCCTGCTTGCCAGCACAGTGGCTGCACTTACAAATGATAAAAAGGACAAGAGCATCACGATCCTGAAGGTCTCCCAGCTAGCTCTGAGATTCCCTGTGGAAACCACACTTAGCTGCCATAGGTTGTACTGAGCTGTAATTCTAGATACCACTGTTCAGTGCTCTACGGGGGTTGCAATTGCGCCAGAGTGGAACTGGATGGACAGCAGTACCACAGCGGTACCGCCTGAATCACACATTAGCACTCCAGTGCACAGTAGTACCACAGTGGTACTGTTTAGTAGGAGTACTGCCTTAAGGCTTGGGGTAAGGCTGGAGAACCTCTTTAGCAAAGCATAGCTCCGTGGTCCACACACATCAGCTAATTTCTCTACGACGCAGCTTGGTAGGATGGGATCTAAGGAATCTCTGTGCTCATGGAGGAGTTACCAAGGCAACAAGAGAAGGAAGATGCAGCGGAGCACCTGTGCAGACAGGTGTGCTCCACAGGCTAAGCACTCTGTAATTAACACAGGATGGATTCAACTTAACTCAATAGACAGGAGTCTTCCCTAAGAAACAGAAAGCAAATGCTGCCCCAAGCAATAACTAACCCCTTAGCAAAGCGGACCGCACTAGTCTACTGAGGAGTCCAAGCAGTTAGCCTGCTGTGATGACCAAGTCAGTGGACTTTCCTAAGCTAACAGCTGCCTTCCACCAGACCGATGGCGGTGCAAGGGTGGTTGGCTAACCATACACAGAGCTCACCCACTTGGTTCCAGTGACAGATTCACTTGATCATGGCACTCCCAGAGCCCTCTGCCCTCCCAAGATAGGTATTTATTAACAACGTGTTTCTTTGCATCTGTACTGACTCTATTCAAAAGCAATGGATAAAAGAATCATCGACTTCACGTTTCCTAAAATCTCAGCAGTCTCCTGCTTGAGCTCATGTGCTGTCCCAACAGGGCCTTGCCCAGTATTCCTCCTGCACACAGGGGTTGATCCTGGCCGAGGCACGTGGTCTGCTCTGGGGAGGGGCTGACAGCTCTCTCCTGACCTTCACTGTAGCTGGACTCTAGAAGCCCACTGTGGGATGAGGAGGGAGTGGGGTGCTTATGAAGGAGGAAGCCCCTGCCACATTCCTCTAGTCTGGGCAAGTGCTACTGAAGGTAAGTTACAAAGCACTTAGACAATCTTTATGCATTGATAAAGAGCTAATCAGAAACAGCCTCTGGGCTGGCCCTGAGGTGCAGCACACAGGTATGCATGCAGGCAACAGCACGGGGACAGAGGAGTTAATGTTCCTGCCACACGTGACTGTGGTCGTCTATGACAGCCTGCCTGAGGTCATACCAGATGAGACCTTGCTGCTGGGCAGAAGTGCTGGCCTTTCCTTACCTGGTCTATCACTCAGTTTTACCTTCAGGTCATGGGCTAGTGTGAACGGCAATTTAGGGCTGCCTAATAGAGTCGGTGAGATTATATATAAAAGGAGAATAAATCAATCAGTCAGTATTGCTGCCTTTCTTTTAAGAAAATCTCATGATAGGACAATTCATAAAGTTTTACATCTTTTATGAGTATCTTTCAAAACATATGTGGGCTCCTCAATTATCCTAAACTAGTCACTTAGTCTGGCAAACTTAACATTTAAGCCCTCTTACCCTAAAATAGCGTAAGATGCTATAGGTCGAGGAAAGGGTGTAAGGGGAATTTGTTGGATTCTATAGAAATCGCTTCCTCTGAATTCTAGGGGAAGTGTCATGAATATTTAGGGGTCAAGTTTTGCCCTTCCACGCAGCAGAGCGCTCTCTCTCTCTCTCTCTCTCTCTCTCTCACACACACACACACACACACACAGGCATTTCCCCTCCACATCCTGGACATTCGGACTCCAGTCACTGGTGCCCTGTGCTCCCCCACCTGGCCTGCCAGTGAAGTCCATAGAGATAAAAACACTCAGAAGACTACAGGAAGTTACTCTGGGATGGCGCAGATGCCAAGGAAACAGGGGCTGAGGCTATATATAAAAGGCATGATGTCAAAGGCCTGAAATACTCTTACTCGATTTGAAGATGAGTCTTTGAGAAAGGCCCTTTGTGATGCCAACTGAGGATGGACTAGTGCATATCTTACTGCAGTCTGAGTTACACAAAGTCTATTTTTTAGGATTTTAAAATGATATAACACACAATACCTAAAGTGCCCCTGAGCAAAAGACATTTTAACTCTCTAGGATATTTGTGAAAACCATAAGTCAGTTTCCCAAGAATAAAAAAAAAAAAATAATGCACTTCTGTGCAAACTGATAATCTACAGTGAAAAAACATCCATCTTTATTCAACAGCAAGAAGAGATATGTTCTATGCAAATTCACTGCAACCTGGTTTCTTTTTTTTTTTAGCATAGAACTGTCAAGATACAGGCATAGGCAACACTGCCCCCTAGAGGCCTTAAAAGGCATGGCTGGGCCTTCAGTCTAGTAATGGGGGTTCTGAAGATGTATTTGTTGGGGTGGGTGTTCTGCAGAAAAATGTCCACAACTGGACTGGATGCATCCAGAGGCATGGCCATGGACCAAGAAACAAAGAGAAAGATGGTCTTGGGAAGTGAAATACTGTGGAGGAAAGCTCTGAGACAATGATGTGCAAGGCTCCTGTCTCTCCCCGACATCAGGAACAATCCTGACCCCAGTTCTTCACACTTTCCTAGTAGAAAGCCCCTGAATCATCTCATCTCCAGAAGAGGGTCCTCTCTTCATCACTCAGGGAGGGAATTTCTGTATGAGCTGATGGTTCTGAAAAGGACTGGGCTGTAGGCAGCTAAGGGAATCCTGAGAAGTGGAAGAGACTCAGCAGAATCTCTGCACTGCAGGGGAGGTCATGCAGCCTGTCGTCAGTGTCACCATGGAGACTGGTGTGGAAGGTCTCCATGCATACCACCAGAGAGGCCTTACCCTTGGCAAAGTCCTTGCGTTCTTTACCTGTAGGTCTATCTATGAAATAGGGGAACTTTACAGACTATGCCTTCACAGACCACAAAGCTAGTCTGAGAAAGTACAGTAAGCTAGGCACAGGGATGGGCATGCTAGCTTACGGCCAGGGCTCTACACACAGAAGCTACTGCCGCTGAGAGCCCTGTCCCTGCCCTTGGCAGACAGGGGAATCACTCAGCACAGTGGAGCTGTGCACACTGCAGAGGCAGAGTGAGAAGTATCAGTCAGCTCCCCAGAGCTGCTGCTGCTGCTGCTACATGTTCTGAGCAGAAGCGAGTGGTTTCAATGGCAGCCTGCAGGTGCAAATGTAGCAGAGCAACCACTATGCACACAGCACGTGATTCTAGTTCAGGCTCAAGGAACCGGCTGGAAAGGGAACCGTTCCCACCACCTGCAGGAAACTTCTCTGCCAGAAGTGACCAAAGGTATGCTGAGCACACATACCTGGTGTCTTGATGTAGGAAATGTAGCGTGTGTCTCCTCTCTGTGCACTTGTGTATGGGTGATGGGTGAACATGCCCCTGTGTGTGTGCAAAGGTTGGAGGACTTCAGATGCCTGTTCCACCACTTTCCAACGTATCCCCCGGTAGCAGGGTTTCTCTCTTAGCCTGGCGGCCAGCATGCCCCAGTGACCCTCCCCCTGTCCCTGCCTACGCACTAGGATTTTTACTGGAGTGTTGGGGACTGAAGCAGGCACTGTCATATACCGAGCTACTGCCCTGCCCGAGATGTGGGGCCGAGGAGCACCTGTCCTTGTGTGGTGTTCTGAGAGGACATCATACGGCATAGATGGGGTGGAGGCAGAACAGAGAACTAAGGTTGGTGTCACAAAACGTCACTGCTGCAGGTGACAAGTGTTGTCACAGAGGCTTGTGAGAGGGGACAATGTGTGGGCTCTGAGGGCTGCAC
Source organism: Mus minutoides (assembly GCA_902729485.2). Classification (NCBI taxonomy): domain Eukaryota; kingdom Metazoa; phylum Chordata; class Mammalia; order Rodentia; family Muridae; genus Mus; species Mus minutoides. The sequence continues at coordinate 64,429 of LR749913.1, forward strand.
ACCTGTGGACAGGTGAGATGAAGCTAAAGGCAATGCTGAGCAGCCGGGGACAAGAGATGAAATGTGACTGACAGCCAGGGGACTGTAGGACCAACCATGTGATCCAAGAGACTCCAATGATCTGGACACCGTGCATGCCACATTACCCCAAGAAAGAGCTTGACACTTGGAGTTTTTCGCCTTTCTTTCTATTCTACAACACCTCCGACAAGTCAAATAATCTCTCCTCAGGAGTGTGGCTGCTATAAACACAGGGGAAAGCCCCTCCTCCATCCAGGTCATTTTAAAAATGCCTACTATCTGTTGCAAATGCTGAGGTAGCAGGGGAGGGGGGGCACTGTTTGATGTAAATAAATTAATTTTGCAAATGACCAATATCATCCTGAAACAGTTTGCAGCGTGTCAAAGTGTAATTTAATTCCTCTCTGCCAGGAAAAAAATCCTCTAGCCTGGAAGTTGTGACCACACTTCTACAACCTGTCCACCATTCCCCTCGCCTGTGCCATTCCTCAAGCTCTGCGGGCATGCAAGAGGACCTGGAGTTCTCTAGTATCAGCTCTCTCCTGAACATGCTGGACTTTCTGCAGTGGGCTAGAGAACTGAATGGCAGGTCTGCGTGACTTAAACAGCATCCAGATGCCAGCTTCCTTCACAGTCTGATTGTTCCCTGGACTAAAGCTAAATGAGTTATTCTGGGCACAACCCTGTGGACAACCAGAAACACAGCTCCCTTCTTCATTAAACACACAGTACTGCCACCCATGTGACATTCAAATGTTCTCATTTATAGTTTTATATAAAAGCATCATCTCACAGTTTTATCTAATAAAACTGTCAATGAAGAGGTTTCTGTTGTGGCATCAAGTCTGTCCTCAAAGAAAAAGAGGTTTCCAACACAGTGAGTTAAAGGATGCCTGAGTTCATGTCTCCAAGATGCCTCATACAGACATGAAGGTTCATAACAGGTTAAACGGCAATTCAATGATCTGACTGGGAAATCTCCTATGGAAGGCGACAGGAAGGAATGGAACCAGGCTGCTCTCTGGCCCAGAGCATTTGGTGTGAGTGGTCATCCCCTCCTATCAGCACATCCATCTGCAAGGCCAATGCAGCAAAGACAGCTCTGGATTTCCTTCTTCCTAGTATCTCCCATGTGAGACCAGAACCCTTGACTGATTTCGTGGCCTGCAAATCTCAAGACCTTCACCTGGCCTTTTATTCTTTAGATCTCTGCCTAGGACTAACATCAACCTGAGAAAATACATAAAATTCAGCTTTTTAAAAATATTACCAACATTATCAAAGAATTGTGGGACACATATGTATCTTAGCATTCAGGATACTGAGTGTGAAGGATGAAGCAGGAGGATCGTTCAGGCCATCCTGGGAGACTTGCTGAGTACCTGGCCTACCAGGACTATATAGCAAGACTCTCCTTAAAATACAATAGCAACAACAGCAACAACTGCAGCAGCAACAATTACTACTACAACAACTATTACAACAACAACTATAACAACAACTCCTAATAGTACTGCCATTACTACGCAGGTGTCTGCCCGACCACAGTTCACCAACAGAACCATTGTAGTAAGCTCCTAGTCCCCTTCTGCAGTCCTGAGAAACTCATCATGTCTGGAAACTGAGTCTCCAGCCTGCTGAAGTCCCAGTCTTCTCATAATATCTCCTCTTCCTCATCTTGTCTTCCAGGTGTCCCAGTCACACAGAAGGAAAAGCCCAGCGTAAAGCAGGTGCCAAGGGCATTACACAGTGAGGTTTCTGCTGCGAGGATCAAGGGCCCTGGGCAGAAAGCCTGCTCCTTCCCCAAACCGCTTCTAGGTTTTATGTTTCTAAAAGGGAAGAGAAAACATGGAGCAATAACAAAACCAGACTCCAAGCCTAACCTGTGCAGAGCGATGGCTGTCCTGGGAAACCCCAGCTAATACACTGCTGGCGATCAGTCCCCTGTTCTACCTCTCTGCTGATGTGAAGTGCAGTTATTAAACAGAATGTATGTGTTAGAGGTACACTCGGAACACCTCATTTCTCTCTCAGGGAGCCAACACCCTGTATGATTCATAAAACTAGCAGGAGACCAAGACGATCCCTTTAAGAGAAAGTGTAGTAAGATTACATATGTATAGTCCTCCTCCACTGTACTCATGAAGACCTATAAGGCTACCATACCTGATGGTGCATTAAAGTCCCGCACTTGTCATATGGCATTAACCAGGCTGTAATACAAAGAATTGATGAAGGAGCTAGGGGCAGCTGTCTGTAAAAGGTGATCCTTCAATGACTCTATAATAAAAATGGAGTCAGTGTAAAGTCATACATTTACAATCTTCACTACAACATTAAGCTGTAAGTAAAGACAATATAGTGGTCAGTTAATTTAGTGACTACTATGCATTCAGTATAAGAGTTGACTATAGTTTCCTATAATAGTTTCTAACTTCTGTAGGCCTACTGCTTTTTTTTTTTTAATTTATGCATGTGTACCCTCGTGTATATGAGGAGAACAGAGGGAACTTACAGGATTCCATTTTCTGCTGTGTTACCTGAGTTCTGAAATAGGAGCTCTGGTCAGAAGTATTTGTAACAAGCACATTTACCCACTAAGACAACTCTATGGGCCCTACAGTTTTTCTTTGTTGGTGCAGTACTTTAAAATGACAAATTTCTTGATTTTAAGTCAAAGTTTTAAATTATTCTTCAGGGGAAAATTGTTTAGGTGCTGGAGAGCTGTCTCAGAGGTTAAGAGCACAGACTACATTTCCCAAGTATCACAATTCAGTTCCCAGCATCTGTGTTGGGTGACTTGCAACTGTAACTCCAGCTTCAGGGGATACAATGCCCGCTCTGTCCTCCACGGGCAACTACACTAAGAGTGCATACTTGTGTGTGCACACTAGACCTCAAGTGCATGCTCGAAACACCCCCTCTCCTTACACACACACACACACACACACACACACTTTCCGTGAATTGCTCTGAACAAAGACCTTGCCTTCTGGGTCGCACCTCACACTCCTTCTGCACTTGTCAACACAAATATCTTTGTCATGCTTACTAAGTGAAAAAAATCCAATCAATAAACAGAACATTTATTTTGCTGGGATCAGAAGTATTTGGTCATATGTGCAAATGATTCATACAAATACGAATGGCCCATGAAGGACAGTTTCTGTCAGAATGGGCTCTCGGTGTCGGAAGCTGGAGACCATGGAGACATGAGTCTCACTGGGGGCTCCACGGTGGTGAAGAACACAGGTTACAGTGAGGAAACTTCTAAGGAAGGGAAGGGCAGAAACAGATTAAGCACGTACTGCTTATCAGAAATCAGTGAGGTTCAGAGCAGTTTATGCCTACTTCTCTACACCTCTGCATCTGACTTTAAAATTTTTATTATTTTGTACCTAATCAAGGAAGTTATTTAGGGGCCAGGAAGCATGTGCTGGCAGTGACTATAAGGGAAACTTTATTTTCAAGCTTGTATGTGGGAGGAGCTTGTATATGGGAGGAGCTTGCATGTGGGAGGAGCTTGTGTATGGGAATTCACCGAACTCTCTCCAGCCTGGAGCTGAGGCTGGGATAACGGAGTCTCCAGTCCCACTGGGACAGGCTGAGGGCTGCGTCACACTAGCACAGTTGCTGTAGATTATTTTAATGCAGGTTACATTTCCACAGAAATTGTGCAAATGACAGAATCTGTTTTCTAGACAACCCTACCTATAGAAGGCTCTATAACGCTCTTTTTACAAGGAAGTCAAACAAGACATGAAAGACACAGGGCTGGACAACGGATGCTCAAAGTCAGACTGGGTGCTGCCTGCAAAGGTGCTCGCTTTCCTTGGGTTACATCAGTTTGCTTGCTTGTTCTTCCATCAGGTAAGTCAGGAAGCCGAGGGCTCCAGAAGACAGACAATTTAACACGGCAAGAGAGCATAGCTCTTAAACAGAAGCTGTTGACTACAACATCAAATCAAGTTCCTCTGGCAGAACCTGGGAGATCTTTACCTTCCCATCACCAAGCTCACTTCCAGGCTAGACATCCGGATGCTAGACAGTCATGTCTGGTGAAGTATAGTGTAGCAGGTTTGGTCAAGGAAATCCTGGGTGGATTCTTCTGTACTGCACTGACCAAAGGACCCTCGCTTAACGCAGAGAAGTGGATTATTCATTATTTGAGAAGTATTTGGTCATACGTGCAAATGATTCATACAAACACGAATGGCCCATGAAGACAGTTACCATCAGACTGGGCTCTCGGTGTTATAATTAGAATAATTAGAACTCTCATTATTGCTAAAACCTGCACATGACTGTGCATCGCTTCCCTGTTCTAACAGCCCCCAACTGGAAACAACACAAGTGGTCTTCAATGGGTAAATTGTGTAAGTATGACATATTCATGCTGTGAAATGCTACCCAGCAGTAAATGGTCAAGAAGTGTGTTGATACGTGTAAGGAAGCAAATGGCTCTCTAGGATTAATTAGGTTGAAAGCACAACTACAAACATCCAAGATTCCATTTATCTAGCATTTCTGAAACATCAGAAATAATAGAAATGTGCAATGTTGATTAGTGTTGAGGCTGGAGACAGCGCTAAGAAGGACACGAGCAGAACCAGAAAGCTGGAAGCAGTCAGGCCTCCGGCTTCCTCAGGAACAGGAGCAGACTATGTTCCTGCACGAAAATGACAGACAGACAATTCTGATGACAGAATGACTCTGTGTGACTGCAGTGTGGACACTGGTGGTTACACAAATCTGTACATATGATGAAGCATGTGTGGGTACACACACAGGCATGTACATGTGGTGAGCCTGGATAGACAAACAGCTGTCATTTGATAGGGTGTGGCCTACAGAAGGCTCCCACAGCAACCGGAGCAAGGCCTGGGTGGGAGAGCCCTTGCAGGAAGTAGGGCAGCAAACAGGCTCTGCCCCAGAATGACCAACCACCAGCTGAATCCGCTGCAGGACAGCTGCTTCATGCAGTAAGCCCTGAGCGATGACAGGAAACTGCCAGACACACGGCAGGCTCTCTGGCTACCAAAGGAGAGGAGGGAACTATGGCTTTCCACAATGGGGGCATGGACAAGCGCTGGGTGCAGTTCCAAGGCTCCTGGGTGGGCTTGGTCAGGCCTGAGGGCGGCAGCGGCAGCTTGGAGAGCCTCTCTGTGCAGGAAGAAGCCAGGGACATTCCTTTTCCCTCAGCTTGGGCTCCCCTCTCTGCTGCTCCCTCAGGAGAGCTGAGGCCTGGCTCCAGGAGAGTCAAAAGGGAAGCTGACCTGTTTGTTCACTTGCTAGGAATGGGAATGAAGTCAGACTGGCACCCGGAGACAAAGACGTCTCCAGGTGGCTGCTGGGCCTTTACTCTGCCTTCTGAATAAAATGAAAGGTTCTCTTTTTCCCAGGCACTGCTCAAAAACAAAACTGTGGCCAACCTACAGTCAAGTTTGCAGGAGCACGGCCAGGTCTCTCTGCTTGACCCAGGCAGGATGGCAGCAGCCTGTTTCACTGGGGACCAGGGACTCTGAGAACAGAGGCCAGTGCTGGGTCACTGAATCAGCCCCAGGAACAAACTGGCTGCAACCCACCCAGTTGCCACCCAGTTGCCTCAAATGACCCATGAATGTCAAAGCAGTTAGTAACTAAGCCAGGAACTAGTCTAGAGAATGGTGCTGAACATGTAGAAATGGCTGAAAATGATATGTTCACTGGATCCAGAAATAAAAAATACCATTCAAGGCACTAAAACTAAGATCAGGTGGCAGACTGATATTACTTCACAACTTTGGATGAAGTATCTAAGTCTGGGATAGGCCAAGTAGTGGGGACACAAAGGAACCAGACCTTAAACTATCAAGCAACACCAATGTCTGAAGCGTGCTGGAGCAGCTGCGGATGCTACTGTGTCTCCTCACACATCAGAGCGGGCTCGGGGCGCATTTCACCATGATTGGGTAAAATAGTGAGCCAATGACCAAGGAAACATAGGAGAAGTCCATTCAATAGAAAAGGAGGTCAGAATGATCATCAGCAGAAATGTGTGCATAAATGTCCGACATGGTAGGAGAGGTAACAAGGCTGACAGGAAAGGATGCTGAAGGCTCAGAGCTTTCCCAAACAAGACCCACACTCATGTTAGGACAATAAACATCCTGCTATCTACTTCAAAACACCAAGGAAAGGAAACAGTGGGCTGAGAGAAGGTTGGCAGGGAAGTCCAAGCCTGGTAGCATTCTTCTGAAAGGGGTGGAGCATCTCATGGTGACACTGGGAGGAAGTATCTGGAATGCCTATAAATCTAGCTTTAAGGGGGAAACTGGGGCTGCCGGATCCAGCATGAAGGTATAAAATAGTTGCCATCTGTGAAAATATGTCCTTTTCTCTATTCCAGGGCCAAGTGTCACCCTGTGTCCTTTTCTGGGGTGGGGCAGTCTAAGGCCACAGAGCACTTTAATGCTCTTGCTCTATTCAGCTCACACATAAAGCAAAAGACAGGGAAACCAACTTCAACACTAACAGAAAAGAGAGACGAACAGACTCCTGAGGTAGAGTGACCATGATCTGGAGGTCGTAGGCCAGAATCTTAGGTTGCTGACCAGAGAGCCAGCTAGCAAGCCCCTTCTGGGTGGGCCTACCACAGAGAGCTGAGCTGGCCATGAGTAAACTGCCTTCTGGACCTTCCAAAGTGAGTTGTTATGGGACCGTATCATAGCCAGGGACTGACCACGCAGGAAAGAGGGACACCCACACTGAGGAGAATAAAAATTTACCCTGGGAAACTGCATAGTGAGGGCGCCCTCTGTGTCAGGGGCCTTGTCAGGTGACTTCCACAAAGTTCTATGACCTTGCCTGTGACATGTTTCTTAGTTATTTCTCAAGGTCAGTGTCTAGAAGAACTGCCTTGTGTGATCTATCTGTTAGCAGTCCGCCAATTTCTGATGATGTCATGCAAACACTTGTCAATTTACTATGTTTCCATCTTCTTGGTCTTTGTCTTAACTTTTACTTTCACTTTTAATTCACTGAAGTTTATCTAAATGCCAATGAGATTGCTCCATGATCAGTGATCATAAACCCAACTGAAAGCAACCTTTCTCCTTGTATAAGTCTATTAAGTATCCCCTCCTGTGAGGAGGCGCACCATATAGAAGGACACTGTAGGCACAGGAAGGTTACTCAGGAAGAGATGAATCTTCTGAGGGAGAGTCTGGACCTAACATGAAGCCCAAACACTTGGAGGAGAAAATCCTGGCTTGGGACAAGCCTATAGGATACTGTCCCTGGCTACCTTGTAAGCCACCTAACACATGTGGGTCCTGCTACATGTTCCCCACTAACCACCAGATGTCCCTTTATCCTGGGTCACCTTAGGTATAAGCATCTGAGAAGAAGCCATTAAGATAATTGTGCCTACTGTGATGTCATCATCTATAGAAAGAGAAGAATGGGCCACTGAATCTCCCCCAGTCTGGGAGAAAGTCACTTCACCTAGAAGATGGACTGGGGCCTTCTTAGCCTGGAGACCCACGGACACTAAAAGTCACAGTGAAAACCAGTCAAACCTGAAGGTGTTTCTGTTTCAAAATAGTTTGCAAACCTAGTGACAATACACACTCTGCAAGGCCAGCTACTAAATGCTTTTAAGTATTTTCCCTTCATTGTGATACTGATGTTATTTTAAAAAAAAAAATCAACAAATCTAAACCTCATCCTGTACAAAATGCTTTCCTCTCGGCTGTCCTGATGTGTCTGCGTGGTGAAAAGCGTGGTGCCACGCACAGACTGCCTCACGCAAAGACTCTGTCTCAAGGACACTAACCCTGCCCCTAGGACTGCTAAAAGCCACTGAAGAAAATTCCCAGGAATACAGCACAGGCAGGCACCACACTATGTACTACAGGAAGGAGTCTCATTACTCTCCCAAGTTGCTGTCAATTTCCTGTGGCTACCACCCTTCCCACCTTTCCATGGCATCATCAGCCCGCGACGTGTTCATAGGGAACTCCCTGGACACGTGCCATCCAGCCTACTAAAGGCTCCTGGCTGGCCGTCATACCTGACCAACTCTGATCCTGTTGCTCTCTCAGTTTTGATGTGAATTGTGTAGTATAAAAAGGAGTAACTAACACAAATCAGATAACATAGGAACACAGGATCCTATGGCAACATGACCAGTGTTGTCATGGGTGTGTGTAGAGAGCTCCAGAAAATGTCAAGAACAGCAGTTAACCGTGACCAGGGCAGGGGAGGGAGCAAGACCCAGCCGGGAAGGATAGAGCCATAGATCTGGGAACACTGCATTCATCAAGGGCTGGGTCACCGGAGAGGAGGGAGAATATAGCCCCAAAGGTGAGGCTTTAGATGCGATGGATGGAACCTATGGGTCCGAAGCGGGAGACAATCTCTTCAGGCTGGTAGCCTGAAGAGTTCGACGTGCTGTGACAAGGGCAGATTGTGGAACAAGCTAAGCTGGGAAGCACAGATGGCTGTGCTCAACACCAGGCGAGCACGGAACTCCATCGAGTCTGATCACACATCCATGCTAAAAACTGTCCAGAGAAATATCCATTGAACATGTTTCCTGAGAAAGATGGACTGTAGATATTTCCAAGTCTGTCTTAGTCTTAGGTATAACTGAAAATGTAGTAGAAGGATGCTACCTGTATTGGGTTTTCTATTCTCATGTCTAGCTAAGACCATGAAGTCCTGGCCCTTCTGTAGAGAGGTCTGAGTGCCAACCACTAGCAGACCAGACCAGAAGAGGCACAAGCACCAGGGTCTCTGTGATTTGCCGACTCTTCCCTCTACCACTTCACAGGTGCGCAGGGTTTCAAAGGAAGGGAACACCACTGTCCTGGAGTTCAAATATCTAACTTGCAGACGACCATGCTGTGAACAAACTGCCCAAGGTCCCTGAACCATACTGAAGGAGCTTTACCTATTGGTACTAGACTCTGGATGTCTTTCTAAACAAAGAAAGCCAGACTTGCCTCTCCCAATTTCCCCCAGTGATTTTTATCTTTCCAGATCCTCCTTCTAGTGCCATGAATTTTTGTGTACTTAAGCCTAGATTAAAGCAACTCTTCATAAACTCCCATGTATAAAAAGAGGCATGTCACAGCGTGTCACACAGCAATTTGTGAAGGTACTTTGTGGAGCATTATTTTTCTCAGTCACCTAAAATTAAACTTGATTTTTAATATTATTGAACACCCCCACTTGAAACAAAATAAACCGGGCATAGTAATGCCATCATATAATCCAAATACTCAAAAGGCGAAGGCGGAATCACTGCCCTTTACAACCAGCCTGCATTACATAGGGAATTCAGGGCTACCACAGATTTCACAGCAAACTCTATTCCAAAAACAAAAATAAAATGTAACATAGCAATTTCTCTAATGTAATTTTATAATATCTACTAAGTAAAATAAGATCTTATTATTATATATGTATATAATACATGATCTTATTATTATATATGTATATAATACATGATTATATATATACATTATTTGTGCTATATATGTGGACAATGTGTGTGTCATATTTGGTATACTTGGTATCTACCTATTTCTCACATTCCTGATTACATTTATCTCGAGATAAGGACGTTACCACAGGCGTACACAGGACATTAGCACCTGTACCATGTTACCTATGGTATATTTAAACTCGATATAATGTAATAGAACTTTAAGGAGCAGATGAAAATAGTCTGCTAAGACCAGAGGGCCACCATGTTTCACCCCATGACCAGGCCCTGCCCACAATAAGCTGGACCTGACAATGGAGCACTGTTCCTCTCTAAGGCTGAAAAAAATCTTGTTCCCCTTATTTCTTCTGCTCATCTCCTGACCCACAAGTCTCCCCTGACCCCCGACTATGGATGACCCCAACAAAGGCAAACTCATGTGACAAGGACAACAGCTGCAAAAGCAGAAGGCAGGAAGATATCTTCCAGGCCTGGTGCATTTCATACTAATGGGTTCCATCTCCTAACCTGACACCTTCTGGCCAATGTCTCTCATTATGAGAACATTCAGAATCCTTCCAACAAATCTAAAGACCCTGTCAGGCAGACTACATTTTGTCATTATATGATTCCTTACCTCTTTTACGTGCGTGTGAAACGACACAGACATGTCCAGCAGGATCTTCCGTTGTTCAACTCGCCGAACAAAATCTTGTATCCGGTCTTCAAGCTGATGGGCAGCCTGATAAATCTCTTCGGGGTCACATTCTCCGGTCTGAGCCAGCTGCTCCGCTGCTTCTAGCAGTTTATCTGCGTTTGTGTACGTGTTCTGCACAGGAGGATACCCAGAGAAACAGAAGATGTGCATTCAGCTAACCAGCCAGTGCGGGAGCCACAATCCACGGCAACCAAGAACCTATCAGCAATGTTGCTGATCGTTTACTAAACTGGGCAGACAATATAAGGTAAGGAGCAATGATTTCAGGAGGTGCGTTCATCCCCATCAGTACCCTTTTCTGACACCAAGCAAACTGTTAAGCACTGGCCAGAACGGCTCATGCCTCAAAAGGCTGTTAGAGTTTTGCTAAGGTGGAGTCAGGAAGTGCCCCACTACCACAAAGGTCCGTTTTGCTTTCTCCTCTCATTTTTATGGCAGAGTAAGTGAGCTTTCCCTGTCTCTGCTTCACAGCACATGGCTCTGGAAGGAAAGGACTCTCAGTGGCTGTGACAATGTAGCCAGTGTAGAAAGCCACTGTGGTGTGGAAATAGTGGGTCCTGTTCTCTGAAGACCATTCTGCTTCAGTTCTTGATAAACTTGTGGCCATGGCTGTGCTGCTCACATGAGCAGATAAGCTATAGCCTGCGACTATTACCGGGAACTGCTCCGAAGGGGCATTACTGATGAGAGCAGCTAGAGGCACTCAGTGTAGTCAGAGCAGCCTGCCCTACAGCGAGGACAGAACTCCCACCTGCGGCTCTGCTGAGACGTCAGTTGGCTCATTCATCCCCCTCCTTAAACTCCTAGAGCTGAATAGGATAGGTGGCTCACTGAACAGGTATAAGGTGGCCCAAGGTATGGGAAGGGTGTCCCTGGGAGGAATGGGGTGGGGACAGGCTCTGTGAGTGATGGGGCTTGGAATAGGGAAGCGAGGCTCCCGTTAGACAGAGAGAACTTCTTTATCAGTTTCTTTTCTGCTGACCGCATCACAATCTTACAGACTGGGCGAGATACACAAGAAGGACTACTGCAGCCCAGGGTCCTGAAGCCCAGGATCTAAGGGCTACATCTGATGGCCTTGGTGGCAGTCCCAACATGCTTTGGGGCATTGTAAGAAACAAATCTACACATGTTTCTCCTGACCCCTCTTCTCCTTACAAAGCCCCTAGGATTCAGTCATGGGGCATCTGCCCTAACCACAAGACCTACCTGTGGACACCAGCCTGACTCATTTCCTTTCCTCTCCTCTCCGACTACATCACAGTGGTGATTATCTCAATATACAGACCTCTGGGGAAGGCACACTCACTACACCAAACCACAGCACTCCGTTTCTGATACCCAAGGTTCCTATGCATCTCACAAAGCAAAACTAAACCAGCTGATGCCCTAGAGGTTCCTTATAAGGCGAATTCCTTATAAGTGTTAGCCATGTGAAAACCAAAGGAAGACAGTCTCCTTTGATGGGGGACAGTCCTGTCCCAACGGTCCTATCCCAAAAGAAGACTGACAAGTGGAAAGGTCCAACAGGCGGATACTAAATCCAAGAACCAGCTCTAGCACCTTGTGCAGACCATAATGAGAAAATACAGGTCCCTAATACATGAGTCTGACTGGTTTGCTTGTCATAACCCATGTGGCTGCTGTCTAGGACTGCACGTTGAGATCAGCAAGTTTCTGGGAATGTACGGCACAGTCCAGCTATCTGATGCATGTTTAATAGACAGCTTCATTCCTCTAAGGCTCCACTGGGAGATCCCTACAGGACCTCTGATAGCATGAAAAATGTGTGTTTGGACTCTGAGCCTTCCTCTGGAGTACTGGCTGAAGCTGCCAGGACCCTCTAACTCCTGGATTCTATGTGTGTGAAAAATCTCCTTATACCTGGGACCCGTTCCCTGAACAGGATCCTAGGATTTTTCTAGCTTAACCCTCCAAACCCTTTCAACCTCTGGATATGACAAGATTCCAAAAGTACCATTCATTATTAGGAACGGCACTGATTTTCATTACTATTACAAAGCAGCAGAGAGGGGCTAGCCTTTATACATAAAGTGGTTTAGCCCACAGTTCTGTAAATCAAAAATTGAAGATTAGGTGGTCCCTGGTTTGCCTCTAGTGTCACAAGGAAGGGAAGAAATCACATCTTAAAGCAGGAAGGCAGACAGAGACAGGGGTCTAAAATCTGTCAAAAGTGTGTCTCAGTGGAGGCACCTTGCTGGAGGCTCGCTGCAGAGGGCAACTCTTAAAGGCCTCTTCTCCTAAACTTGTCAGTAGGACAGCCAAACTCCCAATGAATGCTCCTGTGACTGATAAAAAACATCCAACACATCTGGAGAAAGAGTGGGCTCCAGCTTGGGAGACTAGTCACACTTAGCCATAATCAACTGTTTCAGGAATAGCGAGGCTGGGGTCTGAGTGCAGTTACCAGCTCGGTGCACCATCTGGAAACCAGACCCCTGCGTGCAAACGTGTTTCTGAAGTAAGAAAACCTGCTCTCTCACTGACTGTCACCTCAGCTCTGAAGTAATTTAGTTCTCTTGCTTGATAAGTGACTCTTTAGTCGATAGTGTCCCCCAATAAGAAAGCACTACTGGATTGCCAAGAGCCTTTCTATGACATCAGCAGCAGTAAGGAACACTGGGAAAAATATGGCTGCTAAAGGAGCAAGTGTGATGTGAAGACACTAAACCACAGCTACTAACTTCGTGCTTCATCCTCCAAGAAAATGGTGCTTGCACAGAGGAGGAAAGGGTTTTCCCTAGTGCAGAGGCTCATGTGGTGCATGAGGTGAGGGGTGAGGGATGGAGACAGGGACATCAGCACGGGCGTCTGAAAGCCCAGCTAGGCCTTCCTTGCAACAGAGACTTCCTGAGTCCCTCTGTCATGGACTGGGCTGTGAGGGGCCTCAGATGCTCATTGACGAACTATCCATATCATCAACGTTGGCTTTTGAACAGCTACTCAAAACCCTATAGAAGCCCTGTGACAGGGACACCAATTCACTTCCACTTCCCTATGGCAAAATGAGGTTTGCCAAAGCCAATCAGCAGAATGGCAGCTGTTGATGGCCCGAGGCCAGGCCATCTAAAGCTGGTAGGTGTGAGGGGAACTGAAGGGACTGGCCTCCTTTCTTCAGCTCAAGGCCCCCCTCTTTGGGGGCATTACTTTTATCCTCATCAGGGAGATTAAAGGACACGACAGCAAGGGCGGGCCATGGAGAGCAAAGCATTTCCTCTTTCTTGAGAAACAGCTTATGTTGTGTAACCAGCATAATCTGGGACATGAGCAATGCAGAAGAAGATGAGTGCTCCTCCTCCTCCTCCTCCTCCAAAGATGGCAGACTCTGTATTTACAATAAATGGAAATGCAAATTTCGAGATAATAGAAAGTGAATACTGAAAGTCCTAAATATGCCCATTCCACCTGTTTTGTTTAAACACAATGGGCAAAGAAAAAATGGATACAAAAAAATCTCCAAAGTATTTTAATACTACAGAAGTGGAGGAAAAGAAGGGCCAGTGCAGAGCAAACTAGATGCCATGGGTACCATCAACTGCTGTATAAAAGGCACAATGCCCCCAAGGATCACTTGTCATCTAGGAAAGAGAAACCAAACAGATATGGGGCAAGCTCGCCGCTGTCCCTCAATGCAGACATATGCCACAGAGGGGGAAAGGCAGCTGTAACCATGGCATGAGCAATCTAAAATTCTTTTTTTTTCTCCCGAGACAGGGTTTCTCTGTGTAGCCCTGGCTGTCCTGGAACTCACTCTGTAGACCAGGCTAGCCTCGATCGAACTCAGAAATCTGCCTGCCTCTGCCCTGGACAATTCTTCTTGGGAGATAAGGCAAAATACCAACTACGATGGCTAGTTATATGTTAACTTGACACAAGCTAGAGTTACCAGAAAGTAGGGAACCCCAATTAAGAAAAGGCCTCCATAAGATCTGGCTGTAGGGCATTCTCTTAATTAGTGATTGATGGGGGAGGGCCCACACACCCAACCCATTTGTGGGTAGTGCTATCCCTGGGCTGACTTCCTGGGTTCTCTAAGAAAGCAGACAGAGCAAGCCACGTGGAGCAAGCCAGTAAGTAGCACCCCTCCAGGGCCTCTGCAGCAGCTGCTCCTGCCTCCAGGTTCCAGCCCCGCTTGAGTTCCTGTCCCCACTTCCTGCATGATGAACAGTGATGTGGAAGTGTAAGCCGAATAACCCCTTCCTCCCCGAACTGCTCTGGTCATGGTGTGTCATCACAGCAATAGAGACCCAACTAGGGCACAGGATAATTACTGGCAACATCATCTACTTTAGGTCCTGACGTCCCCAGCGACTGTCAAAGGACTGTCATCATCAACCTCATATTTCCAGTCATCTATATGTTCTAAATCAAGGAATGGAATTCTGAAGACCTTCTGTCACTGACTGACTCCCTCCCTTCCTCCCTCCATCCCTCCTTAATATATTCTTTCAGCAACCTGGTAAAGGGAGATATTAATACCATTTTACAGTCAGGAGAAAAGGACTCAGAAAGACTAAGCAACTATCTGAGGGCTGATGGTAACACAATCAGAAAGACATAGTAATCTTCTTAAGTTTCAGGAAATGTCATGGGGAAAGCAGCCTCAAGGACCTGCTGTTTCTTTTCTCTTCTTCTCTGCAGTCTGAGGACCTGACTAGCTGGTGGGCAGGGGTTGCACCGACAACTTCAGCCCGGAGGGAAATGCCTTATTAAAAATAATCTGCCCTGAATTCTCCATTGTTAATTTTAAAAGACTAAAACACAATATAACTTTATACTAAAAGCTAAATTTATTAAAAACAAATGGAAGCTTATTATATATATGGATATAGCATCCTCCTAGCAAAACACTGAGCCTGCTGCTCTCCTGAAAATGTGGAAAGAGCTTCGTCGCAAGACAAGTTCTCAGACCCTTATCTAGGAAGACAGGGTGATCACATGGCACATAAAAAGCTATCCATAGACAAGCCTTGAGGAGGCTGCCTTGGGGCAGGTTACAACACAGGAAGCTGAAGTGCAGGGTTGGGCAAGCATCACAGAGTGGGACCTATGGAGAGATGCTAGGCCCCAGTCGCCAATGTCTGTCAGTGCCCTGCTGCTCTCAGGAACCAGCTGTCATAAACCAGGTTTCTCTGAGCTTTACCTGCCTGCTGTGATCACAACTTATTAAATTTAGTAACATCGACTTAGAAAACTACCACTAAGTAAAAGACTGCTGCTCAAGGACCATCTTCTCTTCCACCAGTCACCTTCAAAACTCTTCACAGGGGACGCATTTTAGGTTTTACAGTAGTACAAGAGGAGGCTTCCTAGCTGGGCATGTCACACAGCACATAACAGCCTCCTCACTCAGCAGCTAAGATGTACTCACAGTCACCGCACAGACAAAGGACGGCTTCACAGTCATCACAGGGACGTTCCTGGCTCTGCGGGACCCAGTCAGTGCTTCCTGAGGAGGCCATAGCATCATCTGAAATGGGCACCGAAGCCCTGGGCACCGACTTCAAGGGTGGGCGCCTGAAAAAAGCCAGCCTACCACTCACGTCCACCACATCAACATGGGAAGTTCGGTCAGGGTTCCTCCTTCCTAGAACTCTGGGATTGCTCTGCAGAATAAACCTATATTTAGCTCATTTTCAGAGAACTGAGCCATAGGCTTTCACTGCTTCCTGCTTGAACCTGCCTCTGCTACTTCAACAAGCCACAGTTCTCTACGTTCAAGGAAAGTTATGCTTTATTAAACAACTTGCTACTTTAAGATCTCTAGGAGGCTGGAGCGATGGGTTGGCAGTCAATCATAGTGGACTAGAGTTTGAGTCCCACCACCTACACGGCAGCTCACAATCGCCTGTAACTCCACACCCAGGGGGTATAATACCGTCTTTTGGCCTCCACAGGCACCAGCTGTACATTTGGTGCCATATAAAATAAATCTTTTAATAAAAAGGAGCTCTTAAGCAAAAAAAAAAAAAAAAAAAAAAAACCTTGAAATTAATGCTACAGAGAAACCTGGCAAAGAAAACCCATCTTTACAAAGAAGAGGGATCTGTTTTTCTCTACATCTAAAACTCTGTATTCCCTCTGGGAATGTATTTTACTTACTAAGAGCTCCTACCTCAAAGTTTGAGGTGTATCCAACAGCCCACTGGCCCCTAAAATCCCAAAGTCCGTGAAGCAGGCAAAGATGAGGGCCTGAGACAGAGCTGCTATTCCTGTTATCCTCTAGTGATAAGGCAAGACAAGCAACTCTGTCCTCAAGGAAAAGATAGGTTTGAATGAAGAGAGCTTTAAATACAAAGTGTGCTTTCTTGACAGAGACCCTGTCTAGACTCCAGCTGCCATACACATCTGTACTGAACAAGGAAACCAGGGTAGGAGCCATGACTTCTCACGGGTTCAGGGTTGTGGCTCTATGCCTGCCTTGTACCCTGTACTGTGGAGAAGCCTCTCACCTGCCGATGATGGCACACTTCTGAGGTAGAGCAAACACCCTGCCTTACATAGTGTGAGAGGATTAGTTCTTCAGGGCGTTGTTATAGCACAGGTGTGAGCGTGAGCCTAGCAGCAAGCAGTGTGTCCTCCCCTTACTGACCACTCATGCCTGTTACACAGAGATCAGATGACCCATGCATGGAAGGAAGAGCAAGAGCAGTAGAGCGCTCTTCTCTAGCTGCTGTCTACAGAGCAGATGATGCTTTTCAAGAGAAGAGTAATGGTAAATCCTGGGAGGAAGCCGCTGAAGATGACAGCATCACTAAAGGGCCCAGGACCTACAGGTAATGATGCTGGCATCACGGAAGGGTCCAGGACTGACATAATGGGCTGGAGCACAGGTGGAGAGGCAGAGATAAGAACTGGGAGACAGAACACAAAACAAAACAAAAAACCCAGAAGCAGCCATGCTGAGGTAGAGAGTCTGAGTTATAAGAGGACAAGCTGGCTGTGCATGTGCAGCTCTCTGGCCCTGGAAGGCCGGGTTCACTCAAACCCGACCTCCTGACCTCTTCTTGACCAGGGGCCAACCTCCAACAGCCTTCTTCTCTATGCTACAACAGTCAGTTCTTTAACTTTTGTGTCCTGGCTTAGGAATCACGTTCTATTACAC
The DNA here is from genome assembly GCA_902729485.2 of Mus minutoides. Taxonomy (NCBI): domain Eukaryota; kingdom Metazoa; phylum Chordata; class Mammalia; order Rodentia; family Muridae; genus Mus; species Mus minutoides. The sequence goes on from LR749913.1 coordinate 81,766, forward strand.
ATAGCCACTCTGCCACAAGCCATGCCTGTTGACAAGGCTGAGCCTGAAGTGGCTGCTCACACCCTTGTCCCCTCCCCTGCACCTGGTGGGAGAGCTGATGTGTGGTCCGTGGTTGTTTGAAAGCTAGAAGGAGGGACAGTGGGTGCAGGTATCTGAAATGTGAGCTAACGTATCCCTGGTATTTCTCTGCATGTGTCTGATTTCCACCAGAACATTTTCACTGTGGATAAGATGGCTGGTCACCCCTGGAGTCCCAGGGATGAAGACTACAAGATGAGCAAGTACTGGGACTGGGGGGACAGCAGGAGGAACAAGCAAGAACTGGCCTCTCTGTTGATCAGGGACAGAAAGCTGTTCACAGCACACACTCCTGTGGCTTTGGCTTCCTGGGAAACCTTCAGGCAGATCTGTGCCGGCAGTTCTGATGACTGTCTTGGACAGTCACAGTTTACAGGGTTAGGTTAGCCACAAGTGGAGAATGGAGAGAACCACGGGGCTGCAGAGGAGGTGACAGGAGTAGCAGATAGTCTTCTCCAGCATATTAGAAAATGCTCAAGAGAGGTGAAGGGTCCCCCATCTGAGAGCATGAGGAAACATGTGTTCTGGGCAACAGCCTGGCCTTCTAGAGCTTGGGTGTTTGCCATTGTGCCCTGAGATTCTTTGGTTCCTGCTTGGGTAATTCAAATTTCTCCTCAGCCCAAAGTAATTTTGGAAGTAGCTTATCATATGAAAACAATGAAGGCAAGATAAGAATACATTTTCTATATTCTGTTATAATACAGTGGCATAGCATTTTCCGGGAAATGAAAGCAGGAGACCCCACGGTGTGTGGACATGGGGAGACTTCTGAGCCACATCCCAGGGCTGCAGACCCAGACACCAGACCCACCTCTTCTCTGCACAGGTAAGCAGCTTTTAGAAGCGAGGTTTTAAAAGTGTTTCTGTGATGGAACGGGACTTGGGGACCATTTGTCATTTTGTAATTCCACTCTTGCGTTCAAGTTCGTGTGGTTAGCCGGCTGTGAGGCTACAGCGCTCTCACTACTCTGCTCTTCCCTTAGTAACTGAAGCCTTCTTCCTTCCTAATACTTTATGCCTCATGCTTCTTGTCTAGGGCCACTCTGACACGGAGTTACTATTTCCCTGGTAGAGTGTGGAGAGCTCTTGGGGTTGCTTCCAGGATTTTGGCAAGAATATTTACACTGTGCTAGGACAAGGAAGTAGGCTCAGACAAGAATTTGGCACTGGGTAAGGACAAGGCTCGAGATGAATACAGCCAAGGAATGTACTGTACTCCTTGTATCTTGGTCATCCCGGTAGACCTGTGGACACAGGGAGGTCATCCCGGTGGACCTGTGGACACAGGGAGGTCATCCCGGTGGACCTGTGGACACAGGGAGGTCATCCCGGTGGACCTGTGGACACAGGGACAAGGGACTTCCCTTAGTACCTTGTTCATTCCTGGACTACTTTGATCTAGAAATGACCCTATTCTTTGCATGTACCTAGGATGGCATAAAAGGAGACTGGAAAAAAAAATAAACCCACTTCAGCACTGGCTGGAGTCATGTTATATTGCGTTGTCTGATGGTCTTTTTATTTTTTAATCCTCCTTCCCTTCCTCAAGACCCTGTTGATTGACTGAGCTGGCTTGGTCAGGAGATCTTCTTCTGATACCTTGTATATTTCTTTAAAACTCTTAGTATTTGTGTTTTAGGTATGAGGAATAAAATAAACACAGGACTAATCAATTTATAAGCTGACCAATTGGATAATCTGTTTCTTAACATATCCAATTCTTCCATTCATTGCAATTATTAATATTTGGGGATAAATTATTATAACATAATTTATAATTTTTTCTGCATGAATTTTATTCTCACTTTTGCTTTTTTTTTACCCATTTTTTTTTAAATTTTGCCTTACTTGATTTTCTATATCATACCCCACAGCAGTAATCTTTTCTGTCTTCACACTTTCTGTGGTCATTCAAAAATTCCAAGAGGCGTCTCGCTGTCTAAGGCCTCATTGGCCTCTCGAGCACATACTTCTGCCCTTTGGTCTGAGTCAGCTGGCTGGTTCTTCAGCTTTGCCCGACTCTTGAATACCTACTGGGTTTATCTGCAGTTCACACAGTAAGCCCTTTAACCTACTAGTGCGTTTACCGGTCGCTTTGCTGACTGTGGACAGGGACCCCTCTATACACTGCTGTTTAGTCATTCAAGCAGGCAGCAGCAGAACAGAGACAGCCGTAGATGCTCCTTACAGGGGGGTGAGTGGCAGCGCCTGTCCTCACGGGGCTTCAGTTCCACGGCACGAACATCACCCCTACTCAGCAAACGCTCTCGGTTTTCTGGTAGACACTTGGGTGGGAAACTCCCAGTCTTGGCTTACACTTTGTCTCACTACGGAACAGCAATTCAGGTGGGTGCAGAATCCAAGGGCTCAAGTGTCTTCATGTCAAGACTGCATCCCCCAGACTCCAGCATCTGTGACTGAAGAACCAATGTCTAATGCTCCTTCTCGCAGGGGCCATTTTCTGTTTCCCACCCGTAAGATCCCATGGCATTCTAACTACAGTGACCATAATCTGTCTGAATTTGGATTTGTACAACTTGGATGGCCTCTTTTGTATGTCCCTGTTGTGAAGGTATTTGTTTTCGTTTGTTTGGGGCAGGGTTTCTTGGTTAGCCCTGGCTGTCCTCGAACTAGATAAAGCTGATCTGGAACTCAACAAGATCGCCTGCCTAAAGGCATGAGCCACCACTTCTGACTCGGATGACTTTTCTCCGCTCCCTTACAATGTCCACAACTGCACTTGTGTGACTTTCCAGATCAAAGAGTCCTTTTGCCGGTCAGTGTCACAGCTGACACCTGAACAGATCCTATGCTCTGAGCACCCTCCACACACATAGTTCCAGCCTCCCCAGCACACAACACATCTGGAAATAGACAAGCCAAATGCCAGGCCTGTCACTGCAGAAACCTCAGAAGGGCTGTTGTTCTCCAACTCTAAAGTGAAAGCCACAGATTAGCCTAATAAATAAAAGAAATCATCCAAGACAAACTCGTTTCAAAACACTACAATTTACAGGGAATGAGTAGATTAAGTTCTACAGAGATGAGGATCACCTTGTTAGGAAATTAGTTTAAGCTCACTAAACAACCTCGCCAGCTCAGCGAAGGTTAAGTCGTCTCGGGTTTGTTAAGACAGACCTCCTGCCTGGCCACCGGGTACTCAGGGTGCTCTCGTACCTGTGCGACTTCCTCGAAGTCCTCGTGGCGTTTCTGCAAAGCTCTGGCCCGGTGAAGGGATTTGCCCACGCCCGTGTGTTTGCTCAGAAATGCTTCTCCGTGGTTCTCTATCCAGTCCAGCACCTGCAAAGAAAACAGCCACACGGGCCATAAACACAGTGCCCACCTTGCTCATTGGTTAGGCCAATCTAGAAAAGGTTCATTCCCTTTCAAAATCCCGTGGCAAACATGAAGCAAAACAAAATACATTATTAGGAAGAGATGCCTGAATACTGATTTGATTGACTTTGCAATTATATCTTACATCTGGTTCTCCACTGGGACTGTAACCAGCTTTTATATTAAAAGAGCAAATTGTTCTAAGTATAAACACTGCATGAAATGGTGATTAAATTAAATTTCACCTTATCTGAGGCATGAGAGAGCCACCAAACTGACTGGATTTTGTGTAAGAGGGTAGACACGGCACTCTGCTGGGCCCGTCAACAAAGCTTCATAACTCAGGTGATTCAAACAATGTATCCTATACACTGTCAGCTATTTATTATAACAGCCACACATCCCATGCACTGAATCAGTGGGCAAGCTGGCGTTCTGTCCGCACGGCCAGAGCATGGTGGCACAGCTCACTGGTACCTGAACTTTTGAGCTCACACAACACTAGCAGTATCTAACAGGATATTTACATTACAGCAAATGCACACTTAGTCCGGGTTGGAGAGTGTCACAAAAACTATTAAGTGATCCCTTTAAAAAATTACAAATACATGATGTACATCTGCCAGTGGGCCGTTAACGATTGTCCATGTTTATGACTATGGTGCTGCCCAATTCTGTTAGGTTAACAAAACGGAATGCCTTGAGCTGGGTATATGTGACAGATATGTCTGCTCACGGTTCTTGAAACTAGTACATCCAAGATCAAGGTGCCACCGTCATGTGAGGGGCTGTGACTTCCACGGTCCTCCAAAGGCCTGGGGGTTAAACAGAAGCTCCCAGGCTCCTTTTCTAAAGGCACGAATTTCCTAAAAGTCCTGCACACTGGTACCACTGTGCTATAGACTACATTTCCACATATGGGTTTGGGGAACACAACACTCAGATCAGACTTCAGCAGGTGCCGAAGCCCGCAACTCAAAGCGATCTCACTCAAAGCCATCTCGGATGGATATAGAAATGGGGCAAATCCAGGCAGACGGCGGTGCAGGAAACTCTACTAATGTCAAAAGTCAGGGTGAACTGTTGGTCCACAGTGGATGACTCTCTAGAGTGGCCAACTGGACAGGCTGCACAATAAAGGCAACCTGCTCTCCACCACGCCACAGCTGAGACCCTTTTGGCACCTTTCCACACCTGAGCATCCATCCTTTCTGGACTCTTCTATTGCATACAGATGATGGTGAATCTTAACAAACCTCCAAGATCTTATAGAAATCAGGTTGAGCTGAAGTGGGGTTGGGAGTGGAGGCAAGCCTGGCAGTGGGTGCTCGGGCCAAGGCTACACCCTCCTCCCATTCACGTGCCTGGTTCATTTCAGATCCTTACCTGCCCACGTCAGCACTGACAGTCACCTGCCCACGATCGCTACTCGCTGGATCCATCTGTCTGCTGTCAGTGTGGTCTAACTAATCTAGCTGTTCTGCTGACTCTGCCCTGAAAGGTACCACGTCTTCCACACCTGCCCCTCTGCACACGGCTATGATCTGTGTGCTCGGAGGAAGTTCCCTATTTTCTTTTCTCAGCTTCCGTTTCCCTCCCAGTCAGCAGTGATGAGTTGAGGATTTAAATGTGTCCACATGAACCACCGCAGCACACACGCCTGGCCCTCTGGTCTCCTGGCATCTGACTTTAAGCTCCTGGATGGCACAGGCTGTAAATGTTGTATTCTGTCTGCTCGGCACACACCATTTGTTGTCATTGGAATTATAAATGCAGTGAGGGAATCTCCAGGGAGACCGCAGTCTCCACCCGCTGCCCAGTAGATCTAGGTCTGCTGAGGAGATCTTAGTAAGTGTGTCTCACTCCCCTCTGAAAAGCAATGTCTCAACCTTGAACCATTTAACGACCGACTCTGTGAGCATGACCAACTCCATACAGAACTGGGGAGTCCACCAGGGAACCCCAAAGCTTCAGGGTGGCAGTCAAGATAGACAGAAGTTCACTGACAAGTTCATTGGGTGTGGCACATTTCAATGTGTGAGATTTTTATTTGTAAGTTCTTTATAATAAAGTTTTAATAAGCAAACAAAAAAAGAAGTATTTTAAACTTAAAAAGGATTTAAAAGTGCAAAACTAACATCTAAGCTCCAACCTATCGCCTACCTGTAAGAGCTTATTGAAGGGATGGGGGGGGGGGAGACTTTCAAGAAACAAAAACAAAATAAAAACCTACAACTCTTTGTGGTATATTCTTTATATTCCTCAACTTAAAAACAACAAGAAACCAAAACCAAAACCAAATCAACCAAGCAACCAACCAACCAACCAACCAACCGAACAAAAACCCAGGGCAGTGCAAAGTCAAAAGCTTGGCAATTACTCTCAACTTACAGAGACTTGAAGCAAGGCACAGCTTCACAATGTTGGAGATAAACATTTGCTGGACAGCTAGAGGGAGCAAATCACCACATTTGAATCTTTTTTTAACCCTGAGAGAAGTATTTCAGGAACTATAGCTTGGAAATACAATCTATCTGTGTGGCTCAGCCATTTTCCCTTTAGCGATGGTTCTTTCCACCAGAAATGTAAAATTACTGCTGACACTGTGTTTCTAACGAACACAAAAGCACCTGAAGTGATGTGCAGGTACCCAGCACCTTATTAAGATAAGAGCAGATGGTTACAGAATCCTGCTGAAGTTCCCAAGGCTCCCTCAAGGCTGCTGTCTCTTTAGAAAGCCTGAGTAAATTTTCCTTCTTGGCAAGGAGACTGTGGATTAATATATTTGTGAAAGTTACAGCATCTTAAAGACATGTGCACAAACCCTTCATTTAAGTATAAGAAGATTAGCAAGTCATGGGATTTTATCACCCTAGTCCAGGCACCATCTTTGATCACACTTGTAACCAATGGTTGTCAATTCTGTGCCATAAAAATAAAATAAAATAAAATAAAAATCCCAGCCCCATAAGCAGGGCAGGATGGGTCTGCCCTCCACCTCAAACTGAAGAACAAGTCAAAAGTTAATCTTTTTCCTCCACTACACGGCTCAGAAGCAGAGCAAAGAATCTAGGAGGCTAATACCACAGTCCTCTCTATGCAGAAGGCAGGATATAAGCATCTTTCCTGTTCATCAGCGCCCTCTAGTGGACAACTCCAAGGTCAAGGCACTGAAAAGAGTGCTTCAGCTAAATATGCTGAAAACTGCTGACGGTTTGACCTGACTCGCCCTTTCATAACGAAAAGAAAATCACTGAATAATGACAAACCTGACCATGACGATGGCATAGTGTGCTTACATGAACTAACAGCCATCTTGCCTCCTGAGCACCTGCTGCCGAGGCAGGCCTGCACTGTGCGTACAGGAAGCCTCTGGTTCTCCAAGGAACCACAGAAGGGCAATCATCACTCTCATTCTGCAGAGGCAGTAGGAGTCTTGGTTATTCTGCAGAGGAGCCAAAGTGTAGGGTAGGGAGGCAGCCTCCCAGTGTTTTCTTAAGCTTCTGTTATTGCCTCTTCTGGGTTGGCACAGCTGACGGGCAGGTGCTGCTACTGCGGGAAGGAGAAAATCTCTCCAGCATCGGAACATGCCAGACTACCGGGGAGAAGTGGTTCTGCAGAGTAGAAACTCAAACTGGGTGAAGGCCAGTTAGCAAGCGCTTGGAACAAGTCCCCGACACGTTCTCCTGCTCAGGGGGCAGGGTTCTAGCCATCTTAAAACCATACCAAATCTGTACAACAGTTTTCGGTAAGAGGGTCCTACTACCTAATTAATGTGCCAGACTTTGGGGACTCATGTCTCTCTGTGATTATTAGTACAAAAACTTGTGACAGAGTCTAATCCTCACAGAGCCCTTCAGTGTGTGCCTGGAAACACACTGTGTAGTTTTATTGGGTGTTTCCAGGTTTCGCAGCAAGTCCACAGATCACAAGGCTTTCTAAGGTCTGAAGAAGCCATGGGCTCTAAATCTTTACCCACTCCCTGGGGTGGCAGTATGCACAGACTTTCACTATTGTCCCTTTCAAGATTAAAAATAAGGCTCCAAGACGTTAACTCAAGAGTAACACTTGACATGCAGGACGTGACCTAATATATGGTCTTAGGGGTCAGCAAATTAGGTGATAGGATGGAAAGTCCGGCTGGAAGCTGCGACAATATCTTGTATAAACTGCATTTCCATCTCTAACAATGCTGCTTGTATAAACTAGATGAGAAATCTGACGTTGCCAGAGGAAGAATATACCAAACCACGGTACTTAAGGTAACCCAAAGGACATCCAAATAAAACACAAAAAGACTTGTCCACTTCAACGCGTGTGTGTGTGTGTGTGTGTGTGTGTGCCTCTGTGTGTGTGTGTGTGCATGTGTGTGTGTGTTATTGAGGACAGAGCCCAGGCTTTCAGCAAATCTTTAAAAGACATATTGCATAGTGTACAATGGTATATTTTTACAATGTAATCTACATTATCCTGGGCCTCACTGTAGACCTGCAGGCTTGCCTTCAACTGGAGATGGTCATCAGCCCCAGCAGGCCAAGCTAATAGTGTTTTCTGTCCTATCAATGGAACCTCCTTCAAGGTCACATGTTATGGACATTATAAAGACAGTATTTCATTTTACCCTAACTGTGCATGGCCTTGTGGCTCAGGGGAGCTGTATCATATAGATTATAGAAGGCTAACTAAAGTGGGACTCTATCTATACAGCTATGGGGGAGCCGTCATCTGAGGCATGGTGAGAACGTCTGATGACATGGTTTCCTTTGGAGTCACCCATGCTCTTTAAATAGCACAATAAATTCACCTGCTCGCCAAGGCAGACTTTGGTGTAATCACACTTTTGGTGCTCTCTCTTGACAGGAGCCTGTATCTGTTTATATCTCCCCAGGAAAAAGACTCACATAATAAACAAGGTACCTCTGTACCCCAGTGGGAGGAAGATATACAGGTGAGACGATTCTAGAATGACCCAGGACTGCTCAGTCATTTAAGAAAGGTCTCCTCATTGTTTTTCTTCTGACAGGGTTGCATTATGCTGCTTAGGCTGGCCTTTGTCTTCTAGGCTCGAGTGAGCCTCTTGCACCAGACTTGAGTAGCTGGGACCATTGGTGCACACCACTGCGCTTGACTGCCTGGGAAAACATGTTTTGTAATACTGGATCTAGGTGCAAGGAGTGCTTCCAGGAGGTAATTCCGGAACGATGCTCACACATGAGGTCCCGTGAGCAAACGGAGGCTTTAGGGGAGTGGTCTCCCTGCCGGATGAGCATCCGATGGCGTGTAGACTGCCAGGCCACATGCCTTGTTGTGTTGGATAACTGAATCCCAACACTCTAAGAGCTGGGCAAACTGGACAGGCAGGGCAAAGAAACAAGTGTGAGAGAATGCTGCCTTGGATGCCTTCCCTGACTGTGAATGACCCTACCTGAACAAGTGGGGGGCAGGAAGTACCATTGCCTCCACATAAAAACCAAACTCAAATGCACGCTTAAATGAAAACAGACCAAAAGTCACAGTTATTCCCCATTTAATGCAAACAAGGGTTCCATGAGGGCCCCTCAACAGGAAATAGGAAATGGAAACGTATTACATGATTGTCAGGAAATGTGGC